>OX101748.1:3848541-4419541 GCA_944452665.1 Stenoptilia bipunctidactyla | reverse complement strand
AAGTTAAAATGTATAATAATAATAATAATTTAATTCTTTATTTGCAAGTATAAGCGTTACAATTATAGGTCTTATATTTATCATTATCGTCCGAACATATACTGCTGCATTGGCAGCGTGCAAAATTACATAAAATAAAATAAATTAAACGCGATGAAATCAGTTATATATAATTCTATAAATTGTTTAATTACATTCTAACCATCATTAAATTATATTTACATTAAATTTATAATGAATCTATGAACATACAAACGCAGTATTTTATTATACGTCTATAAAATAAGTCTTTAATCAAGATTCAATATTAATAACTCTGCGTTTCTAAACAAGACAACAAAAAGCAATTAAACTACCAAATATTTGAACAAAACCAAATTATTGTTGGAGACTGAAATGTCTTTAAATTAAAACTCAGCTAACAATACATTTTCATTAAAGTAAAAACTAAATTTCGGAATGTTATTAGTTTTTTTCATTTGTGTTCTTATATTTATCCTAGGTGACATTTTATTACATTTATTCAGATCTATCAGGTATTCCTAGGTATGGAAGTCTTGCTGAACGAATTAAACATTGAGCCAGTGAATTTAATACATTTAACCAGATAATTAATATTATCACAGATATTTGACGACCACTTTGGCGATGGCATAAACCTGTCTGCCTCAGACGCCAGTGGTTGCAGGTTCAATTCGCGCAAGGAATAAGAAAAAAAAAAATTCCGTGTGCTGGGCATTTATCTATTTATATTCTAGGTTCCCCCTAGTTCGCACGTGGTCCTGAACTCCTGACACAAAAACTACTCACAAAATTATTGATGCTCAAAATTATAAAATCATTATTATTTTTGATATAATTTTATGTTTGCCGTATAAAATAAACATTTCTTTGGTATAATTGGTGTAGAACTTTGCATATTATTTCGTTATTTTTCTTAAAATATTTACTTTCTAATCTCACAGTACACGGTCCGTGACATTTTCGTTTTTTTATTTTTTTTTAGTATAATATTTTACACATTTATGACATAAAATACTATTCATATAATATCATATAAGAAGTAATTTATAGGGTAAATAAAAATAAAGTTTCCAGATTTTTCCAAAAATAATATTAAGTTGTTACAACTCACACAAAAAGGCATAAGAATAAGAATTACCCATTAATAAATAAAATATATAATATAGCTTTAATTCCCTTATGCAATTAATCGCGCCTCCCATTTTTGATTCCAACACATGTTACATACAAGTTTCCACGCGGCAGATTTGGCGCGAAACAGTGAACAAATTTAGAATGGGAACTTCAAAATGGCGACTTCAACTTCAATGGAGGACTGCCAGAATTCTAAGGAAGATGCTCCTTTGAAGGCGATTGTTTGAGATGCTGTAAAGTTATTTATTACTTTGGACGTATTGTGAGGAATAGGGAAGTGTATGTTTAAATAGATTCTGTAAACTTGTTTCGTATCGTATCCATCGTTCTTGGTGAAACAATTTCCGTGATGTGAATTTCATTATATGAAATATACGAGGGTGGATTGAAAAGTTCGCGGCTCTATGCACTTCTTCCATCTGCTTTCCAGAGCTTCCATACCTGTTTTAAAAAAATATTCCTCAAGGTCCTCAAAATACAGGTTAACAGTGGCTTCGACCTCTTCATTCGTTAAAAATTTCTGCCCACCGAGGTGTTTTTTCAGGTTTGGAAACAGATGAAAGTCCGAAGGTGCCAAATCAGGAGAATAAGCTGGATGTGGCAACAATTCGAAACCACAATCACGAATTTGAGCCATAGACTCGACAGACGTATGGACTCGGGCGTTGTCCTGGTGAAACAACACTTTCTTTCTCAGTAATCCTGGGCGTTTCTGTTTAATTTGTTCACGTAAACGGCGCAGAAGGGTGCTATAGTACCTACGCAGAGTTTATTGTTTCGCCTTTTGGAAGGTAGTCCACCATAATGACACCCTTAGCATCCCAAAAAACCGATGCCATCACCTTGCAAGCCGACAGAATTGCCTTTGCTTTTTTCGGAGTTGGTTCACCTGATTTTTTCCATTGTTTGGATTGTTGTTTTGATTCTGGGGTATAGTGGTGAACCCAGGTTTCATCCATTGTCACAAATCTGTCAAGAAAACCTTGTGGATCAGCCTCGAACATCTCCAAACAGTCGCGAGAAATCGTGAGTCGAATTCGCTTTTGCTCTACTGAAAGCAATCTGGGGACCCACCTAGCCGAAACCTTAGAAAAGCCGAGTTCATGGACAATGATGTTTTGCGTTCGTTCATATGAGATGCCTATAGTGTCTGCAATTTCTCTGATAGTCAATCTACGGTCTTTCAATATGAGATCACACACTTTATTGATGTTTTCTTCGGTCGTAGACGTCATTGGCCTGCCGGTGCGAGGGTCATCTTCGATGTTCTCTCGTCCACGTTTAAATTCTGCAACCCATTTTTTAACAGTGGTATAAGACGGGGCAGATTCCCCTAATGTTGTTTGCATGTCATCATGGATCTCCTTTGGTGTTAATCTTTTTTTAAACAAATATTTAATCACAGCACGTTGTTCAAATTTCTCCATTAGTGAAAATTTGTTCTACACACGTATTTATATTTTTCGTAAAATGACGGCAGAAAAAATAACAAAAGTTTTTTTTTTAGTGGCCAGGCCGCGAACTTTTCAACCAATGTAGTATGAGAAGAAAAAAGTTTTAAGTATATTTTTCTTCTTTTAACTCTAAGTATATTTTTTTTGTATGGTTTTAGGTATATTTTTATTCACTTTATGATTTTAAGTGTTATATATCAATTTGTTTGAGTCTCTTTTCAAGCACTATCAATAAATCCTTTCGTTGAGAAACACATTCGATAAAAAACGTATTTTATTTAGGTACCTACATTAACTTTATATTTTCTTTACCAGGTGTTATAATCTCTCTCTAAACAAAGAATAATGTCTGTGACAGGGTAACCTGCTCTTCTATATCTGCATATATAGGTACTTACATACAGATATATTGTAGGATCTTAGTTATTTCATGCAAAAATCGTTACTAATGATCGTTACTAAATGACCGTTACTAAACTAAATACATACATAACGTCACGCCTGTATCCCTTATTGGGTAGGCAGAACACCAGAGGCTATAAAACCATCTGATGTCACGTTTGACAATTTTGGAGGTATTATTATGATGGAGAGAGACTATTGCAGTGATAGGGGGTCAGCCTATCGCCCGCAAAAACGCCAACAAAACCTCCGTCCCTTAACTGAATTTTAAAGTTTGCCCGGGAAGAGAAGCAGCTGGCACATTCTATGTTTTTCTTTCGCTCCCAGTCCAAATAAATATGCAGAAAATTCAGAACAATCATAGAAAAAGAAAGTATAAAAGAAAACAACATTTAAATTTGGGTACTGACGAAAAAACAGCCCTATATAACTATGCGATAGATCTGGTAGAAAAGATTCGCGTTAGTTTTGGTATATGATATCAATTGCCTTTAAGTTTGTAAAGAAAATGAGAAATACGAATGTTAACGTTTTCTTACATAATATAAAACGTAGGTCTCAATTCGAATTTATTTATTTATTTACACTTACAGTAACAAAAATGGGAAATACACAACATGGAACAAAAGGTACAAAAGGCGGTCTTATCGCTCTAGAGCGATCTCTACCAGACAACCTTTACAAAATTATAGAAAAGTATTTTGCAACTATCAATAAAACACAAAAAAAAAACAATAAGAGAAACATTTTAAAATAGGTCAGTATGTGAACTTTAGGTATCAGTATATCGTATCGACCCATAATATAAAAATAAGTAACACATAATGAAATAACGATATAAAACATAATATACTTACCTACATATGATAACATATATTTATGTATTAACATTTACATAACATATAATAAAATACACAAAATAATACATAATTAACGAATACTCTCATCTTATACTGAGTGACATCAGCTGGTCTTATTACCTCTGGTGTTCTGCCTACCCCATAAGGGATACAGACGTGAAGTTATGTGTAGCGACATCTAGCGACGCGCCATAGAACGACGACGACGCGACGAAATTCCTACATCGCGCTATTAAAGTTTATATAGCGACTAGCATAAATACGACATCCCGACATCAACAGCCGGGCCGTGGGCCGCGGCCTGCCATCCCCACCACTTTTGGAACAAGGTGTTCGTTCCCAATCCCCAGAAAAGGGATGGCAGGCCGCGGCCCACCATTATGTAGGTATGTAGTTATGAGTATGCACCATGCAAAGCTGAGCTTATATTACCATAATCAAAAACAAAGTATCGTCAATATAATTCAAGTTTAAGGTTTTAGTAAGCAGAATAACAATCACAACATTTTGAAATCCTTAAAAATCCACATTTCAACCTATATCATAACGTATTATTAATTATTTACTCCAAAACTCCTGCCGAAAACTTTGGGAGTAAATAATTAATATCAGTAATAGGGAAATATTAGAGTGATATACCAACTTCCTAGTTAGTTTATTAGTTGGTTCAAATAATTTAACTTTATGTGAATTGAGTAATTTTATCATACGAACGCGAATTTCAAAAGCTACGAGAAATATTTTGCAAGCCAATTTTTTTTTACACAATAAGTATCATTTATAGAAATGATTTTTGCAAAAAAAAAGTATTTTTTTTTTTACAAAGAAATTAATTTATCCCTTAACATATTAACCAAGGCATGGTCACTCTAAATTACCATCAAAATAAAGATGACTACGAGCTACTACACACATTTTGTACTACGTCGTAGTTTTATCAAGGAAATGCCGCGTCGTAGTAGCTATGTCCATCAACAGCGACTATTTTTTAAAAAGTTTGTGGTTTCATATTTCTACTTTTTTGTACTGAGCGACGCTAAAATAAATATGTAGGTACGATTATATAGTGTCAAAGAAACTAACATTTAAATTTGACTGGTGACGAGAAATCAACCCTGTATATCGTGCATCTCACCAAACTTGAAAACCTGAGCAGGAAGTCGAGTGAAGTGTATCAAGATATCTTGCCGCACCCAATGATGAATAGCTAAGTATTAACAAATCTGTCGAAAAAATGTAATTGAGTCTGAACATAGAGCCCTCGATATTAAGTAAAAATTTGGTTGGGGATATTTGACAGGTTGTAACGCTTGATCTGCTGCCTTCTGTACCTCTTCACTGAGTGGCCAGGCAAGTGCATGTTAATTTTATTCCAGCGCCGCTGGCGCCGACTCGCCTGGCGATTATTAGGGCACGTTTACGGACAGGTGGCGCGTCGCACGGGACGTCGTGCGTTTTTACTACATCGCCGGCTTTAATATGGAACTCTCCGCTGGTTAAGAGTAACCGGCGATGTACCTTAATCTCGCGAAGCCCCCGCCTGTGCTTAAACGTACCCATATAGGCTGCTAATGGATGGCCTTTTCAAAAAATTGGGTGGCATGGAAGCTGTTAAAGGGTATTTATTTGAGCAAATAGACAAGGTATTAATAAAAAACAGCAATGATAGTTCTTCCCAAACCCACGTGCTGTAATGTTTGATCTTCTTTGAAGGATCTCCTAATAATATATTTCTAGAGCACATAAGGTGATGTTTGGCGTTGACTTTAAGGTGGGCGGTACGTGGGTGGATATAACTTAAATAAGTCGTTTTTACGTCATGCTTATAAAAGGACAGTAGCCGATCATATGCGGTTCATAAATAATGCCATTTTTAAGTCCAATATCTAACTTTAATAAGCTTCTGTGCGCCAATATTTGTTGAAAACGCTAAGCACAATCCAACTTTAGAACGGTAAATTGTACACAAAATGATTACAAATTACAGCATTCAAGAGCAGATATTACTTTTAATACCGTTCTTAGAATTCCTTAGTTCCAGAGTGAAGACGTTTGTCATTTCAGAAAACCTGTTACTATTACTCGTAGCCAATTGAACAGGTTGTGTGTGTTATAGTGTTTGAAGAAAGAAAGAGGTAACTCTAAGAAAAATCTTAATTTAAGTATGGTTTAGAAAATGTGCGAAAGAAAAACGTAGAATGTGCCAGCTGCTTCTCTTCCCAGGCATACTGTTAAAGTCAGTTAAAGGCGTTTTTGTGGGCGATAGGCTGACCCCCTGTCACTACAATAGTCTCTCTCCATCTTTATAATACCTCCAAATTTGTCAAACGTGACATCAGATGGTCTTGTAACCTCTGGTGTTCTGCCTACCCCATAAGGGATATATGCGTGATGTTATGTATGTATGTATATCATATAAAGGCTTCTTTCAGCGAAACACCCTCTCTACGATATTTCAGGTACTTTCTTTTGATTACCTATAGTCTTGAGACGCCCAGTATACATGACACTTATTGCGTAAAAAACAAATTGGCGGTGACTTAAAAAACCCTGTAGATATATATATATTTACACGCTCATCGCACACAAGCACATAACCTTAACAACTTCGTCTTCAATCAAATGAAAACCGCAACAGAGATTGGCTAAACTACTCAACTAGGTCGATTGCTCTGAGACACAAGGTCTGGTCGCCATGTTATTCTTATTTCAAAATTTTGAAAGTTGGCAACAAGTTGCGAAGTTCTCCACAAGACGATGATAAAGTTGTTATGTTGGCACTCGGAGATACAACTTGAAAACAAGAATTCAAACATTTGTGTTTGCAATAGGCAACATGAAGATTTGAAAAAGTTGTAATTTTTTTTACTGTTGTCTGCTGTTGTTTAAGGCCATAAATGAAATAAATTATACTTAGTATTCACTGATTGGTAAACCGCTTCTCGAAGCAAGTCTGGTGGACAGGCCCTGATTGTTTCGACTGGCACACATGCCTCCTGTATCCCGGATCGCTGAGTAGGATTGGCAGTATAATTACTGGCACCGGGAACACCAAACCCGAAAGTCGGCAAAGCAATGGCAATTCCCTATAGGTAGTGGTGATTACGTAAGTACGAAAACATCGTCTATAAATTCAAACTAAGTTCGTATGGGAAAATAATAGAATGGGCGCCTATGGTAATTGGTTTGGTTATGGTAATGCACGGTTTATCCCTACTGAACAAAAAGAAATACTCTTTATTTGGCTTCAAAAATTTAAAAAACAAACTGACAAATGTAGTTTAAATAACTTAACTGTAACTTCAAAATTTTAGAGAACACCCGACAAAATCTTAACGCAGTTTCAAGTAGATACAAAGAAGCGCTTATGAAAACAAGTTTTCGAAGTTACAGTAATTTAATTAACTTACTGCAGTTTACTCTAAATTAATTAATAGTTTTACTCTTCAAAACTGTTTGATAAACAGCGCAGGAATCTCTCGGATACTACAGGGAAATTTTATGACAGTAACTTTCTTGACTAGCTTTTTATTCTTAAGAACTTGACTGTTTTTTACACGTAGACTCTATCATGGTAAATATATTAATAAATATTCCTTAACATCCAACTACCCGATCTAGCCTAGATTAAGTTTCTTAAAGCACGGCTAACGGATAACCGATAAAATATATTTTTCTCAAACGTGCTTAGAAAGAGCATTGTTTTGACAACCTTCTTCGAGATAAATTGAACTTGCTGTACTGGTCGAGCAGCGGCTGGCAATAGTTGTATGAAAAGCCACATCTGTCATATTTAGCGGCCAAATAAAGTACTATGTAAAATCATATTTGTAATTTAAAAATGGAACGATCTTCTACTCCGCAACATGGCCACCAAAGAGATAACTTATCAAAGGTTTAACTTAAATTTGGAACTGGCTTGCACATAGAAAAGAAAAATACTTTGGCACTTAAAAAGATATAAATTTTAAGAATTGTACATTTGAGAAAAGTACTGTACAAGCCTTGGCTTCGCCTCGGCCCACATTCACACGTTCGTCCATCTATGTCTTTCTTGCCGGCCGCTGCAGTGATGTACTATAAGAAACATCTATAAATATACATATTGGATGGATAAATATTAGAAATAAAGTTACTATGCACATATCATACATCCATGATTTGACGGCTAATATCTGTATTCAACACACTAAAATCCACCCCACCGGGTATCGAACCAAGGACCTTTTTGCATAGAAGGTAATGTTATACGGGGTGACTGGTGACAAATTTAAGATACTGAAGGAGAGCACTCTAAACTCGAGACCGATCATAAGTATGTAATAAAAGTAGGTAATTAATTTTTCACAAAAAAACCTATGAATAAATAAAGAGACCTTACTACACTTTTCCCGACGCGCTGCCTCAGTCAACATGCACATAACAGTGTGCCCGCCACACGCACACCACCACCCGCTATGTATCTATTGCATAACACTTATGTAACCATGCGTTGCGTAATGGATTCTTTAACTTTCGGTTAAGTTTACTCAGTAAATAATTAATATTTATTTTTTATTTTATTTTTTGTCTCCATGTATGGTCTCAAACTATCACGTCCTGGAATTTCGAAAATGACTCCCCAGGCACCCTGTATAATTCTATCTGGCCGTCAAACTAATACATTTGTCCATGATCTGCATCTATGCGTATAATGCCTTGTGATGACTGCAATATCTCTATCTATTACATTGAAAAAGGAAATCATTTATTTTCAGCATTATTATTTGCACGTCCACAAATAAGTTTTATGATAGAACACAAATTAAAAACGCGGTAGTTTTAATGGATATATACAGGATGCTTGCAACATCAATTTGCAATTAAGAAACCTCACTCAGAATTTAATCCTTTGGATATTATTTAAAATTTATGGTTTTGAAACTTCGTTAGCTCTGAACATGTGCTGTTCTGAACTTCCAAATGATTTTGTAGCAGAGCCAAATGCAGTTACCAAAACCAAGCAAGACTTCTTGATTGAGGGTTGGCGTAGCAATTTCAAGAACATGCATATACATGGGTTGGGCTTGTGTGCATTTGAAAATTCGTTTTACATCGTAGAGAAGCAAGGATTGTTCAAAGAAATAATATGTGGTCTGAAAATTGTAATTAGTAATATATAAATATTTATATTTCTATTTATGTACACAACAAATTAATTTTTGTGTTTTGAGCACCAAAGAAGTAGAGGCTATAAAATATATGTAAATAGAAGGATAGGCAGTTATGTTATATATACTTTTCCTAAAATTTCAAACACCATCGGCTGACACTACGGAAAATCTAGAATTTATTTAAGCTCTCTTAGGAGGAATAGTACTTGCATGATTTTAGAAGCGATAAAAGATTTCATGATTGAAATGAATTTAAAAAAATTACATCACACATGTTACTCTATTGTTTATATAGTATGTGCAGACTTTTTTGAAAAGGCGCCTTATGCGAGTGAACTCTTTTGACCCTTTCAGGGTCTACCGGCTATCGACCACCCTGTATATAAAATTCAGTGACAAATTATTATTGCTCCAGCGATCTGTTTCATAAATATTTTATGACGAACTAGACCTTTCTTAGACCCTTATCCATTTCTGTGTTCCATCTTCGTAAATGAAGGTCAGTAGATTTGGTTTGAATCATTGTCGTTTAATCACTCAGTTAATGGCTTAGCCGTGTATCATAATACGATCACTTACGCTAAAGTGTATATCCCTTAAACGTAAGAATTTTTAAAAAGGCTTTAAAAACAGTTCTCCAGGAATTGTCGTACGATGAAACCGAGATGCTGCTGACTGTTATAAGTTAATTTTTGATAATGTTTGCATAAATGTGTAATTATATTTAATAAACGAAATAATTATGTAGGTAAATCTCTTAAATTTAAAATTGTCACAATGTCCTATTTTATTTTTTCTTAAGTATAGTTTAGATTCTACGATGTTTGTATTTAAGGTTCCTATTTTATGTTATAGAAGTTATATT
Organism: Stenoptilia bipunctidactyla; assembly: GCA_944452665.1. Classification (NCBI taxonomy): domain Eukaryota; kingdom Metazoa; phylum Arthropoda; class Insecta; order Lepidoptera; family Pterophoridae; genus Stenoptilia; species Stenoptilia bipunctidactyla. The sequence goes on along the minus strand of OX101748.1, from coordinate 4,409,649 downwards.
TAATTTCAATTTTTAAATGTTATTTTAGCACGCTCCAGCCCCAAAAACAGGATTATCCTAGTTCAAGCACCAATGTTCTATTCTTCCTTGTATATTTAAGCCAATATTTGTAATTTATGATTTTCTGAAATTAATAAACATAATTATTTTTTTTTTTTACTTATAATACAAGATGATAATAAATAGATTTAATCGCGTTTATTCTCGTTATTATTTAATTTATTTTACGTTTTTACTCGATGACGTTCCTACGTCTTTACTGACATCGCGTTCACGAGCCCCTTTGTAAATTAGCAACTTCGTATTTTTTTCCCTCTGTGTCAAATATTATAGACGGCTATTTTCTCATGCCAGAAGATCTTGGGTTCGATTCCACATTAAGGTGGAATCCTACTATAATCAATCGTACTATATAATAAATATAAGGTTAATAATAAATTCTTCATTGTTATAAAATGTCATTTATTTATTTTAGGTAGCTATATTCCAATAAAATGATATTCCGTTGGAATTATAACAATTCATAACATTTGCAAGAAATTATCTCAATCTCAATCACACTTTACGTTTACGTTGTGCAAAAGTTACTTCGTAAGGTATTTATTGAATCATACCCTACGAAGTAACTTTTGCACAACGTAAACGTAAAGTGTGATTGAGATTGAGATAATTTCTTGCAAATGTTATGAATTGTTATAATTCCAACGGAATATCATTTTATTGGAATTAGCTATATTAAAAATAATAAATAAATGCCATTTTTAGAAGCCTCCAATACGATTCTAATGTAACGGTGACGGCACTACAAGGTTGTGGAAATTACTGTAAGTGTCATAGAGATCAAGGTTCGCCGCGCCGACTTATAACCAACAGCATAAACAAGAAAGTACAAATTGGCACAAAAGCCATACTGAAAGTGAGTAAAAAATGACTCAATTTATTTTCAACCGACTTCCAAAAAAGAGCAGGTTCTCAGTTCGTGTGTATGTGTTTTTTTTTGTGACTTTGCAACAAGATATTTCAGACAATTTCTTGTTTCATATGATAGAGAATACTTCATAGTTGGTCTAATATAAATTTCATCGAAATCGATTGAGTAATTCATTGAAATTTAAATTTTATGTAAAAATATGTATGAATTCGGAGAATATTTACCTTGACGACATTATATTTCAGCCAAAAATTCAATTCAATTGACATGAAGTCGTTTTTTTTAACGCTCTGCATTCGTTGATTATTTTATAACATATTAATTCCATGGACTCAGACATTATGAAGCTACTTATCTAATGCTATTGCCGGTTACATCAAAAAATCCCCAAATATTCGTGCCAGTGACGCAAAATTTTCAATTAACATTTGTACCTACGTTTTTGCCAAAGCCTTTTACTGAGCAATCTCGTAAAGCCTTGCGGGCTATGACACTTTTCAGAATCGCAATATCGATGATACCTATGACTGCCAATCGAACGAGGTTAGATTGCATTTATGAATGCTTAGGGGAAAAGATTAATCTCGAAGTAAATCGTTGAAATGTTATTAGTGTGGCGACAGATGCGTCAAAAGCGAAATAGATTAATTTTTTTTCAATATGAGGTCGGTTATACAGGGTGACTGGTGGGTCACTTTCGAAATTCGAGGACGTGATAGTTTGAGATTATACATGAAGAGAAAAAATTAAATAAAAATAAATATGAAATATTTACTGAGTAAACTTAACCGAAAGTTAAAGGATTCACTAGACAGCGCATGGTTACACTGGTAACTAATCACCACCGACGTACGCACGGCGCGCTATCAACACATAATAGTTAGGTAAGTATAGACGACTTCACGAACGGTTGTCGAGCCGTGAAGAAGTTGTGAACTCTTTATTTATTTAAAGGGAGTCCTGGTGAAAAATTAAGTACCTACTTTTATTACAAAATTATGAATAGAATCAAGTACAGGGTGCTCTCCTTCAATATCTAAAATTTGTCACCAGTCACCTTGTAGATCTATGATTGTATGTACAATAAATTTGAAGAGCTCTGTGATAAGCTGTGGAGAGTTTTTACATGATCTTTTTATTATTATAATCAGTAAAACTTACAAAAACAGTATTTTTTTAATTAGAATATCCTACGGAAAGCGTACAAACTTAAATACTCCCGAATATAGTTATAAATAATGCGATAGATACGAAAGCAATTTGCTCTCGCGAAATTCAACACCTTAAAGATATAAAGCATAATTTTAATAGCATGTCTTATACTCACTACAAACTTTTAAATTCATTTAAATATAATTGTTATATTAATAACTAGCCACCGCAGGATCATAGCTTATGATCCCGTGGGAATTTCGGGATAAAATATAGCCTATAACCTTCCTCAAGAGTTGGGCTATCAAATGCAAAAAGAATTTTTCAACCCCACTTGTAGTTTCTGAGATTAGCGCGTTCAAACAAATAAATAAATAAACTCTTCAGCTTTATATATTAAGTGTAGATTTAAATAATAATTTAAACTTTTACTGTACGAGTATGAGAGCCAATCTCAAGCTAAAATGTAATCTTTGATCAAAATTAACAAGCGTTTCGGATGCCGTCGTGAGGGACCGAGTAAGTTCATTAATAACAGTTACGATTTATCTAGATCTTTCGGTGTAAGGATGCGAGGGAGTGAAATAGAATACTGTCTGCCTTGTGGAAATTAACTAAGACGCAGAGGCGATGAGAATTTTGATACTAAATAAATGATGCTGAATATTGTTTTGTGTAATTGATTGTTTTTTGATACGATTGTTTATTAATGATCTTTAGGTCTTTTAAATTTCAACATAGTTGTTATGCAAAGTGAATAGTTGTTTAATCAGGTTCTTTACTTTTTTTTTCATTCATTAATTTGTAAACAACTCTTTGGAATGTGGCCACTATGGCTATGAGTCTCTCCCCTGGGTGACGAGGAGGTATAGGCCATAATCCACCAAGCTGGCCCAGTGCTGGTTAGTAGATGTCAGAATTTTTAGGGCACCTAAATTCCTTCAAACAAACTCTAACGACTACTGTATAGAAGTATTTAGTGCCCGGGAACGACTGCTTAACGTGCCCTCCGAAGCACGGGACCGCGCTGAGCGTTGCTTAACCTGCGATATTGATTGATAAGAGCCACTGCACCACGACCACATCACAGTTTAGTTTGGCACTTTGTAAACCATAAAATAGTTGTAGTTGTGTGTATAATCAAAGAAATGAATAATCATGACGCGTGTTTTATTATTCACACAATATCTTCGTATAAAGGGTACCAGGTCATTTTCAAAATTCTAGGACGTGATAGTCCGTGATCATACATGAGGAGAAAAAATAATATAAAAATAAAAAATAATTATTTACTGAATTAACTTAACCAAAAGTTAAGGTATTCAATACGCATGGTTACATTAGCTTAATAAATAAATAAAATCCCCAGACAATCACACCAACTACATGGTCCCAAAGTAAGCATAGCTTGTGTTATGGGATACCATGTAGCGAAATAGGGGGGAACCTAGAATATAAATACATATATAGATAAACACCCAGACACGGAATTTTTTTTTCTTGTTCCGTGCGGGAATCGAACCCACGACCACAGGCGTCTGAGGCAGACAGTGTTGCCTCAGCGCCAATGTGGTCGTCCAATAGATACTTAGCGGGTGGTGGTGTGCGTGTGGCGGGAACACTGCTGTGTGCGTATTTATGTTAAAAAATTAAATACTCCTATATCATTATTATGATTAGAATCGAGTTCAGAATGCTCTCCTTCAGTATCTAAAATTTGTCACCAGTCACTTTGTATTGTTAAGGTTATTCTGAAGCTATGGTATTGTAAAGTTTCATAGAAATACATTTTTTTTTATATTATAAAGATAGGACTTTTGTTTTCAATGCCACCTGATGAAAAGTGCACATGAAGACTATGGTGGTACATACACATCTATTCGTGAGATACCTATTCACTCAAAACTTTAAAGTAAGAGTAAAAAATATCAAAACCTACATATAATCTTTTGTGTTCGTAATATAAGAAGGATACACTTCAAATAAGTCGCATTGTTTACGTCATTCTGTCCCACGCTGACCTTATTCATTGACCAAGAAAGGAGTGATGGAGCGTGGACACGCCCACGTTTGAACCTTTGATCTCGTCCAAGTTGCCGATAATACCTGAATACAGGCATAAATAGATTTGTATTGTAATATTAAGAACTAAGGTAAATCCTTAACTTATATTGATATAAGTACAAGATGGACTATTTTCAGTTAGTTTTCGGACAGTTTAGTTAAGTTTCCAAAATGGTCCACTCTGTATAATGATAAATTCTGAAAACCAGGAAATGAAAACCATCAAATGTGGTTTAAAACAATTTTTATTCATTAGCATCGCATGGTTACTCTTGCGTCAATTTCGATCCCGTAACATACTTACTAAAAACATATACCTAAAGATATACTCTTCTTAAAGTTATCGAACGAAAGTGTATTTTAAAATCGGAATCAATTTCAAGATGAGCGCTTACAAAAAAATCTTCAGCTTCAATAAGTACTTAAATATAATCAATTCTGAAACCTTTGAACTGAACTATAGATAAATTGTTGTTATTTTAATACCAATGAGGTTAATATGCCATTTAAAAATATACCCATAACGCTAAAGAGGTTATATCAAACTCCATGCACACTAAAGTTACTACTGGCCATCACAAAAAAAAAACAAAAGATAAAGGTTGCGATACCGTCACCATTCTTCTGTAAGCTAATTCATTCATTGTGAATTGCAAGAACATTTTAAAATGTCCGTTTTCTTAAGGCGAACTAGACGCTACCGGGTTTCAAATGATTTATACAGAACGTGTTAAAAGCTTTTCTAGTTTAAAATTATATAGTGTATAGCTCTGTTATCTAATTATAACATAGTTTTAGAGTTTTGGATTTTACATTTCGTAACTTTGCCATCCAATTATTTTAAATTAGAATTCAAATTAGTTATTTTAGTGTCGAAATAGTTTGTAATGTTATTTATTTCCCCATCGCCAAAGTGGTCGTCAAAACTCTGCCTCAGACGCCAGTGGTCGCGGGTTCGATTCCCGCACGGAACAAGAAAAAAAAATGTTCTGGGTATGGGCGTTTATCTTTACAGGGTGACTGGTTTCCATTGGTGACATTTTCCAAATTCCAGGACGTAATAGTTTGAGATCATACAAGAAGGAAAAAAAAAAAAATATAAGTATTTACTGAGTGAACTTAACCGAAAGTTAGAGAATACATTACGCAACGCATGGCGTAAAATTAAAAAATTCAAGAAATTCAAAAAGTTTTATTCATCTTAGGAATTTCACAAAACACTTGGTGAAGTCAGTCATCACATACTGCGCCTTTGACTTGTTGTTGATAGTTGTTGAATAAGATATTACGGTAGACCAAGACACAAAAAAAGCTGGCGGAAAAAAACTCTTGGTACTCTTTTTCAGTCAGAATTATACGAATTAATACAAATAGGTACAGTACAAATTGAACATCGGATGAAAAAAAAAATAAACATAAAACAGCTAATTGTGAGAGTCAATGTCATGCAACAACCAAATTGCTTACATAGTGAATTGAGCTATGGATGCACAACACGAACATGACAAACTGGGACCAGAGTATTTAAACAAGAATGGAATAAAATAGTCATAGTATCATTAGCAAAACGACCTGGCACAGCTAGTAGCACTTGTTCACGAGCATAATGCAAGCACCAGCCATCACCCTCCTCAACGATATTTTAGGGAAGAGGGTGACCCGACACCCGACGCTACCACTAGCCATACCACCTGAATGTCGTTCTTGCTATTGTCTTGACAAAAAAATAAGTGAGTGGAACAGTCACCAGTATGCCATGTAATACTGCACAGCCAAGCCGTAAACAAAATTAATAAGTAATTAGAAACTTTTAGAAATATCATGTTGTGTGCTTAATCCCATGCCTTTATATCGTCTAAATAATCTTTAGTTTTATAATAAGCTTTTCGAGATGCAATAGATACTTGGCGAGTGGTGGTGTGCCTGTGGCGGGAACACTGTTGTGTGCGTGTTGACTGAGGCAGCGCGTCGTTAAAAGTGTAGTGAGGTGTCTTTATTTATTCGTAGGGATTTCTGGTGAAATGTTAAATACCTACTTTTATTACATAATTATGATCAGAATCGAGTCCAGAGTACTCTCCTACAGTATCGAAAATTTGTCATCAGTCACCCTGTATATGTATTTATATTCTAGGTTCCCTACATAGGTTCGCTACATGGTATCGCATGTCACAAGCTCTGCTTAGTTTGGGACTGTGTAATTGGTGTGATTGTCTGGGGATTTTATTATTAATTTATTAAGCTATTGCATAGCTTCTATCGCGGGCCTTGAGCGTGGGGACCGAATCCAGAAAATCCGTAACGAAAAAAACCTAACACCCCCCACTCCGACCGGCACAGCGTTGATACTTTGATTTCATAACATTTACATGCGGGCTTTAATAAACAATCAGCGCCATCTACTAGGAACTTGTGGAACTTCATATTTGATCAAACATTACTGTAAAATAAATAAATGATTATAATTGTATAAGTTAATAAAAAATGCTATGCAATAGCTTTACCGCGGCAGTCTCCTAGTGCCACACGTCTTTTTTATGATTTAATTTTAAAATCGCATTATAATAGTTGATCATTTACGCTGAAAGAACTAATACAAAAGTATTAGTATTGCTTTTGTATACTGAAGTATAAAAAGCAATTTTCTTTGTTTAAGTGAATAAAAATATGCATCTCAAAGACAAACTACATTTTCATCAGGTTTCAAAAAGAGCCATTTCCCGTATATCTAATAAATTGAATTTAAATACCATTAAACTGATTCTGAGCTCTTTGAAGACATTCTTATTTCCCAAGTTTAAAATCTAAGCACATATAACCTGAATGCTCTATCTTTAAACAATTTTTCCTCTACAGAACAGTCTAGAATACAATAGAATGTCGTTCTAGCTATCGATAGCGCGCCATCTTTATTCGAAATTCGAATACCTATTCACTATTCAAATAGACGGAGACGCGTTCGGAATTTCCCAAATGAGGCAAAAGGCTATTGAGTCATAGAGTATTCTAAATTTATTTTTCCTTTGGCCGTTTGAAGAACTTTTTTCGGCCAGTAACACAATATGAAAAGAGAAAGTAATTGTGAAGTTCTGAATTTGAATTTATGAATGATGATAATTTATGTTGAGAGGACTTATTACTTCAGCCAATTTGCATTAGTTGATTATGTGAAGAGTATTCGTGTGTCCAATAGCTCAGCGTAACCAAGTCCTTTAGTGTTGCCAATTGACATTTAAACTACAATATTGAATTGCCGTATTCTCAGAACTATTTTCCCTCGTTACAGCGATATCTAGCGAAGCGCAGCGTGCTCCAATTATCTTTTATTTTATCTTATATAAGTTTTATTCGATTGTCTAGAAGAACTCGTTCAAAAGCGATATGACCACTTGTATCATTGCTTTAAGATTGCTTATTTGTTGTATACTGCAGACTGTGAAGACACCGAAATGTCAAGTCAAATGTTAGATTATGTATCGTGAAAACTTATGAACGTTTGAATAACAAATCGGTCTTATAAGTTAGCCACCGAAAAATACTTGCGCCTCCACTTTGACGCACGAAAAGGTGTATTATTAAATTTGAAAGTATAAACAATCCGCATATTAACGTGAAGCTCAATCAACAATTGTTGGCATGCACATACTCGCGACTGGCCGCATGCCGAGCGCATACCATGATTAAGCCGCGTAGGTACAACTCGCGTTTAGTCCGTTTATATGAAGTTGAATTACTGTAGAAGAAGATGAAAAAAATAGCGGAATGTTCCATCTTAATGTTTTTCTTTATACAATTGTAAAGATACGCTTTGTGTCCTCGTTTGCGACCCTCCACACATACTAAGTGAGCCCTGAGAGACACGTTAGTAAGTTAAAGTTAGGTTAAACTTAAGTAATTTGTATACAAGGAGGTCTCTTGGATAACTGTGTTGTCTGTTGTGTATGTATAACATTATGTTTGTTAGTATATAATATAAAATAGACTATGTTAGGTACTTTATAATTTGACTGACCGTGTTAATATAGTGTCAGTTGGGAGTTCATGATATCACGGCTTTTATTACCCTGGAGCATGTATAGTTATGATGTTGTGCTTGTTTTAGGTATTAATAATAAGTTCATCATCATCATCACAACTCTTTGTAATGAGCCCACTGCAGGGCATGAGTCTCTCCCCTGGGTGACGATGAGCTATAGGCCAAAATCCACCAAGCTAGCCCAGTGCTGGGTGGTGGATATCAGAATTTTCAGGCCGCCGTAACGGCTTCTGACAAGCCCTAACGACTACTGTATATAAGTATACAGCTCCCAGGACCATCCGAAGCACGGAAGTCGCTGTGAAAAATGAATGGTCGGCGGTCACCCATCCAAGCACCGACCGCGCCGAACGTTACTTAACCTGCGATATCGTATGATACACACGGTAACCACGGCGCCACGACAACTTCAATAATAATCAGTTTGGGTAAACTAAAAATATTTTTAAAGACAGTAAAACATAGTTGTGTATCCCTGGACTCAGTTTTTTGTAACCTTATTTTTTTTTTATAAAACATAGCTTATAGCTTTCTCGGGCTGGGCAATCACATGTAAACTTATTGTTTGATCCAACTGTAAGTTTCGGACATAAAACAATTAAAAAAAACTAAGAAAACCACTCAGCTTTCTACCAGATAAGCTTGCTTAGAATTATTTTGAGAGCACATTTACTACTAAAATTATAATTAAAAGTTTTTGAGTATGAATACATTAATGTTCTGATGATTTTTGTTAATGCTATATGATCGACTAATCAGCAGTGGGCTAGCCTGCTGGCTTACACCCTAAAACTCTTCGTCACGCAGTGGAGACACGTATAGCCTGTGGGGGCTTATTATAAATAAATTAATGCTAAAAATGTTGAATAGATCGAGCAGAAATTTCTCAAACATGTAAATCAAATTCAGAAAATACATCCGCCTCCATCTATCCTCCGCCCACCTTAATTTCCATTTGAAAAAATCCAATGTCATCCAATTTGCCTGGTAGAAACCGTAGAAACAGATTCTCAGCAATTGGGCTAACTTCGAAAAAAAAAATTGTTTGATGTTGACTTTATTATTATTTATACTTAAAGCTACACGCCTTTCGGCGGAAAGACCCGACAATTTGACCAGTCGGTCGGGGATCAGGGCAAGAGGGACAGAAACCGGCGAACTATTCGGGCAGTATCCAGCAAAATCGCTTTTTGCATGCGTGCTGGATGCGAACCACCGCCGAATCCCAGCCATTCAATGTTTCGGCCCAAAGTGTTATTATTATTTATATTAAAAGCTACACGCCTTTCGGCGGAAAGACCCGACAATTTGACCAGTCGGTCGGGGATCAGGATTATTATTATTATTAAGTCCGAGTACCCTGCTTTATCAGACCCTCTTTGCCGTAAAAGGGGAGAGACTTATTGTCTTTTTTGAATAATAATAAAATCCCCAGGCAATCACACCAACTACATGGCCCCAAAGTAAGCATAGCTTGTGTTATGGGATACCATGTAGCGAACTTGAGGGGAACCTAGAATAAAAATACATAAATAGATAAACACCAACACATAGAACATTTTTTTTCTTGTTCCTTGCGGGAATCTAACCCGCAACCACTGGCGTCTGAGGCAGATAGGTTTACCCCATCGCCAAAGTGGTCAATGTGGTAAACCTGACAACTAAGAATTACTTATGAACCTAATTATCCTACAGGACTGAGATAATGCGGATAAGATCGAGCAAATAACTTATATTTGCAATTGTAGTAAATGATTGATTGAAAAAGTATAAATAGGTTCCTATAATACCTTTAAGTGTCAAGTTACTAACGGTGTTCCGCAAGGCAACTATGACCCAGTTCAAAGATTTATGCATTCTATAAATCGAGCTTGGTAGAAAATTTGCAGATGGTTGAAGAAACAAAGGTGAAGATAGTTCATTTTCGATATACAATACCTGAATATTTATCGTTTATTATACGTTCATTTACGGCCAATGTACAATAAAAGTTATTACAGAAAATAATACAAATTTCATCCTAAGTAAAGGCGAAAACCATGTGAAAAGGTTCAACTCAGCATGTGTCATTTGTTCTAGTGTTAATTTATTTTTTATAAAAAAGGTTCTCCAACAAGGCGCACACTATTACATTCACCATTTTAACAGTTTGTAGGATAATTAGGTAGATCAGTAATAATTTAATAATAATTCATTTATTTCCTTCTTCTTATTCTAATACAAATAGTCGTCTGGGGTCTTCAGTTAGACATTCAATGCCTGTGTTTGAGGACCCCGCTCTTCCACAATTTTACAAAATAAAATAAATTTGATTAAAAATTAAAATTAGATTGACTAAAAATCATTTGGTAGATTAATTGAACATTAAACAATAAAATTAAATTACGTTAAACAATTAAATCAAAGTAAATTAAACAATTAAATCAGTGCAACCTCAGTTAAAGGCAAACACAGCGTGCTTAATTTAAATAGATGTTCTTATAAATTACTATCATTTCAAATCCCGCGGGAATATCAAGATAAAAAAAAAGTAGCCTATTCGCTATTCCAGACTGTAAACTATCACTATGCCATATTTCATCTAAATCCATTAAGCCGTTTTGCCGTGATAGAGGAACATACATCGAGACATGCATACGGCCATCCATCCAAACTTTCACATTTATAATATACAACATATTAGTTTGCTTTTATTTGATAGATGTCGCTGTACGTCGATTAAAACGCGCAAGAAGAGTTATAAATGACTTAGCTATATTTAGGTACTTTGTAGACTTTGTACACTTTCATAATTATGATATTAGTAGGATTATATTGATACACTGAATGGACGTCGTACAATTATTTCAGTTCATTAAGAGATTCGGATTCAGTTCAAATCTGATCTTAACAAATTAATATACAGTTAATTATGTCAGTTAACAGGTATGAACCTTTATCACTATCACAATATTTTTAGTGTGTCTATTAGTAATGTTTACATGACTATTTTACGATGTAGTCTTTTATCTTTTAGTTTTCCTTATTATCTTTTATTTCCATATTGGCCTTTTTTACCATATAATATATGGTTATAATCTGTCGTTATGCTCCTTCCCACCCTGTATATTGTATTTTAATCTCCATTATGTATATGAATCAATTTGATTGTAAATTTACAAATATAATACCTAATTATTAAATCAAATATCTAATTAAAACGTATCAATGCCATATTTTCTTATTTAACAAGAGCTTTAAAAATAAATCTCTCGTCTAATTATTGAATATTACCAATTTCATTCTAATTACAACTTTCGCCATAATATTATAAATATATTACACTATACAACGTTGTGGAGACTACAAAATATTTGCCAAAATCAATTTACTACCTTCTCGACTGCACTCAACGGAACTCCTGTATACAATGTATACAGGAATGTATACTATAATATTGCCATAACAGTGAAACATCTGTTGCAGTATATTATCTAACGTAACCAAAGGATGCTAGGTCACCATCTTGATATTACAGTATCGTAGGATGAATTATTTCTGTTTACTTGCCGTTCATCATAGCGACATTTTATTATGTACTTGCTTTAATCACTATGCCGTTCATAGCAACAGTTTATTAATGAACTTTTCAACACACTTGCTCGTAAAGTGAGCGTTATTCTATTGAATTTAGAACTATAAACTGGGCTATAAGTCACGCGTGCATAATATATTATACCCTAGTGCATAATATAATGAATCCTACAAAGTTTAATTGTACCTTTGTGCAAATAACATGCGAGAAAACAGAGCATATTTTATTGGTCCGGGTTATACACTAAATATTTTCAGAAACAACAAAGAGGTTTTATACCACTTCAAATCCATATACATTTTTAAATGTTTGCGCCTTATACTAGTAAAATAAATTTGTATATTAAAAAAAATATTCACAATTTACAATCATTTGTCATAAAATATTAAAATATTTGCAATAACCACTCCAATTTAAACATTTCACTTAAAATAGGCTGTATATGCTATACAGACATTGACACATTTGACGGAAAAAAAAACCTACGCGCATGCGCGAGGTTCAGCGCCATTTTTCAATCACAATTCACAGCTTTGTTATCAAGTGTGTTTGTTATTTTATGACCACGAATGTCTGTCTTTTACTCACAAGTGTGTTGAAAAACGTCGTATGTAACTCGTGAGCGTTGCTAATTACAGTCTCGGCTCATTATTAAGCCCTCGCCTGCGGCTCGGGCTCAAATCACAGCCTCGACTGTAATTAGCAACTTCGCTCACTTGTTACATAGTATACTATTATGATACCTTAGATCAAATGCTCAATCAAAAACAAAAGAAAAAAATCATTAAATCTAATTTTATAACGTCTGGATTCCAAGATTTTTTTTTTCAGATTTATTTTATTAGTATCAAAATAAGCATGTCGTAAACAGCGACTAATTCGATAGATCCGCTTAATTCCTATTTCAGTTTTGGAAAAGATACGTATCACTATGTAAACACTTTTTATGCCATAAGTACATTGAAGCAATAAAAATTATTTGATTTTATCAGAAGCTGCAACACCCTTCCTATAAATAGGATCTGCCGCTAAATATCGCTGCTCTGGTGTTGTTATATTATTTCTGTAATGTGGTAGTTGTAGGACTTATATATTTGCGCCTGGCCAGCAAAAACTTAAAGCATTTAAATATTAAATTCCCATTATTCCCATAAGTACTTCACAGCAAAATATCCATCCAGAAATAGGCTATCAAATGCTAGAACTAATGTTGAAAATAAATTTGTTTCAGAGATTAGAACATTCAAATAAACTCTTTAGTTTAACAATATTTTTATTGGTAGTAGTGTCCATATGAAAGGACATACCTGGGGCAGAGGACATACCTAGGGCATTACTACAGTTTCCTATTTTACCCTCCATAGGCCCTACTTGAAAGCGTAGTTTCATTCCATTTAAACAGGGGAGACACAGCCAGTGAAATTACAGGAACAAAAGGCTTTAACAGCTGAAGCCTTGGGTTGGCACACATCATTTTAAGCCCCTTTAATTAATGATGTCCATGGACCTGGATACTACTTACCATCAGATCTAGTGATCTAGTGCCCGCTTCCTGGCTTCTATGAAGTGAAAAAATATTAGTATAGGTAGATAAAATATGTGATATATTTAAAAAAAATAGAACCATTGAGTAGATAAAAAAGAAATCTATTCATTGAATACATAAAAGATAATTCCATTCGGGTTATTTGCCATAAACTATCCGCTTATCCGAGGGATGTAGGGATCAGTACGTTTATCCCATCGCCTGTTCTTACATATGCATCTTTATTTCAGATCAATTTTGTCTGCGAAGTTGCACGGACTTGAAGATATAATCGTGTTTTGGTGAGTACTACTTATACTTTGTAACAGAATCATTCGATTTTCTTAAAGTTTTTTTTTATTATAATAATTAAAAAAAAATGACAACAACATGTAAAATATAATCGCAACCCTTTTTTATGTGCCCACTGGGGGGGCGTGAGTCTCTCCCCTGTGTGATGAAGAGGTTTAGGCCATAGTCCAACAAGCTGGCCCAGTGCTCTTTGGTAGATTTCAGAATTTCTAGGGCGCCAAATAAGCTTGTCACAATCCTAACGACTACTATTTAAAGTATACAGCACCCTACTGTTAAACGTGGTAAGAACGGAAGTCACCGTGAGATATGAATAGTCCGCAATAATCCATCTTTGTGCCGACCGCGTCGAGTGTTGCTTAATGTGCTATTTCGTAGGACATACACTGGAGCCACAGCGTTGCGAAGACTTCATTACAATTTGTGTAAATAGGTGGATCCGGCTCGAAGGATCAAAAAGATTTTCGGAGTTTCGCAGTTGATCATTGCGGAGTAATTATCTATTATGTTAAAATCACTAAAATCTACAATGTTGCTAAAACGCTAAAGCGTGGCCTAATTTAAGGTTTATTGTGCTCCGTACAGCGTACTCAAGACAGGAAATTAGGGTGGGCGTAGGCACACAGTTGGAAAATTGGCTACACACAAATATTTACATAAACGTATTAATAATACGCACAAATACATATTGAATTAATTATCATGCTGTACTACACAACAAGTTTCCTTACATCGATGTTAGAGATTCGACTAATCTCGAGATTAAAACTAATCCACAGCAACGTACAAATACGTGTTTATCATTATACATTCAAACTACCTGTATTAATTCTTAGTAGGTATTAGCTGATCCTTAATCGTGATGAAACATTAGTTTTCTCTAACATGCTTGGAAATATATGAGCATTATTTTGACAACCTTCTTCGATAAATCGAACTTGCTGTACTGGTCGAGCAGCGGCTGGCAAGAGTTGTATGAAAATCCATATCTGTCGTGTTTAACGGACAAATAAATAACTACCTATCTTCTGCTCCGCAACATGGTGACCAAAGAGGCTACTTACCAAAGGTTTAATTAAAATTCCGAACTGGCTTGCATTTAAAAAAAAATTACTTTGGTGCGTAAAAAAGTATTGTTATTACTTTTATTTTTATTTTAAGAATTGTACATTCTATTTTCAAATAAAAGTTTTGAATCGTAAAACTGAGTTCAATTTCCGCGCATTATTTGAGAAAAGTACTATACAAGCCTTGGCCGCAACTAGGCATTGATGGACTTACGTATGTGTGGCTCGGCTTCGCCTCGGCCCACATTCACACGTTCGCCCAGCAATGCCTCTCTTGCCGGCCGCTGCAGTAATGTACTATTATGTATGTTCTGCTAATGTTACATCTTAATTATCTAAAGTGCATTCAGATGGATTACATATCTGATAGTCGTCGTGGCGCAGTAGCACCTGTATATCAATCGATATCGCAGGTTAAGCAACGCTCGTCGCGATCGGTACAAGGATGTGTGACTGCCGACCATTCATGGATGTTTATATGTTTATTTAAGTTTATTCTAATAAAAAATATGTATTCAGTATCAGTTATCTAGTATCCATGACACAAGTTCTTTAAGAAACTTAATTTGGGCTAAATAATGTTGTGTTAGTGTCAGAAATATTTATTTATATCTCACGGTGACTTCCGTTTTCTGCACGCTAACAGTCGGTCCCGGCTTCTGTATATTTTTATACAGTAGTCGTTAGGGGTCAAAAGCCATTTCGGTGCCTTGAAAGTACTGACATCCACCAACCTGCACTGGGCCAGCTTGGTGGTTTGCTGACCCCTCTTCGTCACCCAGGGGAGAGACTCATAACTCATAACGCCGCTCCGTCCAATATATGTCATTTTACGTCATTTTGTACAGCCACAGCAAGAAATAAATCATTTAAACTACATTCGCTAAGTATCCAAACTAAACGTCAAAGGAAATTGAATAAATACAACGTTCATAAACAGTATATTTATATCAAAGATATCAAAATTTTGAAAAACAATTAAAAAATAAAGATTTAATTTAAAAAGATAAACAAATATTAATAAATAAAACACTTTTTAACCGGATTTATCGCGTATATTTACATTTTAAATTTTGACTCGACGTTTCGGTGTCTTTTCAGACCCCGTGGTCACGAGCGACTGAGGTGTCAAGCGTCATGTTAGATTTAATGTTTTTCAGGATAGACAAACATTAAATCTAACATCCAGCAAGCTGCACGACCTGTAACTCAAGATACTGTCAGCTCGTTTTGTGTCAATCCCGAACGCTACGCTCGAAGACTGAGAAACAGATGGAGATGATGATGTATAACTTTTTTCAATCTATCAATCCGACGCTTGACACCTCAGTCGCTCGTGACCACGGGGTCTGAAAAGACACCGAAACGTCGAGTCAAAAAATTTAAAATGTAAATATACGCGATAAATCCGGTTAAAAAGTGTTTTATTTAATAGTATGAATCGCGAAAACTTAAGACAATATTAACAAATATTAAATATTGATTGGATCACCAAATCTTTGTTCCCTGTCTTTCGCCGCTTTCGGTGCAGCTCATCGATGTAGTGATCCATCTGTTATTTCTTCAAAAGATTTTTTAAGTTGTACTTTTTTTTACAAAGGACGACGCACAACTTTTTATGAGAGCTGGTACAGGCCTCAATAGACATCTGTGATATATCGTTGAAAAGAGTTCATCTTCTAGAACATGAATTGATATGGCGCCTTTCTTGATTCTGAGTCCAAGCTGATTACCAACTTATAAAATTAATCAAAATATTCAAAGACTATAGGTGACCCGTCTGCTATTTTGACTCTGAACGGACTAACGATCGGAACTTGACGCAATAGTAACTTTTATGATGTTACTATTGCAAAAGTAACTTTGATTCAGGTTACTAAGAACTATCCAAAGCCGTATCTTACATGGCTATTGGAGGTGGAATTTGGAGGTACCGAAATTATAGTCCAACATTTAGAACCTTATAGCTCTGAACGGACTAATGATCGGAAGTTGACGCCATAGTAACTTTGATTCAGGTTACTAAGAACTATCCAACGCCGTATCTTACATGGCTATTGGAGGTGGATACCAAAATTATAGTCCGACATTTAGGACCTTCTAGCTCTGAACGGACTAAAGATCGGAACTTGGCGCCATAGTAACTTTGATTCAGGTTACTAAGAACTATCCAACGCCGTATCTTATATGGCTATTGGAGGTGGATACCAAATACATAGTCCGACATTTAGGACCTCATATCTCTGAACGGACTAACGATCGGAACTTGGCACTTTAGTAACTTTGATTCAGGTTAATAAGAACTATCCAACGCCGTATCTTACATGGCTATTGGAGGTGGATACCAAAATTATAGTCCGACATTTAGGACCTTCTAGCTCTGAACGGACTAAAGATCGGAACTTGGCGCCATAGTAACTTTGATTCAGGTTACTAAGACCTATCCAATGGCGTATCTTACATGGCTATTGGAGGTGGTTACCGAAATTATGCGTCGTCCTTTCACATCCGATATAAACTATACGGTACAAGATGGCTAATTCTACACCTTATTGGAGAATATTTGACTACATTTCCCGAACCCCGCAAGTCGGCTTCACCTTGTTTCCTAAAGATATAGAGATAGGGCACATCTTTTATCGTTTTACTTATAGTTCCATGTGGGATCTAACCTATGACCTCACGATTTATGTACTAACATCTTACACCACTGCGTAGCATATTACATTAGGGGTTTCAATTGTTACTTTAATATAGCCGAGAGATTTCACATAGTTAACGTAATTTTTATATAAGCACAGATAGATAAAATTTACGAATTGCTGTAGATTTTTTGTAAACGGATGAGCCCTGGTTACAACAAATAAAATAAGCTTTTATTTTTAAATGAATATGCATATAATTGGCTTGGCTAAGAATATGCGGCATAATTATTTTTAATAAGGCTCTTCAGGAAAACGAAGGTAAAGCATAAACGATGTAAATATTCTATTTATATTTTTGCCATAGACAATGTACAATTGTAATATAACAACGCGTTAAGGCTTACCGTACTTAACTGTGCTTACACAACAAAAATACTAACCTTTAGTATGAATGTAAATATGTCTGAAATATAATTCTTAGCCTTAAAACTCCAGTGGCCGTGGGCTCGAACCTCGCACAATGCAAATACGAGTATTTGTGTCCCTGAACATGAGATAGATAATAATAATGTATAATCCGGTGTTAGCTTTCGTAAAATACGGAAATACAAGATGTAAACATTGAACCCATAAAACCAAAGTTGTTGATTTGACTTAATTAGAATTGGTATGTTGGTAGCGTTGGAGAGTTGGCGTGATTTTTAATTTCCCTTATATGTTGGGTTTTTTGTATGTTTTTTAAATGGCGGAGTTGAGAACGAGCCGCTTTGTGATAAAAGTAAGTGTCGTTTAGATTGTGATTGATAACCTCCTTTTTTGAGGCTTCAAAAAAGACTTCAAAAAAGGAGGTTATCAATTCCACCCGTATATATGTAATATTTCTGAATTGCTCAGTTTTCGTATATGTTAGACTTTATCAACGTTTGAAAAAATGTGAAAAATTTCAATTGTGTATGTATGTTTTTATGTTTGTATTCGCATATCTCCGGAACAATACGTCCGATTTAAGTATATAAGTTTCATCAAAATCAGTTCAGTAGTTTTTGAGATAGGGAATTTCAACCGACTTTTTTGGCAGTCGAAGCTGGCATCATCGCGCAACTTGCGATACACATTTCAATCCGTTAGCGACATCTCGCGATGGTATTTAACCGAAACAAGCATATAATGCGGTTAATTAACCGTTAATAACGAAAAATGCATATTTAACCGCGCGTTTAAAATCGGTAATAACCTGCTTCGCATCTATAATTGAGTCCTTTCTGAGACGTTTTGTAACACCGGTTTGAGTAGGTACCTTAAACAGAAGCACATAAGCTTATTTTAGGGCTAGATGGCGTTGGGTAATTAAATGTTCAACGATTATTGTGTTAATATACTTATATTCCGGATAAAATAAGCATATACATAATTGGTATATTTGTCATTAATTTAAGCCAAATGCTCTAAATGTATATAAAAATAATTATAATATCTGACTGATCAAATTGTCGGGTCTTTCCGCCGAAAGGCGTGTAGCTTTAATTATATATAATAAATAAAATTGCTCACAAAAAAATATCTTGCAAAAAGGCATGGCAAAAAGGCAAAAAGCAAAAAGGCTTTGGCTCAGCTTGATGATGATGCTGGAACAAGTTCAGCGACAACGCTGTTGATTCTGCCAAATCCTAAGCGTTGAATAGCTACGCTTCGCTTCTATTTATTATAAAACTAATGTATACAGATAGGAATGTATGTTATTTTAAATGGCTGTGTCGACCGCAAAGATTCATTTTGTTTTAAATATTCCTTATATATATTATGCTGTTTATTACCATGCACTTAAAATATATCGGTACTCGTATTATCAGTTTAGTAATGACTAGCCACCGCGCGCGGTTTTACCCGCGTAACTTTTGATCCCGTGGGAATTTCGGGATAAAATGTAGCCTATAACCTTCCTCAAGAGTTGGGCTATCAAATGCAAAAAGAATTTTTCAAACCCCACTTGTAGTTTCTGAGATTAGCGCGTTCAAACAAACAAAAAACCAACTCTTCAGCTTTATATATTAGTATAGATTTAAAAATAAAGCTCTCAAATGTCAAATTAACTAACAGAACTTTGAAGGTATCCCGAAGAAAGCATGTTTCTCGATACATACCTTTTTGGCAAATGTAATAAAGTACATTTTATGAATTATATCCGATAACTGAAGATTTTGTCCTGATTTCTTATGAACTCTGCTTGGGGAAGTCATTTATTTCCGTAATATTTACATTGACTTCAAATAAATTGAATTATTTTCGACTTTTCACACAACCGTCTTCAGAGTACAAACGGGAGCGTAAATTTATTGACACTGCTTTATTGTTACGTCTTAAAAAATAATATTATCGTTCAAACGTTCTTGTGGCATAATATTGTCTTTAGTTTTCACGGTTCCATGCTGGACTGGGATCGAAAGAAAAACATAGAATGTACCAGCTGCTTCTTTTCCTGGGCATACTGTAAAAGTCAGTTAAGGGACATAGGTTTTATTGGAGATTTGTTTTGTGGGCGACAGGCTGACCCCCTGTCACTGCAAGAGTCTCTCCATCATTATAATGTCTCCAAATTTGTCAAACATGACATCAGATAGTTTTACAACCTCTGGTGTTCTGCCTACCCCATAAGGCCTACTATACCCTGCCTACCCATACAGGCGTGAAGTTATGTATGTATGTATGTTTTCACGGTTCATAATTTAAAATACAACAATTTTGAACCGTATTTATCTCGTATAATTTATATTTTACATTTCAACACGACGTACCATACGTAGCATTCATGTAGAATTCATAAATAATCAACAAATGCAGAGCATTAAAAAACCGACTTCACGTCCAAACTTTCGCTAAGTTTTAATGTCATCAACGTAAACATTCTCCGAAAACATACATATTTTTTCAAAAATTTTGAAATTTTCGATGAAATTTATATGGGACTAACTATGAAGGATCCTCTATCATATGAAATTTCATTTCATTTCATTTCAGACGAACCTCCTTCTTTCTTGAAAGTCGGTTGAAAAGAGAAAAAAATATGGTAGAGTAAATTCAGGGTTGATCAGAATAGTGACCACCTATTGTTATCAGCCTTCATAATAACTTTATAAAGACTGTCGCTTAGTAACTTCGCTCCAGGGCCAAAACGCAAAGGCCTCCCATGAACGCATGGCGTTCTGGATCCAACGCGCTCCCATCGACGAAATCCTGGCTTTCGGCGCCGCTCTCGACGCCAGCCCTGAGGGTTTCAATTTTGCTCTCCCGTTCTCAACTGAGTTCGCTCTGATAATTAGAAAACTTCAGCAATCCCAACGTTATATATAATAAACTCCCTGATTCGATCAAAAACTCAACAAATGACATGCAATTTGTTCGAGAATTAAAAAAAGTGCTTATAAATAAAAGTTACGATACAATACATGAATAATTAGAAGACAAAACAAAATAACTCAATACACAAAATGTCCAAAACAAAATAGAAAATCCTCCTCTCTCCTCTTTCAATTTGCTATGCCCAACAGGGTCCATAATGTATGTAGTACCAAATAATTTAGATCAAATTTACCATTGTGGAATGCAATAAACTATTGAATTGAATTGTTTAGAAACGTTGTTCTCCTTGTCTTTCCTATCATAGAGTGAGTCTTATCACTCTAGATAACCTCTTAGTCTCAATTTGTCATTTTAGCTTTCAGGCCCAACCAAGAGGGTAACCCGTGAGGGTGCCACGATTGGCTGTCGCTTTGATAACGATCGATTGCCCTAATAAAGGTGATGATCAGCAAGTGAGGATGTTTAGTGGGTATACTCAGTTTACTGAGGAGTCTCATCGCTGCTAACGCGGTTTCCACACTGTCAGGATACAGCCGTGTAGCGTTCTATCCTTCGGACTAGCTCAAAAGCTGGAGTCACTTGGATTAGCCTTTAACAACAAGTTTGTTTAGGGGGCTTT
Source organism: Stenoptilia bipunctidactyla (assembly GCA_944452665.1). Lineage (NCBI taxonomy): Eukaryota > Metazoa > Arthropoda > Insecta > Lepidoptera > Pterophoridae > Stenoptilia > Stenoptilia bipunctidactyla. Next base: position 4,388,367 of record OX101748.1, on the reverse strand, counting down.
TAAATTATAAAAGGTATTTACCTTAGACTTTGCTACCCAATTGCTTTCATCCGACCTTAGTTCATCTTCAAATCTTCGACGTTCTCCGTAGTGCAGTGGTAAAGACGCTGCTGTCCCAATCGTGATTTTGAGGCTTCAATTTCCTCACAGAATAAAAAAAGGTTTCGTGTACATACATACATAACTTCACGCCTGTATCTCTTATGGGGTAGGCAGAACACCAGTGGTTATAAAACCATCTGATGTCACGTTTGACAAATTTGGAGGCATTATAATGGTAGAGAGAGACTATTGCAGTGACAGGGAGTCAGCCTATTGCCCACAAAAACGCCAATAAAACCTCTGTCCCTTAAGTGACTTTTACAGTATGCCCGGGAAGAGAAGCAGCTGGCACATTCTATCTTTTTCCTTTGCTCCCAGTCCAGCATGGAAGAAATGGAAGCAGCATGGAAGTTTCATGTCTGGGTGTTTGTTAAATATATATGTATATGTTATTATATTCTAGGTTCCCCCTAGTTCGCTACACGGTATCTAATATCATAAGCTTACTTTGGGGCCATGTAGTTGGTGTGATTCTCTAGGTTTTTTTTTCTCATTTCAATCTTCATTCGTTGTCGCAAGGAAACTCTGACTTGTGTACTCTATGTACGTAAGTTGTATTTAAGCCAGTTATTTAAATGAACAGTCATGTGTAGTGCTCCCTTCCCTTAAGTTATTAACATAACCAAACATCGCAGTTGATTACTATTTCGTTAATAAGCGTAATAGGAAACATGTGTGTCTAGTAATTGTGAGGAGATGGGTTTATGCCCTGGCGTTTTTGGCGCATTGAGTAAATGCCTGATAAGTGCCCGTAAATGCCGAGTAAATGTCTTTTGTCTGGGCATAAACTTAAAAAAGATTTTTTTATTTATTTATTATTGTATCTTATATGTAAGTATACAAAAAAAATAATTCATTAAAAACATATTTTATTTTAACTAATATACTGCAATAAACCTTAACATTTTACCAAAATCGATTGGTTAAAATTATAACTTGGTTTGAAAGAACAACGGGGGTAGCTGGTAGTCCATTGAAAAGTTACATTTGGGGTTTTTCAGAGGACGCAATTTTATTTTTTTGATGTGTAGGGGGTGTCAGTGTAAAGCTAAAACCAAGTTTGTGGGGTCGCTACCCTTGTCCTACGACCGCCATCTTGAAAATAGGGGTTGAAATGGTTTTAACGATAGATCTCTTAAACTATTTATCTGATAAAAAAAATGTATTAAAATTTTTTGTTTCAAATTAAATCCTCTACAACTTTAGTCGAGTAACTTTTTGTCGTAGAACTATAAATAAAAAAGTTATAAGCGAAAATGTTTAGAAATTCGAGAAAATAATTTATATTTTTTGATATAACTTTTTTTTATCATTTTACGAAAAAATTATATCAGACCATTGTTTTAGATCGTTTTTTGAGGAACAACTTTTATAAGAAATATTTTTTCATTAAGTCAATAGTTAAGGTTTTACAGCGCCTTACAATTTTTACGATCTGTTTCGGAAGTTACTGTACATATTGCGTGTTATTGTTATTACGTGGACAATCGAACCGATAATGTTGTTCGTCGTCGCAGCAGCAGCTCCAGTAGTTTATCGTCAGTTTCAGAAGCTCCAGAGCCAGACTTCGATTTTGCGAACAATTGTTTCATCTGTGCCAAAGCGGTTCAGGATCCAAGTAATTCGCGTACAAGCCGACAAGCGCGGGTTTGTGTTGTACGTAATGGGAGTACAAAAACAAGTAATAGGTTGGGGAAAGTCTTTTTGCATTATAGTATGTATGAACTTGTAATGAAATCTCTTTGGCCATAGTATTTGTATCTGGCTGGTTTTGGTATCATTGAAAGTTAAAATTTTAAAGAACATAATTCAAAATTCAAATTAGGAAAATGTGTGATTTTCATTTATTTTTCGTACTGTCAAGATGAGTGATTCTAATGAAGAAATTCGATACATTTTAAAATTTTACTACAAAAAAGGTAAAATGCAACGCAAGCCGAGAAAAAAAATTGCGATGTTTATGGACCTAGTGCAGTGTCTGTGAGAGTAGCACAAATTTGGTTTAAGCGTTTTCAATCCGGAAATTTTGATGTCAAAGATGCACCTAGCTCTGGTCGCCCTATTACGGATAAAATGGATGCCATTTTTGAAAAAGTGGAGCAAGATCGACATATCAGTAGTTACGACGTAGCTGAAGAACTGGGAATTGACTACAAAACAGTTTTGGCGCATTTGAAAAAAGCTGGGTACACAAAAAAGCTCGATATTTGGGTACCTCACGAGCTCACTGAAAGAAACCTAATGGACCGTGTACTCATTTGTGATTCTTTATTACGACGTAACGAAACCGAATCAATTTTAAAGAAGCTGATAAGTGGTGATGAGTGTGGATCATGTACGACAGGAACGTGCGAAAAAGGTCGTGGTCAAAGGTCGGTCAGGCTTCACAGACTGTGGCGAAACCTGGGTTAACTCTCAATAAGGTGATGTTGTGTGTGTGGTGGGATTGGAAGGGCATTATTCATTATGAGCTGTTACCACCAGGCAGGACTATCGATTCTGAACTCTACTGCGAACAACTTATGAGATTAAAACAAGAAGTTGAGAGAAAGCGGCCGGAATTGATCAACAGAAGGGGTGTGGTGTTTCATCATGATAACGCTAGACCTCACACATCTATAGCCACCCAGCAAAAATTAAGAGAGTTTGGCTGGGAGGTGTTAATGCATCCGCCGTATAGTCCTGACCTTGCACCTTCGGATTTCCACCTGTTTTGGTCTCTTCAGAATTCTTTAGGCAGTGTTAGGTTAACATCACGAGAGGACTGCCAAATCCACTTGTCGCGGTATTTTGATGAGAGGTCCCAAAATTTTTATAGCAATGGGATCATGTCCCTACCTACAAGATGGCAAAAGGTTACTGAACAAAATGGTATATACATACATGGTTAAATGTCAATAAACTATATTAAAAAATGTTTTGAATTTTCTTAAAAATTGCGAAGAAACTTTATATATATTACTAATCGCATAGCTAATTTTTTAACTTTCTTCTATGTTGGACTGGGAGCGAAAGAAAAACATCGAATGTGCCAGCTGCTTCTCTTCCCGGGCAAACTGTGCGAGTCAGTTAAGAGACGGAGGTTTTATTGGCGTTTTTGCGGGCGATAGGCTGACCCCCTGTCACTGCAATAGTCTCTCTCCATCATAATAGTACCTCCAAATTTGTCAAACGTGACATTACATGGTTTTATAGCCTCTGGTGTTCTGCCTACCCCATTAGGGATACAGGTGTGAAGTTATGTATTATGTATATGTATGTATGCATAGCTAATATTCCCAGCTTAGTGGAAGTTGGAGCAAAGTATTTTCTACCTAGACAGTATTCTCGGTAACGGCCATCAGATTACAATTATTTTAAAAATCAATAATTGTCAAATTCTGTAATGGAGTGGAAAAGGGTCAATAATCAATTATTGATAATTAAAAAAATTATAACAACAAAATAAAAACAATATAGATGACACGTTATTAGTACACACGTATAATATAAGTCTAGTTAAGAGTACTGAAAAATAGTACTCATTTCGGAGCGCTGTAAAGCCTTAACTATTGACTTAATGAAAAAATGTTGCTGATAAAAGTTGTTTCTCAAAAAACGATCCACAAAAATGGTCTGATATAATTTTTTCGTAAAATTATAAAAAAAAGTAATATCAAAAAATATAAATTATTTATTTTCTCGAATTTCTTAACATTTTCGCTTTTAAGTTTTTATTTATAGTTCTACAACAAAAAGTTACTTAACCAAAGTTGTAGAGGATTTAATTTGCAATAAAATATGTTAATACTTTTTTTTAACAGATAAATAGCTTAAGAGATATATCGTAAAAACCATTTCAACAACTATTTACAAGATGGCGGCCGTAGGACAAGGGTGGCGACCCCACAAACTTGGTTTTAGCTTTACACTGACATCCCCTACATATCAAAAAATTGCGTCCTCTGAAAAACGCAAGGTTAGGCCTAAAAAATGTAACATTTCAATGGACTATGGAGTTTACTGTTGAAGCGGGAGGGGAGTAACACTGTGATTATTTAATGACTGATTATTTGATTAAAAGTTTTGATTTACAAAATACTTAAAGTTTCATTTTTATTCAAGTTCCTGCTTAATTTTTTACAAAATTAAGTTGTTTGTTTTTCTGCCTAGTGATCGGGCATTTATTTGGACGTAAACTCATTTATGCCCAATATGCCTAGTTTATGCCCATTGTGCCCATATTTGTTTATGCCCCCGACCCATCACTGTGACTGATAATTTGTGGTTGTTGGAGGAATTGTTATACAAGTTCCTTTGTTCTTGAATGTATTTAGGTTAATATAAAATAACCTTAATCCTCCAAACTTAGAAGGTTCAATTTTTATTAGCATCTTTTGAATTAGAAGGCTGCACCTTGATAAGAAACATCTCTTTTGACAAAAGAAAAATTTGAAAGTTGTGAATCTAATGTCGAATCGAGCCCAGTAACTCTTCATAAAAAATACCGAAACACAAAACCGATGCGCAGCAGCGATGATATCTGTCGGCAGAATTTATAGGAAAAGTGGTGGCAAGTCTGGCAAACTCTGACAGGATCCTACTACCAAGATGGGTGGTATACCGTCACTACGCGGCTCTATTTCAGATGTATCAGTATTTTGTTTTTGTTTTTTCCGCCAAGGAAAGGTTCGGCACCCACTAAACTAAGCTCTAGTAGGAGGAGGATGAATCCTGTTACAGACGAAAGGGAATTCTAAATTGCTGCTAGCCCCAGTGGCTAACAGGTACAGAGTACCCAGACAGTGTGGGGACCGCAAGAGCGGCCACAAGACTCCTCAGAACGCCTGAGTATACCCACTAAACATCACCCTTTGATGATCCGCATTGGTATAGGCCACTGGTCATCATTGGAGCGGCAGCCAATCGGTAGATAGAGGCTGCGCAGCGAGCGGCACCCTTACGGCTGTCCCCATAGATGATCTGAAAGCTAAGATGTATTACAGTATAAGCATATTTCAGATGTATTGCCATGAATTGAAAACAATTGACTGTATGAAACATCGAGAGTAGTAATTTAATTTCATATCTTATTTCACAGTTTGTTTTAAACTTATTACTTGCATATTAATTATTGTCAGACCGAACGTATGATTCTTAAATAATTAATTGAAATGAATATTTATGATATTGTCTTTTATCGGGATTTTCAGCTTCCATTATAATGTAGCCAAGCCTTGATTACCATGTTAAATTCCGTATTATTAATTAATATTTGATCGATCGTGTACACCAATGGCTGTATGCTTATTAATCTGTCTTTGTGATCTTTGAAAGTGAGGTTTTTAAATGTGAATATTTATGAAAGCGGTGGTTAAAGTTGAACGGATATCTGATGTACAAAACCGGGTTTGACCGCAATCTCACCTGATGGTCTAGATGAGGTTGAAGATGACAGCACACGGGCTTTTAATCGAACTGACTCTTCATAAAATAATCAACAGTTAAAATAAATAGATAAACTGTTGTATGAATTTATAAGGTATTCTACCCGTATATTCGTTGTATTCAGCATTTTATCGTACTGTTATACATACATACATAACTTCACGCCTGTATCCCTTATACTCGTAGGGTAGGCAGAACACCAGAGGCTATAAAACCATCTGATGACACGTTTGGAGGAATTATTATGATGGAGAGAGACTATTGCAGTGAGGGTTCAACCTATCGCCCACAAAAACATCAATAAAACCTCTGTCTTTTAACTAACTTTTACAGTATACCCGGGAAGAGAAGCAGCTGGTACATTCTATGTTTTTCTTTCGCTCCCAGTCCTGTACTGTTATTATACGAATAATATTAAATATTCCACCGAGATTTGGTGTCATACGCAAAATTTACCTATCTCTGTTTTTGAATCACTTAGAATACAAATGCAACGTGAAATATGACAACCACTCTAGTAAAGAGATTCCGCCAATGACGGCTACCATTCTTACCATTCTATGGAATTACATGCTTTTTTGTCCAGAATAGGAGGGCCCGAAAACATTAACTAAAATTTATTATTCGTTTTATCAGAACCATTCAGTAAATAAGTTTGTACAAATCTTAATATTGAACAAAAAAGATATCTAAGTGAATTTTTACTATTTGTTTCGTCACGTCCGACAAGGCTTGTTTTGCGTTTGACGTTGTCGGTAAGGGTTACCATTTTGTATAATCACCCAATTCTCAGGGAAAAATATAAATGCATAACATGTTTGAAAACAGAAATTATTTATTTTAAAGAAAAAAGTTAGGTAAAAAATATGGCATTTGAGAAATAGGTAATTAAAGATTAAACATTTAAAATTATTTTTAAAAATAAAAAGCATCAAATAAAGTAATCAAAATATTTAGGTACTGTTACTGGGTTCTACAAATATCAGATTATTATATTATTGATTAATTAGATGACGACATAAAAATATCAATTTTAGTGTCTTCATCTTCGTCATCACTACTTTCATCGATCTTTGCAAATAGTTCAATGATGAAAGGCTTTTCTAAATATCTGTCTTCTTTGCCAAATACTTCATGTAATTTATTTACATGTGAACAATGACTGCGCCTTTAATAGCTCCGACGGCATTTAATGCATTTTTAAATATTTTTTTGATATTTCACAGGGTTGCTTTCCAACTTTGACTTGTGCTACTTTTGTTTTTAGGAAAACCGTGATCATTTCGATCATAATAAGATCACACTGACAGGTATGGCGGTAAACGAAATATCAATAAAATTAGCTGAATTTAACTAAGATGCAAAATAAATAACCCGTAAGAAACAACAGAAATAGTGTTTCCTAGTGTTTTTTTAAATGCACGATTCTTAATCATGGTAACCATTTCATTCTTAAATATCTGCTGAGTTTGATTCACTTTTCATAAAGTCCTCACAGCAGTGGCTAATCTCCTGGAATCGTAGTTTCATTTTACGGAAGTATAACAAAAAAATACATTTAAAAAAATAACTTTCAAAGTATGGCAATATGTAAACATTGCAGAGGCAACTTTCTTGTGTACTCTTAGTATGGATTTATAGGGACTTTAAATTGTTTTTCTTTCTTAAAACAACTTCTTTGCTTTTACCACCACAATAAGTAAGCCGATATTTTATACATTTTAGCGTCTTTTTTACCATTTTTTTAATCTAAATTACAACAATAAATATGAAACGGCAAAAGTCATAAAGTGACACTTCGTAAGATCGCGTTTAGTTCAATTTTTTGCCACAAGTCCGTTGTAGGCCTATACATTCACAGATACATATTACGTCATATTATTAAGGTAAGGTGTGTGTGTGTATAAGGTATATTTTAGTTAAATATATTGGGTGTCACCTTGCGCGATCTATCCCTTGAATCTCGATCTTAAGTATAAAACCTAATAATTACCTAGTGTTACGTAAGTATTAAGAAAGTAATTTATGAAAGCTCCTATTCAAAAATGTTCTATAATGTATTATTTGGTGGTAGGCATGTGTTCTTTTTCAGTACAATTTTAGGTATCTAATTATAATAAATCGACTTATTTTTGTACAAAAGCATGTTACAGGCTGTTTAGAACATTATTTCATTATTACAATAACTTTGTTTTCAGTAGCCTAGCTAACTGTACAGATGATAGCCGGCAGATATATAAAATATGGCGGAAAGCCTTTGTTTCTTTTAATGGATTAAAAACACTTTTTATTATCACAGAGAACAACAGAATGATGCAGCTGAATGTTTTTTAGCGATCTATAAGCTACAACTTTAATCATCATTATTTCGATGATTAAGTACCTAGATCCATAATTATTCGAAAATACATACTAGCTATACATACATACATCTAATGAAATCACTTCGCAACTTATTTTGTGGAAAAAAGTTTGAAATTTCAATGAAAATATATACCTACATTTTATTACACGCGACTATACATAGCTGATCTTAATCTTAAACAAGAAATATGAAAATATAACAAAAATACGCATTTTAAAAACTTAATTCCAAATAAAATCGGTTATTTAGAATCCCTACTCGTAAATCCACTTCTAAACTTGACTGTGCTCAGTATTAGCTCATTTAAGGCGAGCGTTTACCACATAGGCTTTCAATTATCGATGTTACCGTTAAACCTAAATGGTTGGGCATTGGCAAGTGATTTCTATCGTAAGCAATTTTGAACCGTTTGAAAAGAACGTAAGGCTTAAATTATGTTGGCAATATTTGCTTTTGATGTTGCATGTAATAGAGTTGATTTTTAAAGTATTGGTGGAAATAAAATGAATTGAAATGAAACAGTTTTGTGTTTGACACTTTATAGTTTAATGGTTTACTGTGTTTAATGTTGAAATGGTTTTATATTTTATAGAAGTCAATGTAAGGTACATTTGTAATTTTATCCTTACGTTGGATATCCATTCAATTTTAAGGATTTATAATATACAATAACAATACACTCTCATACGGCCAGAATAAATACCTTGAACATCATATGTAGGTATACATATATCGAAAAGCGTTCGTTCGTTTTTAAATTCTTTATGCATTAAATCCATACCTATACTCAGACCAATAATTCAATGCAGTAAACTGACAGATCGAAATGTCAAATAGAAAAATAATGATACCAGTTAAAAACTTTGTAGTGTAAATACTGAATGAGGATGATTGAAAAAGAAAGAGTATTTTTCATTCGTTTTGTATAAAATTTCAAAGAAATTTATAAATAATTTCTGACACTCACACAACATTATCAAGCCCAAATTAAGTTTCTTAAAGAACTTGTGTTATGGATACTAGATAACTGATATACTTAAGAAATATATAAACATACATATTGAATAAATACATATTTTTTATTAGAATAAACTTAAATAAACATATAAACATCCATGACTTGACGACTTATATCTGTGTTCATCACACTAATATCCGCCGCCGCCGGGATTCGAACCCAGGACCTCTGGCATATAAGGCAATGTATGTTACCGCTACACCAGCCGGCCGTCAAATAATTGAATTTGAGGTGTGTATAGATATTCTATTTCACGAAGTCCGTTCGGCTTTGGTTGTAGTAGTGACGTATCCCGACAAGCGCGCTTGTGTGTGTAAATGTAGGTAACGTTAGCAAAGAAATCATAATAATATAATATTTCAAGTCGAGATTTAATAATCGAAATAAAATTTTGGTCTTAAAAGTATATACTTTTTGTAAATAAATTAGATTAGGTTGCAATAAATACAAAAATATTAAGAAGATGTAGGCATTTCATGAAGCATTGGTGTTACAGAATGGAAACGAAATAAGTAGTACTATTCAGTATTTTCAATCACTATCAGATAAATTTTCGATTTCCGATTCCGTTTTGCTGTCGTCAGAATCATCTTGTACATTGATTATAAATTCAAAATCGAGATAAAAATATTGAGATAAAACAAAATGTAATCAAAATAATTAAGAAATATAAACATCTTATAACACAAAAAAATATTCATTTTATAAATACTTCTATTGCTATATTAAATATCTTTGCATAAATTTTAATCGAAAACGTATAAATAAATATTGCCTCACCATGGACAACTCTTCTTCGTTTTGTTGCCATGCTGACCTTACTCCTTGAAACAATTTGGCGCGAACTAAACACACTACTGATCCGGACCGTGTCCCGATCGACACTGAGCGCTCTCGAGGTTACGCACACAAAAACAATGTGCATGTGCACGCTTGACAACATTCATAGCCAAACGGACTTCGTGACATAGAACATCTATACTCTATCTTTAAAGTAACTTTAATGAAAATAATTAATGAACAAACATAACTTGTGCTTTAAAACGGTTACAGTAGAAATAAAATCGACTTTATAACTTCTTGCTTTTTAAATTCGTTTTGTCGTTAAATTAAAAATGAAATTTCAAGGATAGTTGCCCTTCGCTAACAGCACTGTAAGAAAAGAAAAATCTTGTGAGCCAAAATATTATTTTTCCATACATTACGATATTATTATTTAAAAAATAATTACATTCATTCACTTAAACCCATTTCACTATTTTTTTTCTTCCCGAAACTGGGCACACTGGAACTTTCATTTTACTGCATTGAATTATTTGTCAGAGTATAGTGAAATTGGAAAAGCACTTTTCGTGTTCAAAATTTTACATGAAAATATTTAAAAAAATGGTAGACCTTTATGATAAAAAGTAGGAATCAGGGTTATCAGGAAACACTACATGCTTAAAAAAATTACTTTCAGAGCATTTTGTTCAACTCCTCGATTCATTTGCAATGAATGTATTAAGCTGTTCATGGCTTCATCAAAAGTACCTATAGCAAATTATGGTGCAAAAGAAAAGCGACTCAAATGCAAAAAGAATTTTTCAAATCCCATTAATTGTAGTTTATGAGATTAGCGCGTTCAAACAAACAAACAAACATACAAACAAAAAAAACAAACTCTTCAATTTTATACAATATATTATTAAGTATAGATTTAGAAGTACAATCAATACTAATACATAAAGCTGAAGAGTTTGTTTTTTGTTTGTTTGAATGCGCTAATCTCAGAAACTGCAAGTGGGATTTGAAAAATTCTTTTTGCAATTGATAGCCCAACTCTTGAGGAAGGTTATAAGCTATTTTTTTTTATTTATTTTATTCCGAAATTCCCAAGGGATCAAAAGTTACGCGGGTAAAACCGCGCGCGGTGGCTAGTTTAATATAAAGATATGAAACACTACAAAATTTTCAACATCTGGGCTTACTTATTGTAGTTATGAAGTTGAAGAAGTTACGTTCAAAAAGAAAAACAATTAAACGTCCAAATAAATGCTGGACTGGGAGCGAAAGAAAAACTTAGAATGTGCCAGCTGCTTCTCTTCCCGAGCATACTGTAAAAGTCAGTTAAGGGACAGAGGTTTACTTGGCGTTTTTGTGGGCGTTAGGTTGACACCCTGTTACTACAATAGCCTCTCCCTATCTTTATAATACCTCCAAATTTGTCAAACGCGACAAAAGATGGTCTTACAACCTCTGGTGTTCTGCCTACCCCATAAGGGATACAGGCGTGACGTTAGGTATGTATGTATGTATAAGTCCATTTGTAGGATTAAAGAAGCAAGCTGCCTTTACAATGTTTACATATTGCCATACTTTGAAAATCACATTTAGAAAATAATTTATGTCTCTTTAAAAGACTGTATAAAAAGTGAAGAAAGATAAGCAGAATTTTTACAAACCTTTCAAAGTACGAGCATTTCTAGATACGAGTAGGTACCTAATAAGTGTCGAGGATGATGAGGAAAACAATTTATCACAAAAACATGATTTTAATTTCATGTTACTTTATGTTTTAATATATTTTCTTACTTAATCTTCTATTTGTATCTTCAAAAAAGGTAAAAGTTTTTGTACCACAAACGTTTTTTTTAAAGTTTACGTGACTTGCTTTTAGTAGTTTTTAGTAAAAAATTAAATAATTTCTGTTAAAAAGCTAAACGTTTATGCATTCATATTTTCCCCTGCGTAAACGGAAATTTAACTGAATGATAACCCTTATTTCATCCTCACGCCCCCCTGACGCCATCATCTAAGCGCCAATAAAGCCTCTCCAATACCACTTTGGCGATGGGGTAACACTGTCTGCCTCAGACGCCAGTGGTCGCGGGTTCGATTCCCGCACGGAACAAAAAAAATGTCCGTGTCTGGGCGTTTATCTTTACTAATATTATAAACAGGAAACCTTTGTATTTTTGTATGTTTGTATTGAATAGGCCCAAAAACTACTGGACCGATTTCAAAATTTCATTTACCATTACTTAGAGGGATTCTTCCGAATCCGTATAGGCTACTTTTTATCCCGAAAATCCCACGGGAATCGAAATTGCGCGGGTAAAACCGCGCGTAACAGCTAGTCTATATATGTATTTATATTCTAGGTTTCCCCCTAGTTCGCTAAATGGTATCCCATATCACAAGCTCTGCTTAGTTTGGGGAGATGTAGTTGGTGTGATTGTCTGGGGATTTTACTTATTTATTTATTATTATTTATTATTTCCGCTTCTTTAAGAGATGAAATTGAAATTTTGTAAGAGAGACCCAGTAAAAACTCGAATTTTTTTTAACAATAATAACTATACAAGTTTTGTTTACCCATGCTGGACTGGGAGCGAAAGAAAAACATAGAATGTGCAAGCTGCTTCTCTTCCCGGGCATACTGTAAAAGTTAGTTAAGGGACAGAGGTTTTATTGGCGTTTTTGCGGGCGACAGGCTGACCCCCTGTCACTGCTATAGTCTCTCTCCATCATAAAAATACCTCCAAATTTGTCAAACGTAACATCAGATGGTTTTTATAGCCTCCGGTGTTCTGCCTACACCATTAGGGATACAGGCGTGAAGTTATGTATGTATGTAGTTTTGTTTAATCTTTGAATCTTTCATTATGACCGAACTATAGTCAGCACATTAAAAAAAAATCCACCCCTAAAATCCTTTCTCAATGTTTTCCCGCTTTGCTTTACTATACCTAGCTATTACACTACTGAATCGATACAAGGAAATGCCATTAAGGCAGTTAAGTGTGAAAATCTACTAGCACTTATCTACTAGCACTTAAATGATAGACTTGTTACGATTTACCAGATTTAATTGCGTTTAAATATATTGTGTTAACCAGATATTTAGGTGTCTTGACATATACCTGGTTTCGAGGGAATGAAGTTATATGAATCATTTTCTCCATCAGTTTCGTAGTGAAAAATCATCGTTCAGGTAATAATCAACGAATGCAGAGCATTAAAAAACCGACTTAACGTCAAAACTTTGGCTGAGTTATGATGTCATTAATGTAAACATTCTCCGAAATCATATATATTGTTTCAAAAATTTTAAATGAAGTTCTCAACCGATTTCGATGAAATTTATAAGGAACAAACTATAAAGTATCCTCTATTCATTGAATTTTGAAAATCAATTCATAATTTTCCAAAATATCGTGCAACAAAGACACAAAAAAAAACATACAGACGAATTAACAACCTCCTCCTTTTTTGGAAGTCGGTTGAAAACATTACAAAATAACAGTATTTTGAGCGTAATGTCTTTTTTACAAAACTATTACTTGATTATTGCTGATTTCACCAGACTTGTGCCTAATCGCGAGTGCCCTAAACTAGAAAATTTTTACTACGCCAAAATGTAGTTTACTCGACTAAAGTAACTGTTACACATGCTTATTTCAAGCACGAAAGCATGCTTCAATTGAGCACTTGCTACGTAGTAGCATATGCGTCGGAATGTTGCTCAAAGTTAGCATGCTCATTTGGAACACACTTTGTGAATCGGCTTGCGATTTTTGAGAACCTCCTCTTTTTAGCGTGCTATTTAGTATGCTCAAAAATCTAGGTCATAGGTTATTGCAGCTGTTGGATGTTGAATTTTATATTTATAGTATAAGATCCCATGTTTGCGAAACCATTTATCAAAGATATTTTTGACCATTAAATAAAACCGGATTCATGACCACTCGTTTCCACGGGGTTTGCAAAGACACCGAAACGTCGAGTTAAAATCTATACTAAAGCTAAAGAGTTTGTTTGTTTGCTTGTTTGAACGCGCTTATCTCAGAAACAAGTGGGATTTGAAAAATTATTCTTGCATTTGATAGCCCAACTCTTGAGGAAGGTTATAGGCTATATTTTATCCCGAAATTCCCACGGGATTAAAAGTTACGCGGGTAAAACCACGCGCGGTGGCTAGTGTAAAATATAAATTAAACACGATAAATCCGGTTAAAAAGTGTTTTATTTAATAGTTATGAATCGCGAAAACTTAAGACAATATTATTTATGACCATCTTAGGTATGAAATATTTTTTCTTTGAAAGACTTATCAAAAGAATCATACCTCAATATTATGCTACTTCATGCATGTCACGGTAAAAAACAGCAGACTTCATTTCTCTTCTGTATATCTTGTCAACTACCTATCTGTAACGTGGGTTCACATACTTTGTTTTGTTCAAATAGTTCTTTATGTTTTAATTTTTAAACAAGTAAGCTGTTGTTTTTAAAATAAATTTTCAATTTTCTAAAACTTTTTCCTCCTTTCTTCTTTCTAATTTTAATTATTTATGTGCCAAATGTGAATATAGTAGTATTATTTGTTGCAGTTGACAAATCAATAATTAAGTGTTTTATAATTTTTTCCGTTTTATTCCGAAAAAATATCGCCAAACTAGATAGACTTGACACGTTGTGTTTCATGAAAAAGGCAAAGCATCGTTCAAACACATTCATCCCACAAAAAACGAGTTACGAACTCGTTAGGCAAACTAGACGCGGCAAACTGGTACCCAATGTGTCCTTTATTTTTTGCGTCACATGGTGTGATGTGCTGGAAAAATGTGGAATTTTCGACAATCGATCTGGCAAATGTTAGCTGGTTTAACTTTTTGTGCATGGTTGTAATTTATCTGTAGGTACCAAATTATATTAATCTAAAATATATCTTTTTTCAACCGACTTCCAAAAAGGTGGAGGTTCTCAATTCGTCTGTATGTTTTTTTTGTGTCTTTGTTACGCGATATTTCGAAAAATTATTAATCGGTTTTGAAAATTCATGTTTCATATGATAGAGAATACTTCTATAAATTTCATCAAAGTCGGTTGAGTACGTTTTGAAATAATATGTATGATTTCTGAGAATATTTACGTGGCAAATTTGTCAAAAATGATTAATGAGAGCCATTAAACAGGTGTTTAATGGCCTCTGGTGTTCTACCTACCCCATAAGGGATACAGGCGTGAAGGATTTTCAATGCAGGTATTATCATAACTCTTTGTAATAGCCCATTGCAGGGCTATGAGTCTCTCCCCTGATAATCATGATAATCAGCAAATGCAGAGCATTGAAAAAACCAACTTCACGTCAAAATTTTGGCTGAGTTATAATATAAATTTCGAAGTATTATAATGATGACGAAAGACTATTGCGGTGACAGGTGATCAATCTGTCGCCCACAAAAACGTCAATAAAACCTCCGTCCCTTAACTGACTTTTACAGTATGCGCGGGAAGAGAAGCAGCTGGCACATTTTATGTTTTTATTTCGCTCCCAATCCAGCATGGAAGCAATTGAAACTCCATCTCACTGATGGCAAAGAGAGATGAGGACAAAGATGACAGCACACGGGCTTAGGGAAATAATAATAATAAATCATTTATTTCAGACCATGGTCCATAATTTGTTAGTAACAATTTAACTTAACCTATTGATAGTACATACACAAAAAAGAAAACACAATATAAGAAATCATAAATTAAAACCTGTGTTTAGTTGCACTCAATGACCCAACAATAGCGAGTCCCATTGGTCTACAAACACGCTCAGGATTCGGTTGGAGGTACTGCGGAGACAATTCATGATAGAGGCGCACTGTTCTCTTATTATTGCGTAAGTCATCCGTATGCGCCTCCGCAAACATTCCTGATGCACTGCATCTCCGCGATAGCCCCAACAGAGCCCTAAACTGGGAAATGCTGGGTTTTCGTAAAATATTTCCAGAGAATATCACTGAGAATATGACAAGAGATTCTTATAAAACGACGTAGACAGACATTGTAGTAGTTACAAAACTACTACAATTTGTAATATTTTTAAGTTTTTGTATTTGAAATGCTCAATTATTCTTAAATAGCTGAAAAAATGTGCTAAATTAAAATCACCCGACCATGACTCGAACCTGGGACCTCTCGTTTGCCGGATGAGTGCTCTTCCGCTCTTTCACTTCCACTGTGTAATTTCGAGGCGTACCGCCTGGCCACGGTAACTCAGTGGTAGAGCACTCGTCCGGAAAACGAGAGGGCCCGTGTTCGATTTTTATTTTGCACATATTTTTCAGATATTTAAGTACTACAAATTGTATTCGTTTATTTTTTATTAGAATATATTTTTGAAGAACTTTTACTGTTTCAAAAGTAGTTTTGTGGATGGGTGAGTAGCTCAAAGCTACAATTGAAAGAATTACTCCAAAGAGACAATTCTTCAACGAATTCGACAACCATCTTGATAACAAGAAACAATCACAAGACCAAAACAATCAAGTGACATGTAACATAATCGGGTCACCAACTTGACTCTAAACCACTGTTGTATCTGTAGCAGTCATCTGGTTGAATTTGCTATTTGATTGAATGACTAGCGCGTTCATTAAATGACGACATTTAATTGAATCACTAGGCCGAACGTTTATTAAACAAGCGTCCCTCAACGTCCAACTAGTTAGCGGATTGTAACATAGCCCTTTAAACAGAGCGGACGTCAAATCAGTCAGGTGATTGAAATCTTTGTTTCTTTGAATTCCTTGAATTAGAAAGGTTAGAAATAGTCGTTATTTTTTTCATAATCGCACACACCAGAATCAAGACAAAATATGATCCCTTGTAAAACAATTGTAAGGCCCTAATAATTTATTCTTACTATTATAATCCATTCTACTATCCCCTAGACCTAAAGCTTTCCTTCAGAAAACCGACATGGACAGGTTAGGTTAGGAGGATTAACCTCCGAGGGTTATTTTTTTTATAATCGCACAAAACAGAGTCGGCTATATCCCATTCAACGACTTCGCTAAATAATGTTTAGTCAAGACGTTAAACGTTACATTCAACGACTTGACGAGTTGTCCTTTAGTCATTTAATTAAATGTCGTCATTTAATGAACGCGCTAGTCATTCAATTAAATAGCAAATTCAACCAGATGGCTGCGACATATCCACCGATTAAGCTTGTCCGAAAACATGATCAGGCCTTGCCCACTTAGCAAATTCTGTAAGCTATCTCCAGTCAGTTCCCGTTGAAACGCTTGTCTGAAGCCCGAATATAATCCATCAGGAATAATCCTGGTTAAGCTGTTTAGGTGCCTCCGTATTATGATTCAGTGTGACGTTATTATAAAATACTTTGACAAGAAATTTGAGCAAATATTAGAATGAAGGAAGAATTTCAGTTTTCTTTTTTACTAAAGTTGATGTATTGAAAACTTTGATGTATGCATAGCATTGGGCTTAGTTTTAATACATTATTATATAGGTAATTGAAAACATGTGAATTGACCTGTTCTTTTAACTCTTGTTTTTAATTTCTTTAATTACAATATTTTAATGCATTAGCAATATTACAGAAAGAAAACTATTTTTAGTTATCCACAATGAGGTCTACTTTTAAACCAAATTTCATCCAAATTTGGCGATAATAATGAATAAATAAATATTTTTGACACTCACACAACATTATCTAGCCCAAATTAAGTTATACAAATATCCTTCGCTGCCGAGATTCGAACCCAGGACCTCTGGCATAGAAGGCAATGTACCCCTACACCAGCCGGTCGTCTAAATCGTCAAATCAATTTCGTCCAAGGCCATTCTCAAAAGTTCTTTACTATTCAGGGAGTTAATGCTGATATAAAACTACCTTATTACCTACACTTTAGTTTGTATTTGTGATTGTAGTTGTATGAAGCTGTTGCCATCATTTTCTATTATTGTTTATCTGTGGCAATGTAAAGGAATGTTTAGTTCTGCATGCAATGAATTAGGAGTATGCTTTTGAAATATTAGCTTTGTGTCGGGAATCTATATACCTACATAGGTGCATTGTCATACAACGTGCCCTATTTTTGGAATTCTCTTTTGAAAGAGGTATGGCAGGTCCATGTAGGTATATAATTTAATTAAAAAACACAGTAAACAGAAAGCACAGCTTTTCACTAAAACATGTATTAACAGAGATAATTAACGAATGCAGATCATTAAAATAACCGACTTCACGTCAAAACTTTGGCTGAGTTATAATGTCATCAACGTAAATATTCTCCGAAATCATCCATATTTTTTCAAACATTTGAAATTTTCAATGAGGTATTCAATCGCTTTCGATGAAATTTATATGGGACCAACAATGAAGTATCCTCTATCATATGAAGGAATAATTTTCAAAATCGATTCATAATTGTCACAACAAAAATACAAAAAAAAAACAGACGAGTTGGGAATCTCCTCCTTTTTTGTAAGTTGGTTGGAAACCAGTTTTTTTATAATTGCTTTTTAAAGTTCTCTTTCTAATGTTACTTCTCACTTCAATAAGTTTGTTTCAGTCGTTATTTCAAGCCAGATAAAATTTTAATTTGTAGGTATGTTATAAGCTGAATCGAAATATGACTTTATTTGGAATGTAAATCTAAATATATTTAATGTTTTATGGTAATTACGATATTTAAAGACGCTTCGATTTCAAAGAGTAATGTTTACGGTCCATACAGTCTCTGACCTGTCAAACCACTTTTTGTTAGGTATGTGAATGTATAAAGATGATATTGCCATTAAAATGCTGCCTGTTTATATCTAAACTTTTGGTGCAGATTTGATTTAATTTCTTAGAAACGATATCGGGATTTTCATTTCAAGTGGATGATAAAAAATAAATAAAAATAAAATCCCCAGACAATCACACCAACTACATGGCCCCAAAGTAAGCATAGCTTGTGTTATGGGATACCATATAGCGAACTAGGGGGGAACCTAGAATATAAATAAATAAATAGATAAACACCCAGACACGGAACATTTTTTTTTTCTTGTTCCGTGCGGGGATCGAACCCGCAACCACTGGCGTCTGAGGCAGATAGGTTTACCCCATCGCCAAAGTGGTCGTCATGATACTAGTAGTCTATTGAGTAACTTGAGAGGATAAAATATTAAAATCCTTGCTGCGGTGTCTATTATAAGTAATTGATTTGGAATTAACCGAACATGAGCTATTATTTGCACTTTATGTTGTTTTAATACATTTCATAAGTTGTCAAAAATCTGACAGGTCAGCTATGAACATTACTCTTTAACACAGAGCTTTTGTGCCACTTTCAGCCCTTTATCCCTTTCGTTGGAGACCTAGAGTGGCGACCTTTTTCCGACTGTTAATGTCACACTATATCATAAGAAGTTTACTTTTTGTAATGACACCAAGAACATCCTAAATCACACTAAAACGTTTTTGTAGTGGGATTTTTGGGTAGCTTTGAAACTTGATTTGAAGATCAGTCGGCTTCAGTGAAAACCAAAGCCTCTTAAGTCGTAATAGTAAGTTTATCTAGCAAATTTAAACGCTGATAATAGGCCTTAAAACTTAAATAAAAATAAAACTTTCATACAAGTATCCATCCATCAATTAAAGATAATTTAACGTGTTAGAGCTCTGTTTTTTTTTTGTTTTTCCGCCAAAGAAAGTCTTTGGCACCCACTAAAGCAAGCTCTAGCAGGAGAAGTATGAATCCTGTTACGGACGAATGGGCATTCTAAATGCTATTAACCCCCGTGGCTAACGGAGTATAGAGTGCCCAGACAGTGTGGGGACCGAAAGTTCGGCCACGAGACTCACTCAGATCCGGCTGAGCATACCCACTAAACATCCCCCTTTACTGCCCCGCCTTGATTGAGGCCCCTGATCATCGTTGGAGCGACAGCCTATTGGTAAAAGAGGCTGCGCAGATTAGAGCTCTGTTCCTCTGGATTAGATGACAATGTTCGCACACCAGCTGACTGTAAAATAGATTTAGTCTTTTATAAAAAACTTTTTTATCTTCCTTTTTACATATAAAAACAAACTAAGTTATTTACGCGTGATTAACGAAAATAAAAACATAGCATATTATGAAACACAGTAGTTTCTAAAGCCCTTGGCCAATTCTAAAATCCTATTAGTAATTTTCTACTAAACAATGAATGAATTACTTTTCATTTGCGGCAATGGTTTAAATGTACATACATATATAACTTCACGCCTGTATCCCTAATGTAATAGGCAGAACACCAGAGGCTATTAAACAACTGATGTCACGTTTGACAAATTTGGAAGTATTATAATGATGGATAGAGTCTATTGCAGTGACAGGGGGTCAGCCTGTCGCCCATAAAAACCTCAATAAAACTTCCGTCCCTTAACTGACCTACAGTATGCCCGGGAAGAGAAGCAGCACATTCTATTTTTTCTTTCGCTCCCAGTCCAGCATGGAAGCAGGGTTTAAAAGTCCAAATGTTTTTCCGCCCCACCAGCCAGACAAATACATCAAAAGTTTATTGAAAAAACTTTATTATCACGTCACGGAACCGATTGCTCTGAAACTGAAGCTGACTGTACAGGGCAAACCAGTTCTAAACGAACCCTCAACCCTCAGTTCCCCTTAAGCCTGTTCTTTAATAGAAATGGCTTTGCCCCAATCCCTTCAGCTATCTGCAAAAATATATCAGAATCGCAGAAAATCTATGTATTTTGGATTTATCTTATTCACTCAAATTACCATAAGCTTTCTTTTTATAAAAGTTCAATGACTTACATAAGGCTTACGAGTTTCCCTTTGGAAAGAAATCAGAAGGAAATAAAAAAAAACCCAGACAATCACACCAACTAAATGGCCCCAAAGTATACCATGTAGCGAACTAGGGGGGAACCTAGAATATAAATACATAAATTGATAAACACCCAGACACGGAACAATTTTTGTCTTGTTCCGTGCGGGAATCGAACCCGCAACCACTGGCGTCTGAGGCAGACAGTTTTACCCCATCGCCAAAGTGATCGTCTAGATTCGAAGGCGATCCCAAAGCCACTGAAGCGATGACGTAGCCAGAAGGACCACTACGTTGGAGTTGCAATCGGCAGAGCACGTAGCTCACAGAACGCATGGCCGTTGGGGCCGTAAGGTTCTAGAATGGTGACTACGAGTGGTGACCCCCGTAAGGTGAGCCGACAACCTTGTTAAGAACACCGGTAAACACTGGATGTGGGCCGCGCAAAATCCTTGACACGGTAATATTATCTATACCTATAATATATGCAACAGATTCGTATTGGCGAATCTGTTGCACAGAACTTTATCGACTCCTATGTTTACGAAAGTTCATATAGTATGGAGACGGTTTGTTTGTAAGTAATAATTGAAATCTATCCATTGCCGCACGGCCAGCTCAAATAAATGTGTGCCTTGTTAATTTACAATGTTCGTAAACATGTTGTATTCTTAAATAACTGTAAAATAAAAAAATACAATGGTACGAAAAACTTGCAACCGTCTCCATACTATACGAACATTTGGTAACAAATGAGTCGACAAAGTTCTGTGCTCGCATTGCTGTTTCGCCTTTTTATTCGCGCAAAAAAATCGAGACCCGATGGATCAGGTTGCGTTACATTACACGGTGGATTTCATTACACTCGTCTGGAACTGGCTTAAGGTATAATTTCGCTGAGCAAACTTAAAGCTTATGAGCTATATCAAGCAGTATATTAGTATTGACAGCTTAATGAACACTGATGTTTGTAACTTGGAAAATGGCCGAGATCTTTGATGCATAGTGCATTTTGGTGTTCAAATAACATTTAAATTCCCCAAAAAAAGGAATTTTGTGACAATAAATGAGATCTTTCCTGCTTATTTTCACAGCCTAACAATTTTCCTACTGCGCAAATGTTGCGTCTCTGTTTAGGCTATCGCATATTTTAAGTACTAGTGCATACAACACAATTAGTTCGTACAACGTACAACACACAGTACTTGAGTGAATCAGGCGTTAAGTGCTCTCGCATCATTATTCCATGACAACTACTATAAATAAGTTAACTTGTTAATTCCGCGACTCCAAAGCACTAGTGATATAGGATTTTCGTGCGTTGGTTCACCGCCCTCCCTCCCTCCCTCAAGAAGTAAAAGGCCTTCCAGACGATCGAATCCAACCGCCAACAAGCGTGACCTTGGTTGAGTTGATGTAAAAATGGATCGTGTAGAACTCGGTTGTCCAATCAATTTTTTGATTGATGCCAACGGCCTTGGTTGGAAGCGCGTCCGTCCCGACAGGCTGCGATCGTGGTTGGAGCCAACCGTCTGGAACGCTGTTGGCCAACGCGAGCCCTGCAGTGTGCGCTTGTCGGTCGTCGCGAGCACACGTCATTGTGGTTGCAATGGAATTCGCAATACGAAATCCGCGAACGAGAGACTCTAACTGAATTTATATGTCTGTATATTGATTTACCATGTCTTTGAGACTCTAGTTCCGAAACATATAAAGATAAAAATAAAAATTATTCGCTCTTTCAGCCACAGTTTCATCCACTATCTCCTTTTTCTTTATTTTATTTATTTATGTTTATTTGGGAAACAAACAGTTACAAATAGCACGTAAATTTAATCACATTAATAACACATTAACTAGCGAAGTTTCCACAGTTTGATAATACAGAAAAGTGTGTAGTAACAATAGCTAAAACAATTGATTTACATAAAAATTAAACTAAAGTAATGAGATATTTATTATATAAACTCTAACCCTCTGTTGCAACTCTTTTCTAAATTTTAAAATTTTGAGATGAAATGTCAGATTGTTATTATAAAAATTACATGCTCTCTTTCTAAACAAATTGCTTTATTTTTCTACTTCACTCAAACATAAAAAAGTTAACGCTAAGCCGATCTTTTGTTGCTTCAAAACACACGGAATCATATTTAGATACCTACGTGTTTACGCTACGAAGTCCGGAGAGAAGTGACAAGTTGAGTCAACCATCCGACCGTGTAGAACAAATACAAATTTCGGTTGATCCGACCAAGGTCACGCTTGTTGGCAGTTGGGTCCGATCGTCTGGAAGGCCTTTAAGGAATGCAACGAACACATACTCGGAACACTATAACCCATACCTCAAGCTACCATCGACACGTGTTTCGCTTCAGCCAGAAGCATCATCAGGGTACAACGACCAATACCGAACAGTACAGTTAGCTCAAAGTAAGTTTTCATAAGTTTTTGGTCGAAGATCGAACACCTAAGACCATTTGACTAATTTGTAGAATACACTAAAACCTATATATGATACCTATTACAAAACAATGTTTTAAGAGCTAATTTAAAAGAAGAACACTGTCCCACATTGTCCAAAATTGCTGTTGTTATTTTCTTTTGTCTTTAATGTATTTTTTTGTTTCCAATAAAGTGTGAATAAGTAAATAAACAATCTTTCATATTGTTTGGGTACGGTTTCTCTACAACCAAACAAACGAAGAAGCTAAAATCATAAACATCGTTCAGCTTTTCCTAGTCTTATAATAACAAAACTCCTATTACTAACGATGTATTGTAGATCTTAAAACAAAGTACATAAGGTACAACATATTAATACAAGATCATTTTAAACGAGATTGCGGTTAACGTTGATGAAGTTCTACTTACTCAAGATTGTCAACATGCAAGTTATGCTTGAAATAACTTAATATTAGATTCAAGTGTCTGCGCATAATATAGTGCATGCTCTTCTTTAAGTAATTGGAAACTTAGAATCAACTTAGTTGTATGATTTTCGGTTTACCGCGATTAATTTGCTTAAAATCCGATCCTTTGGGAAGATTAGAATAAAAACATATGCTTTTTACCTATTGTGTTCAGGATACGGTTTTAAGTTGAATAAAACCTGAATAAAGTTAAATAAATAAATAAATATACAAAGTGTTAACTCAATTTGCAAAGTTTATTAAGTTTATTACAAAGTAAGTTTATTACAAAGTTGTTTTTTAGTCATCAGCTTTTTAATATTATTTTCTTTGATACGATAAAACATACCTGTATATTTATTTTAGTATCACTCAGTACAAGAAAATAAAAATATGGCACTACAAATTTTTCTACAAATAGTCACTGTTGATCAACATAGCTACTACGACGCGGCATTCCATTAATAATACTACGACGTAATACTACAAGATGTTTTGTAGTAGCACGTTGTCGGCTTTATTCGTCAGCTCGTTTTGTGTCAACCCAGAACGCTACGCTCGGAGACTGCGAAACAGATGGAGATGATGATGTATAACTTTTTCAATCTATCAATCCGACGTCTGACACCTCAGTCGCTCGTGACCACGGGGTCTGCAAAGACACCGAAACGTCAAGTCAAAATTTAAAATGTAAATATACGCGATAAATCCGGTAAAAAAGTATTTTATTTAATAGTATGAATCGCGAAAACTTAAGACAATATCAATATATTAATTTACTTGTAAAAAAAAAATTGGCCGGTGACTAAGAAACAAGCCTGTATGAGGAGTATTATTACAGATTATAAATAAATATAAGCAGATAAATATAGCCCGCATAGGGTCGTCTTAGAATAACTCTACATACTCTACATAAGCGTTTCGTAAGTGGCGACTAATCCGAGTGAGCCCCGCTTGGTGGCAGGATCCCTTCAGGGTCTGACTAGCCAGCGTCCACCTTTCACATTAAATCTGCCGACAAATATCAACGTTCCTTCAGTGATGTGTTCCGGCAATATTTTATGAATATCCAGTCCTTCTTATGGAGCGTATAGATTGCTAGTAATGTAACTTGTAATGTAACATTCTGCGCACGTTCCGTATTTGGACGTGTAGTGCGCAGAATGTTACATTACAAGTTCCATTACAGCAATCTGTCTGTACGCACCATTAAACTCCGTGTGCTGCCGTCTTCGACCTCATCTTCCCTCATCTTACCATCAGGTGAGATTGAGGTGATCGCAGGTTTAGTCGCGAATAAAAAAAGCAGCTTTGCGTAGTTTTCCTACGTGACTTTTCATCATTTTAAAGTGAAGCTAACAAAGTCAATTTTCTTATACAAATTTAGTTGATTTATAGTTGAATTGTTTTTGAATGATTTTCATGACAGTTCTCATTTTCCATTAAGCGCAAACTATTTACAACTAATAAAATATAAATTGGCGCGTTAAGAAAATAAAAATTACGTCAGTAAAATTGTTTATTTTTAAATTATAAATGGAACTATTAATTAAGTGTAATTGTTATTATTAACTGTAAATAGATTAGGTAAATGTCATAAAAATATTCATCTTAAATGGACAGATTCAAAGAAACGGAACGTTCAGTTGATAGTGATTGACACTACTGAATCGACATTGAATCGATGAATATGAGCGGCCATCTTGTAATCGAAAGTTTGTATACATTTTTTTCACCGACTGATTCGATACGTCAAAGCCATCGAAGATGGAGAATGGAAGATCGAACAATTTCATTACGGCAATGTCACAAAGATTGACAATTTTGAACTGTCACAAAAACCACTTGAAAAGAATTCAACTATAGTTGATAAGGACTGTCAAGTGAGCGTTGTTGTCATATATACGTGTTTTGACTATTTTCGATTATTTTTCGTTATTATTTATTATTCATTGAGTATCTAGTAATATAGTGTCTGTTTAGTGTTGTCCAGAATAGGTAAGTGTAAGTAGTAATAACTTTAGCCATAGCAATTATTTACAATGGATTCTGATAATGTGATCCAGCCCAAGCCACCTGATCCTGTGGTTATTGAGATGGATTTTACCACACAAACAGAGTGCCTTACAGAATCCCCAGTATTTAACCCTCCCTCCCAACCCAGGAAACGAGTTCTGCCCGTTACCGAATCCACTTCTGTCCCCAAAAAATCTATCATCGACCCTGCCATTTCTACTCCTTCCATTCAGTCCCTTTACGTCCACCCAAGTTTGTCGGAGAAAAAATCATACACCAATACAGATAAAGGTCCTTTCCTAGTTCATGTCTCCAGGGCTGAATCCCATCCCTCTGCAGGCACTTCTTTAAACGCTTTAAATTTTGGTCGCTTTCTAGTATCAAGCAACATTAAATTCATTAAAAGCGATGGCGTAAAGAGTATTGGCCGTAACCGCGTTTCCGTGGAATTCACAACAGCCGCTGCAGCCAATGATTTTCTTAACAATCAGTACATTTCTTCCTCTCATTATGTCCCATCCATACCTACTTATAATGTCACAAGAATGGGTCTAATCCGCGGTGTTCCAACTACATGGTCCATGGACGAACTAGTTGATGGCATCTCCTCATCCCATAACTGTGGGCTTATTTTAAAAGCTAGACGCCTTAATAGGAAAATAAATAACACCGAGGGCCCGTCTTGGGTCCCCACTGGCTCCGTAGTATTAACTTTTTCTGGCCAAAGTATGCCCGGAAAGATTCTAGTGTTTAACTCCTCCCTTCCTATAGAACCATACATTCCCCCTTCGATCCAATGCCTTAACTGCTGTAGGTTTGGGCATGTAAAGTCCCAATGCCGATCCTCTCCTAGATGTTACCGGTGCTCCCAGCCTCATCCTGGTGATTCCTGCCCAGTTCCTACCGAGAAGTCCTCCTGCCTTCAGTGCTCAGGTCCCCATCTGGCCACTGATAAGTCCTGCCCGGAACATTCCCGTCAAAAGGCCATAAAGATATCCATGTCCCAGGACAATATTTCTTACCAGGAAGCATCAGCCCGTATCCCCGCCGTCCGCAAGTCCTATGCTGATGCATCAAAATCCTCCACATCCACATCATATAAGAAAACTGTCTTTTCTACTCCCAAACCTAGATCTCCTTTGTCTCCTGGATACGATAAATTTGCCCACCAAGATATTATCGGTAATCGAGACCCACCTTCTCCCACTCCCGGTTGCGCATTAAATAACCCCTTAGCTTCTCCTAATGACAATCTCTTAGGAAATTTGATCTCCATGTTAATAAGTATCCTATCCAGATTCGATGACTCCCCTCTACCGTCCAACGTCGCCTCACAACTGTCCCCACTCTATAACTTCCTCAAAAATGGCCACTCTACTCCAGTGGAACAGTAGAAGTCTGCGACCCAAAACCCACGAGCTTACACATTTGGTGAACCGGTATGACCCCCTGGCTATAGCTGTCTCTGAGACATGGTTTGTCCCAGGCAGTAGATTTCGACTGCCAGGATTTGCCTGCCTCAGGGATGACAGGTCGGATGGACATGGTGGTGCTGCCTTATTTGTAAAACGCTCGTTTCCTTATTCCCTTATCCAACTCCCTTCTCACTCTTTCAGTATCAACATTGTTGCGGTTGCAATTGTAAACTTTACTCTTGTTTCTGTTTACATTTCTGACCCGACTGTTGCACTGATTAACGAATTCCGTTCCCTCATCTCCTCAATCCCTCATCCTATCATCATTCTAGGCGATTTTAATTGCCACCATAGCTTATGGGGTATGCACTGTTCCATCCCGGATGATGGTCCAGGTAGGTGCCTGGCGGAAATCATTGATGACCTTGACTTATGTGTTATGAATGATGGCCGCCCGACGCGTATTGTGGGCCCAAATCGCCGGGATGGTGCAGTGGATATTTCTATTTGCTCCCCCTCCTTAAGCTTATCCATATCCTGGAGTCGTGTGGACTCCCTCCATGGCAGCGACCATTACCCTATTACTCTACATGTCCCCATTTCTACCCCGGTCCCCAAAAAACTCCCCCCCTTACTTCTCCACAAAACTGACAAGGCTGACTGGCCCAGTTTTGCTGAGTCCACTAATGCCCTTTCTTCAACAATCCCCACCCCTACTCCAGACAATATCCAATCATGCCTTAACTCCCTAGTATCCTGCATCCGTTCTGCCGCAAATTCTCATATCCCATCCAAAAATCCTGACCCGAAGTGTCGAGGCTCTCCTCCCTGGTGGGACTCAGAGTGCTCCGACATGATACGGGAAAGGAAAGCAGCAGAACGAGCCTACTGTGCGTCTATGACTCTCCAGAACTTCCTAAACTACAAAAGAATCTCCGCCCAGTCCAGGAGACTTTTTAAGAAGAAGAAGAGATTAGCGTGGCGCAAATTTTGTGAAAGCCTAGGCCCCCGTACCCCTCCTTCAATTGTCTGGAACTCCTTAAAACGCTTCCGTGGTTCCTGTTCTATCCTCCCGTCCCCCACTACATCCATCCCATCTGTATGGCTAGATCCTTTCTTTGATAAAATCGCCCCTCCTTTTGCCCCAATGCTTGAGCAGTTTCCTTCTCCCTACCCAGCACTAACCTCTTCACATCCCTTGGATAATCCCTTTACCATGCATGAATTCCTCCTCGTCCTTAGCAACCTCAAGGACTCTAGTCCTGGCCTTGATGGTATCCCTTACTCTTTTATAGCTAAAGCTGGTTCCCAGTTCCAGGAGGTTCTCCTGAATATCATTAATATCATTTTCTTCACTGGTGACATCCCCACTTCCTGGAAACAGCACTTAGTTATCCCTATTCTTAAGCCTGGTAAAGACCCATCTGATCCAAATTCCTACCGACCTGTTGCGATGGCCTCCACGCTCCTTAAAGTTACCGAACACCTGATCAAACTTCGCCTGGAGTGGTTTGTGGAAAATCACTCCCTTCTCAGTCCTTCCCAATATGGTTTTAGGAAAGGTTGTAGTACGATGGACAGCCTGAGCATTTTCATCGCGGATTTAAGGTCAGCAATGTCTGACAATGAGTCCGTGGTGGGAGTGTTCTTGGATGTCTCTTCGGCCTACGACAATGTTCATCTGCCCCTACTCAGACAGAAAATGCTCGAGCTGAGTATCCCGGAGAGATTGACTTACTTCACCTATAACCTCCTAGCTGGCAGACTTGTTCAGATCCGACACCAACATGCTAATTTTGCACCTCGTATAGTATGGCAGGGCCTCCCCCAGGGTTCTGTCCTCAGTCCCTTACTTTACAACATTTATACCTCGGATCTGGACAGGTCTGTTTCTCCCTTCTGTAACATCCTCCAATATGCCGATGATATTGCCCTTTACCTTCGGGTAAGGGTAATTGAGGCTGCTTCCAACCCCCTCAACATCGCCCTATCCTACCTTGGCAACTGGCTCCACTCCCACAACCTTACCCTCTCCTCATCCAAGAGTAATATCTTAGTTTTTACTAGGAAAAGACTCTACTCCCCTCCCTCTATTTCTTTCCTTGGTCAGCCGATTCCAATTGTCCAGGAGACCAAATTCCTTGGAATTGTTCTTGATTCTAGATTATCAGGGTCGGGCCATCTCAAGCACATTGCGAGGAAATGTGAGTCAAATATTAATTTGCTCCGTTGCCTTTCAGGTGTTTGGTGGGGCTCTCACCCTTACACCCAGAAGCTTCTATATAATGCCCTAGTGAGAAGCGTCATTGACTACGGTTCTTTCCTGCTGGAACCTTGTAATAAGTCAGGTCTTGAGATCATTAATAAAATCCAGAACAAGTCAATGCGCATTATCCTAGGTGCAATGAAGTCTTCTCCTGTCAATGCAATGAGGGTGGAATGTGGGGAGCCCCCACTGCATCTCCGCAGACAGTTTTTAGCTGATAGGTTTATGGCAAGAGCAATTCAGTGTTCCACCCATCCTCTCCACCCAATAATATCCTCCCTCCACAATTCCCTTCCAAACTCTCCCTACTGGCACAATAAAACTCCTCCCCGTCTATTATCCAGTCACTCCTCAATAATCCCTTCCAACACTCCTATCTTCCAATGTGATACCCAATTCCTATATACCTTCCCCTACGAATCCCTTATGTTTGCCCCTTCAATTCTGTTAGATTTTGGCATTCAAAAAAAGGCCCCC
Organism: Stenoptilia bipunctidactyla; assembly: GCA_944452665.1. Taxonomy (NCBI): domain Eukaryota; kingdom Metazoa; phylum Arthropoda; class Insecta; order Lepidoptera; family Pterophoridae; genus Stenoptilia; species Stenoptilia bipunctidactyla. The sequence continues at coordinate 4,358,762 of OX101748.1, read as the reverse complement.
GATGCAAACCACACCTTTAACTGCATCGTTAACAGTAAATGGCATGATTGGATCCTGATCTACACGGATGCCTCTAAGCCCCTCGGTCAGGGGTGCGTGGGGGCAGCCGTGTGGGTCCCGAAATTCTCGGTGCTCTTAGCATTTAAGTGTCCTCCTTCTACCTCAGTATTTACAGGGGAATCCATTGGCCTTCTTGAGGCAGTGAAGTTTGCGTTCGACAACAAGTTGAGTAACTCCCTTATCCTATCCGATTCCTTGAGCTGCCTTATGGCACTTAAAGGAAACCCCTTCCGATTAGGATCCAAATTCCCACTCATCCTCCAAATTAAGCATTTCCTGTTCCTTTGCAACCTTCACGGCATCAACATCGCTTTAGCCTGGATTCCTGGTCATTCCGGCATCACTGGAAACTCTGCAGTGGACTGTTTCGCCCGAGATGCTGTCAATACCGGATCGTTGGAACACTACAGGTACTTTTCCCATGATCTCACAGCGCTGGCTAAGTCACGATTGTCATCAAATTGGAATACCGAATGGGACAAGACCCGTAGTGTTGTGGGGAAATTTTACGGCGACATCCAGCCCACAATACCCTCAAAACCATGGTTCTGGCCCTTCAAACGTTTAAGTAAAAAAGTCACCTCTATTATCAGCAGGCTACGGCTGGGGCATGTTTGTTCCCCAGTATTCTTGAATAGAATTGGTGTACGTGACTCCCCATTATGTGATTGCGGGCTGGAACCTGGGACAGTGGATCACATTTTCTTTAACTGCCTCCTACACCCCACCTCCCTATATGATATCATGCCCCCCCAGTTCCCCAGACCTACCAGCATTAAGGTCCTCCTATCCTCTAGCCATCCCCTTTTCCTTAAAATCCTTTGTAAATATATCCGAGATTTTAATATCTCTCTGTAAATATGTAGTTAGTGAATTGTTGTATTATATTATGTATATCTTACTAATTGTATAATAATAGCGTTTGTTGTTAATGGTAATAATTGTGTTGTCTAGCTTTTGTAGGTATCTCAATGTCCGGTCTACGTCGCGCCCAACCTGTCATGTCAAATTGATTTTAAACATCATCTCTAATACCGTGTCTATTTCATCACGTGATACTGGCAGTAATAGCACGTCGCCTAGTATCGACGGCTGGTTGCCATTAAACTTAAAGAAGAAGAAGAAGTAGTTGATAAACAAAACAAACAAACAAAAATTGATTTCGTTGCTATAGATTATGCAAAATTGTGAAAGTTTATTTATTTATTTATTTATATGAACAACGCAGTGGTCACCAAAACAAGGTTTAACAAAGAACATATGGCATTGTGATACAATTCTAGCGCCACCACACTTATAGGTGAAGACAGCATGCAGTATAGTTTTGCGAATAGTAACAATTAAATAATAGAACAGAAAAGAAAATAATAAAATTACATATTGATTTAAAAAAATTTATAAAATTACAAATTGATTTTAAAACATAAGCACAATTTTTTTTTTAATATTAGTCATCAAAGATAATCAAAATACATAAAATAAAAAATGAATAGATAAAATTAATAATAAAAATAAAATTAACAATGTCAACGTTGTAAAAATACGGGGGAAGAATAATTTGAAATTTATAAAATACTAAAAGTTGTTACATATAGACTTTTTTGACGAACTACTTTGACGAACAATAATGGAGTCCTATTAATTAAAGTATATTTAATGGAGTGCTAAATTTTCAATCAAAAATTCTTTCAGACAAAGAACAAATCTGGATTTTTTAGTCAAAGCTTAAAGTTAGTTAGTTACACTGTAGTGTTTTGAATCTTTTACATACATACATACATAACTTCACGCCTGTATCCCTTATGGGGTAGGCAGAACACCAGAGGTCATAAAACCATCTGATGTCACGTTTGACAAATTTGGAGGCATTATAATAGTGGAGATAGACTATTGCAGTGATAGGGGGTCAGCCTATCGCCCACAAAAAAGCCTCCCATAACACCTCGGTCCCTTAACTGATTTTTACAGTATGCCCGGGAAGAGAAGCAGCTGGCACATTCTATGTTTTTCTTTCGCTCCCAGTCCAGCATAGATTTATTTATTTTATTATTAGATTATTATTTATTTCATTTTATTTATTATCATTTCACAAAATCAATTTTAAAATAAACATGTTCATAGTGCTTAAATAAACCACGGAGGTTTGTGAATATGCAAATAGTCTACTTCAGTACAAAACTTTCTTATAACTACTTTACATTAAGTCCAAGGATCAAGATTTATCATGGAAATCCACTACGTGTGACATCAATAAACTGAAACTGTATATTTCTCTTGTAAATCCCATGACCGCCATGTTATTTTAGGTCAAGGATGGGATGAAATTTCGCATGAGGGTTCACTGGTTTGAATCCTGTCTGAGAAAGGTTTAATTCCTTTGTTGTATCCTGAGAATCTGTCTACCTATATCAGGTAAGGTTTCTGTCACGGGTTATCGTTTTATTATAGTCAAGGACGAATTAAGTAGGGAAAGCATAAAAAGTATGTAGGGCGTTTCATGCCATGATGGTGTTCAGGCACCAAAAAAGCGTTCTTAGGTGATTCATGCCGCAAGACAACATGTTGACATATTTCAAATCTAATGAATACAATGTCAGTTTTCTTTGAAGGATTTAATTACTTTTATTTAGAACCACTTAAATGTTCTTGCCCTATCCATTTATAATAAAGGTTAAAATGCAAATATAAGTGGCTTTTGACTTATGTATATTTATCAATAAGGTTTATATCATTATAATGCATCTCTTTCAGTAATATATTGTTGTAGTTAATGTTATATTCAAGTATCTGCGCATAATATAGTGTTTTTTATTTACTCTGTTACTTGTAAGAACCCTGTTATAAGTTTGTAATTGTAAAAGTGTGTGTGCTAAAGAACAATAAAAAAAAATCTATTTCTATTTCTAAAGAGTAATTAATGTTCACGGTCCATACAGTCTTTGACCTGTCAAACTATTTTTAGTTAGGTATGTAAATGTATAAAGATGATATTGTCATTGAAATGCTGCCTGTTTATCTAAACTATTGGTGCAGACTTGACTTAATTTCTTAGAAACGATATCGGGATTTTCATTTCAAGGGGATAATACGTGTAGTCTATTGAGTAACTTGAGAGGGTGAAATATTAAAATCCTTGCTGCGGTTTCTAATATAAGTAAATGATTTGGAATTAACCGAACATGAGCTATTATTTGCACTATATGTAGTTTTAATACAATTCACGAGTTGTCAAAAATCTGACAGCTATGAACATAATTATTTTCGATGATAAGGAAACCAAATATTTGGCCACTGTACCACTCGTGATATGAATCGACGAAGTGCCCAATAAACAGTACATATTTACCATAACGCGTAGTAAACTTTCAAGGATAAATCTTATTTTGTTGACCGTAAATAAATTTGATTAAAGACAAACAAGAAAAGGAAAACAACGGCAGAATATTAGCACCAAAACATTTTGTCTTTTAAAACTTTTAAGAAGATCAAATTTCCGAGCAATGTTTTCGACGTAATTGCTTCAGTCATATTTTCCGCATACCTTAATCTCGTTCGGAAAAAGACGTTCTTTTTTAAAATGACGTTCAAGAATATTTTGTGACGTTTACTTGGTCTATATTATCTTTATTCGTTTACTAGCTTTATCCCGCAACTTCGTATGCGCTTAACTACCCTTCTCGTGGAAATTTCAGAAACTATACAACCAGACACCCACTGAAAGAACCTTTATACCAAGTATCACACCCATGCACTCAAGGAATAAGTTTTTTTTCATAAAAACTAAAAATCATATATTTCCCGTGCCCGTGGGAATTTTGGGAATTTTTTTCGTAGCACAACCAGTCACTCTTTGAAGAACCTTCATGCCAAGTATCACATCCGTACACTCAAGGAATAAGATTTTTCATACAAACTAAAACGTCCAAGCCCTTCCCGTGGGAATTTCGGGAATTCCTTCCATAATACAAACAGACACTTATTGAGGAACCTTTATATCAAGTATCATATCCGTGCACTCAAGGGATGGGATTTTTTCATACAAACCAAAACATCATATATTTCCCGTTCCCGTGGAAATTTCGGGAATTCCTTTCATAACAAAACCAGACACACATTGAAAAACCTTTACACCAAGTTTCACATCGGTGCACTCAAGGAATAAGATTTTTCATACAAACTAAAAAGTCCTATATTTCCCGTTCCCGTGGGAATTTAGGGAATTCCTTCCTTAGTGCACCCCTACATCCCCTAAAGAATCTATGTTCCAAATTTCACCTCACTACGCCCAGTAGTTACGGCTGTACGTTGTCTGTCAGTCACTCAGTCACTCAGTACCTCAGTCACTCAGTCAGTAACGGAACAGTTTTATATATCGCACCTTCGGTAAGACAAGGGCATAACTACCAAATTTTGTGAAAATGAGTAAAATATGCCAAAAGGTATATTAATAGTAGTATCATCACTGGACAGACAAAGACGCACATTAATTTATTACATTTACTCTAGATAACGTAAATGCCCTTGTCGCATTATTAGATTTTTAGATAATTCTAGTGCGACAAGCACGCATTGGTCAGTTGCGCTCATGGAACCCGACTGATTTAAAAGTCTTCTGGAGTGCCAAAGTCATTAAGGTAAATAAGCGTTTCAATTTTTTCATTCCTGGAAGGACAAAGCCTCGTTTAGTATACTTATGCCCTTTAATTTTAAATATGTATGGAGAGACAGATTCAAAATAATTAAAATAAAATAAATATAAAGTTTTTGAACTATTCTGATGACATAATTCTATTTCTTAATAATCCTTGCATTCTACTGTAGAAGTCAATGAGTGAAAATTAATATATAGAGTGAGAAATTAGACATTGATTGCAAAAAATAACTTAAAATGGCTCTCCTGTAAAATCATGAAAAGTGCAATTGTGCCCTTGTCTTACCGAAGGAGCGATATGTTGATTGATAATGTTTTTCTTCTTTCGATGTCAATTTCACCCTGTGGTTTAAAGTCATAAAAGTTTTAAAATTGCCCATTGCATATTTAGTCATCGACGGGCTTAAAGTTAGAAGTAGAAGCTCTAGTAGTTCCCAATAATATCCTTTTGTCACATAAGTTATGCAGGAACAAATGAAGTTACTGAATAAACAATGTAATACCGTTAATTTTGAAGTTAATAATGCTTACATATGCCATATATGACACATGATATTTGTAATTTAACTTGAGATAACAAATGATGTTTCAAAATGGAATACTAAATGAACAACTTACCAAAATGTAGCTAAAATTATGTTGATATCGATACCAATGTGCTATTTATACAAAATAATAAATAAAACGTGGATGTAGAAACTAGAATAAGCTTAATTGATAGCGCATAAAAATGTTTTAGTTTCATGTTAATATCTTTTTACCCTATGGTGTCATGAAAAATCAGCGTCATAGCATCTTTGCGATGCCATGGCTACAAAGCTGAGTGGTTACCAATTGGTGGCATAGATCGGTAAATCTATATCTGAACTTTGTTGACTGTAATTTTTTATTTTCTTCTATGTTCCAATAAATATATTCTATTCTATTCTGTTGTCATTCCATTCATTTCATTGAGTAAAGTTCATTTCCAATAAGCTCAACAATTAAATTACAGGATCAATAAGCTCTTATCCAGGTTAAACCTTGAGTTTCCCTCGCATCATTATTCCTTTGACGGCTTACGATAATCTAAGCCAGATGTCAGCATGTTTGTATGTTTGTACACAATGTTCATTCAATATGAATGTTGACATGTTATATCGAATAAAGATTAACATGTTAATTAATTATATATATTTAGACAGACATCCTATTTCGATCCTAATGAGAGTTGATTATACTGTATTGAGAATCAATATAATATCAGATTGTGAACATGTTTTGTTATCATGTGAAGCTTATTTAACCGTCATCTAGTATACAGATTTACATAAATTGCCCCCTGTGATGTTTAATGTCGGGAAGAAAAGAGACTATTGCAAGAACAGGGGGTATTAATTCATAAATGGTATTAATTTGATAGCGCTTCCATGCTGGACTGGGAGCGAAATAAAAACATAGAATGTGCCAGCTGCTTCTCTTCCCGGGCATACTGTACAGAGGTTTTATTGGCGTTTTTGCGGGCGATAGGGCGACCCCTTGTCACTGCAATAGTCTCTCTCCATCATTATAATACCTCTAAATTTGTCAAATGTGACATCAGATGGTTTGATGGCCTCTGGTATTCTGTCTACCCCATAAGGGATACAGGCGTGAAGTTATGTATGTATGTGTGGTATTTATTTATAATTTAGAGTGACCATGCTTTGCGTAACATGTTTACGAATATATTAATTTCCTTGTAAAAGAAATACATACCTTTTTTCCTAAAATCGTTTCTGTAAATGATACTTCGTGTAAAACAAAATTGGATGGTGACGTAATACAACCCTGTATATTTCATATATTATGCATTGATCCATGAATGAGTTAGTGCCTTTGTGGAGACTACTATAATGAAAACTGAAGACAGTCTGGAAACTTAACAAAAGTAACTTTACTTTATAATTAGTGAATCGTGATCAAAGTGACGCAAGAAACGATCCTTGGATCTTTGAGTTAAATTATAAATGAAAGAAGTAATTATTAATGGATCTTTTTAAAATTATTATAAGACTACATTTTTACATTGCTTCTATGCTGGACTGGGAGCGAAAGAAAAACATAGAATGTGCCATCTGCTTCTCTTCCCGGGCATACTGTAAAAGTCAGTTAAGGGACCGAGGTGTTATGAGAGGCTTTTTTGTGGGCGATAGGCTGACCCCCTGTCACTGCAATAGTCTCTCTCCACTATTATGTTGCCTCCAAATTTGTTAAACGTGACATCAGATGGTTTTATTACCTCCGGTGTTCTGCCTACCCCATACGGGATACAGGCGTGAAGTTATGTACGTATGTATGTACTACATTTATTAATTTATTAAAGTTTGACTTCTTCCAAGCTAAGTAAAATTTAGTTAAGGGACAGAAATTTTATTGGTGTTTTTGTTGGCGATAGGCTGACCCCCTGCCAGTGCAAAACTCTCAATCCATAATTATAATACCTCCAAAGTCAAACGTGACATCAGATGGTCTTATTATCCCCATAGGGGATACAGGCGTGAAGTTATGTATGTATGTAGGTTTTTATTAGGTAAAGAAAAACATTGGATCGATCAATTGAAAGCCTCGTAGACATAAAACTGTACCACGGAAATACTATATACAGTATTTCAACTTCATACAAACGGACGAGAGCTGGCACATTCTATGTTTTTCTTTCGCTCCTACAACCTTATTAAATTAAAATTATCACGCTTAACTTTCCCGTAGTCGGTTAAAAGCCAACGACCAAAATGAGCACCTTGTTAAATTAAAATGATAATATTTAGCAACTAAAAGATTACGTCTATTAATAAAGCTAAGAAGACTACGCATACTCAATTTTCCCGTGCTTCGAGCATTTAACTTGAGCTAAATCTCAAGTTAAATCTCAAGCTTATCTTTAATAAAGCCCTTTACGGTTATACGCCGTAATAATAATCTTGCGAATATAATCTTTCGCTTAATCTATGAGAGTAAGAGCAACGGAAGTGGGATTTAATTTGAGTAACCGCTTTTTGGAATTATAAAGTTTGTTGCGAAATTAAATTAGGCGTTTTAAAACATATATGAAGCAAAATCGCTGTATGTTTTTTTATATGGTAAGTGTACGGGCTAGCAGCGCGTACAATTCGCTCGGCGTCATCATTTTCCGCGACGCCGCCAAATGTAGCACCAAAATCATTTCAGTTAAGCATTCGCGGCGAGCTCATTAATCATATATCATTTATCAATTAATCTAAGTTTATCAGTTTTGAATATATCAGTTAAAATCTCACCCCCGAGTTATCATTGACTTTATCATCTATCATCTGAGTGTACGAAACGACCCGTACAGTAAGGATAGGACGTTTGTCTTCCTTTCCTTCGGAAGGAAAGTGCACGAAGACTATGGTGGTAAATACACGCCCTACAAGAAACCTATTCACTCGACTCTTAAAAACAAATAATTTTCGGAAAGCTGTATCCTAAATATTCTATACTAGCTGATGCTCCCGCAACTTCGTTCGCGTCTTAGTACCAGTGGGACTTTTGCTACAAACATCATTCCCCGAATGAAATTGTTCTTTTTTTTTGTTTTTCCGCCAAGGAAAATCTTTGGCACCCACTATGCAAGTAGGTTGCATGCGTGATTTTAAATACTAAGGCTGCAAACTGGACGGCAGCGACAGAGACAGCGAGCGCGACAGAGGCGCGGGCAGCGATTTCCGCGACACAATAGAAAGTATTGAGTTTATTGGAAAACATACATATAAATAAATAACTATTTTGCGATGTGTGTTTATATATTTTTTATGTAAAAGAAATAATTTTAATGCAATAGTTAATTTTGTTATGTGTATGTAATAGATTAAGAGGGCGTATTGGAGGTACTGTATGCCTATGCACTGGCCACTAATCGATATTACGTACAAGGCAGCCGGATTTGATATTATCTTGTTATGTCACATATCTTGTAAATTATGAAATAGAAAAATATAGCACTATCGACCACTGCTACTCATTTTATTTATTTTCCATTTGTTTATGAGTTAGTTATTTATATGTATGTTTTGCGATGTGTGTTTATATATTTTTTATGTGTTTTATGTAAAAGAAATAATTTTAATGCAATAGTTAATTTTGTTATGTGTATGTAATAGATTAAGAGGGCGTATTGGAGGTGGTATCTGCCTATGCACTGGCCACTAATCGATATTACGTACACGTCAGTCGGATTTGATATTATCTTGTTATGTCACATATCTTGTAAATCATGAATTAGAAAAATGTAGCACTATCGACCACTGCTACTCATTTTATTTATTTTCCATTTGAGTTTGTATGAAACCGGGACAAATCGCTTTCACTCCCGCTGGCGTCGAGAACGGCCCAGATTCCCCGCGTCGCTACCCGCGCAGCTGTCGCTCTCGCTGTCGCTGCCGTCCAGTTTGCAGCCTAAGAGATAACTAAAAGAACCTTGATGATATAGAAAACTAGATTAATCTCTCTATCTAGGTCTAGACTTAAGAGTTCGCCATAAATCTTTAGTTTATGTTTGTCACGTTAGTGTGTCAGTAGTTCTGGAAAATAATAATTATTATGCTTCACATGTATTTATAAAATGACTTCAGACCTTTTAAGCCTGCGCCGAGTGAAATGTGCCAAAAAGGCACTCACCGTTAAGTTGATAAAATCAACAGTATTTGTCCAATACATATATAAAAAATATATTTATCATAACAAAGAATGTATCGACACTTTCTCCGAAGCAAAAACTTAATTTTTATAATACTAGCCTACAAAAATCCCTAAAGTTAGACGAAAACTGCAAAAACGTAAGCTGCCGTTCGTGACTTTTTAGTTTATAACAGTAGAAATCTAACCTAATTTTCGGTTCAATCGAAAGATGAAAGTTTACACTACAACTTTTCCGTCTCAAATATTTGAATTAGTATCCGACAATTAAAATATATAATTATCAAAATGCGCTTCAAATCCGCCATACATTTTTCCTATGGCGGGTCGCGCGCCGATAAATATATGTCACGCGTGCCCTGTAATTCAGTCGTCCGTGAGTGTCCAGAGCGAGTGCACGTCACTTTGCAGAAGCATCCTTCGCTCGCGTAATCTCGTACTCGCACATAGACGTAGTATATATTGACGGTCTGCTTACCGGCAAAACGATGTAAGTATGTTTTCGTAAGTTTTGTATTTATAGCTTACTTTATTTATTGGACTGTAATTTTGGATCTAAAATTAATAGTTTTAAATTTAACTCGACGTTCTGCCGTCTTTCCAGAGGCCTTTCCATGTTACGAGTAGTGAACGGAAAAAACATGGAATTGTGACTAGCGATTGAAAATGTCCCAACGTAGATTGTGACTCGCTTGTCAATTATTGTGCCTCTTTTGAAGTTATAATTTCATGTTTTGTCTGTTAACTGCCGTGGATCTAAAATTAAAACTAATAATTTTAAATTCAAAATTACACGATATTATCCGGTTAAATTTGTTTAATTTCTATTTTTTTTTCCAGTAAAATGGGAAATCGTAAGAAAGGATATTACAAACTTTCAAGCCCAGGGATAACTTCACATTACACAAAGAAAAACCCGCATATTTGTTTTATGGACAAATGTAGATATGAAAATAGAACTGATCTATGAAGATAAACTATTTTGGAATGAAATGGAAGAAAAATTAAAAAAGTTCTACTTTGATTGTCTTCTAGACAGATGGAAATAAAAGAACCTAATTATATTCTAGAAGCAATCAACGACAGAAACAAAAAAGAAAACAAGCGGAAATTAGAAGGACCTACCAAAGAAATAGAGCCGAATAGAAAAAGAGCAAATGATGTACTTGGTATCAATCCCACTGTGGCGTCCTCCGACGTGACCTCAATCAATATATTATTATTTATTAATCAAACGTGTTATTTTAATATATTTATATACATTAAATATTTTTAACTTAATCATACACGTATATTTTAGTATATAAGCTATTTCTTTATGTTAATAAATTGTCACTCAAGATGTAATCGTGTCTTGCTTAAAAACCCTTTTCCTGGTCGTAATACCCACCAATTAAGTCCATTTAATACTACACTAATAATATCCTTGTACATGTAGTCATCTTACCAAAAAGAACATAATTTAACGGATTGCAAAAGATTTATGTGCACTGCAGATAAATTAAAATTATATTAAAAAAATCCCTTTGCGTGTATTATTATCACTTACATAAAATTAGTGTAGTATACTAGCCACCGCGCACGGTTTTACCCGCGTAACTCTTGATCCCGTGGGAATTTTGGGATAAAATATACCCTTAAATTATAACCTTCCTCAAGAGTTTATTTATTTACAATCTTTGGGAAAACTTACAGCTAGGAAATACAATAACAATTTTCAATATATAACAAATACAAAAAGAAATTTTCAAACCCTATTTGTAGTTTCTGAGATTAGCGCGTTCAAACAAACAAACAAACTCTTCAGCTTTATATGTTAGTATAGATATGCGTAAATCATTAACCTCATATTAACAACTAGTGATCATAGTGAGTCATAGTGACAAGATTGACAACTTTAACACAACTGAAGTTGAACCTTATTCAAATGATGCGATTGCTTGATTCTGATTGACTTAATTTTTATGATGATGGTGATGATAAGTAAGTACCTATTCGCATACCAACACACCTTAGTTCGGACGCATTCTAATGAACTTTCTTTAGTCATTGTGAATCTAGTTGTTTATATTAGGTCTATGGCGTAAATATATAGAAATATACACCTCCATACTGAAACGAAACAAAATAATGCATATAGGTACATTGTTTAAATCCAAGGTTCATAAAAAATAAGTATTTAACTTTAAATACAAAATTCATTATTCTTCTTATTTCATTTATTAAATTAACAATGATTGCGTTTAAATAAGATGACTTTCATAACGCTAATAAAACTTTACAAGTTGACTTAGCATCGATAACAAATTACCTATACGAAAATATTACCAATACATCAAGTACATAGTAGTAGGTACTAACTGTACTAAGTAATTTTTCTAAGGAAAAATAGTGTCAGAAACGTGAAGTGTGTGAGTTCCGATGCCGTGCCGCTCCGAAAAATATTCTAAATTCTTTTACTTAACTTTTCTTACACTATGCTTCCTTAGAAAAAATATTTAGTATTATATTTCGTCGCTTCATTCTTCAGATATTATTAACAGGTAGTCCTTTTTAGGTACTAGGTAACTTCGCACAATTTAAAGTATCATAAAAAAAACACTGTGGTGGGGCGCCGCGTGGCATGATCCACCCGGTTCGCGCCAAGCCCTCATTCTTGGCGCGAACCGGGTGGATCATATTCGATACTCAAATTTGTCAGTATTCTATTCCTAAAAATAATTTGTCATCATGTGAAAAACGACACATGAAAATAGCTATAAATAAATTATTAGACTTAGGGGCTATAAAACCTTGTTCTCCTTCAAATGATCAATGTATTTCAAATATATTTTTAGCTCCGAAACCTAACGGAGAAAAAAGGTTTATACTAAATTTAAAATCTTTAAACTAGTTCGTAACAAAAGTACATTTTAAAATGGAATCTTATAAAACAGCCTCGAAATTAATTCCTCGTAATGGATACTTACCCAATGAATGAATCATATCTACTTATACCGATTTTCGTTAGTGACAGAAAGTACCTACGATTCGAATTCCAAGAAAATGATTCGTCTGAGCCGATCACTTACGAGTTCACAGCAATGCCGTATGGATTATCGGTAGCTCCGTGGGTATTTACAAAAATTATGCGTGAAGTAATGAGTCATTTGAGAAAACAAGGTTTTAAGTCTACTACCTATTAAGACGATCTTCTTATTGGAGATACATATGAAGAATGCATGATTAATGTAAGAAAAACTTTGAAGTTATTACATTGTCTAGGTTTTATTGTAAATTTCGATAAAAGTCACATTGTACCAAAAAAGTCAATCAAATTCATAGGTTTTATGTTCAACACAGAACAGATGTCTATTACGTTACCTGGCGATGAGCGGAATAACATTGCCAGTTAATAAATAGGTACATTAATCTTAAAACTTGTTCAATACGAAATTTTGTTAAACTTATAGGTGTATTGATCGCAGCCTGTCCAGCCACAAAATATAGATTCTTATACACAAAAATATTAGAGAGACAAAATTTTTTAGCCTTAAATAAGTTCGGAGGAAACTATGGGGCAAAAATGAATCTTAATAAGATATTACTAAAAGATTTATGGTGGTGGAAAAATAATATTAATATTATTTCTGGTCCAATCATTACTCAAAATCATAAGTTAGGAATTACTCGCGGTTTTGTTAGGTCTCAAAAGTATAGCTAGTGAAGAAAAAGAAAAGAAAGAAAGAAAGAGTCCAGAAAACTTAACCCTGATACTGAATGGGCCCTCTCGGATTGCGCTTTCCAACTTATTGTAAATAGTTTCGGGCCCATTAAGATCGACTTGTTCTCAAGTCGAGCCAATGTCAAATGTTAATTATTTGTCACCTGGAAGCCTGAACCTGATGCAGTCGCAGTTGATGCATTTACAATAAGCTGGGCTGACTTGGATTTTTATGCATTTTCTCCCTTTTCTCTTGTATTAAAATGTATACGAAAAATCATTGATGATAAAGCCGAAGGGGTACTTGTATTGCCCTTCTGGCCTTCCCAGCCATGGAGTCAGCACCCACTGCACTCCAGCCTTACCCTGGGTGCCGCGGGGCTCTCCGGGCGTCGTTCAGCCGGCGCGGCTGCCCACCAGAGGCTCTCACGTTGATGCTCGCCTCGCTCGCAGACACTACTGTTCGCCAGTACAACGTCTCATTGAAGTTATGGTTTCAAGAAGTGTGGTCATGAATTAATAGTTTCGAAAAATCCATTCCATTAGTTCTTTGATTCTTAAACGAGCAATTTAATAAGGGATGTTCTTACGGTTCATTAAATACACATCGATCTGCATTATCTCTTTTATTAGGAGAAGAGATAAGTGATAATAGTTGTGTTAAACGCCTCTTAAAAGGAGCCTATAAAACTAAACCTATTAAGCCTAAATATTCATTTACTTGGGATCCAAATTTAGTACTAAATCAACTGTCTTCTTGGTATCCAAATATTAATTTATCATTAGAAAATATTAAAAAAAAAAAAAAAAACTCGTTACATTATTAGCCTTATGTACCGGTCAAAGAGTACAGACATTGTCTTTAATTAAATTAGAAAATATTGTTTTTCAATCTGATAAAGTAAATAGGTATTATTATAACAGATATAATCAAGACTTCCGCTCCAAATCGTGAACAGCCCTTATTATCTCTCCCAAACTTACAAAGCAATATCAACATATGCCCAGTATCAACTTTAAAAGAATATATTTTTATTACAAAAAATATCTGAGGTTCAAACTCCGGGAATCTCTTCGTAACATTCAAAGCTCCCCACAGAACTGCATCAAGTCAGACGCTAAGTCGATGGATTAAGCAAACGCTCGCCACGAGTGGCATTGACATGAGCGTTTTAGTGCGCACAGCACACGACACGCGTCAACCTCAGCCGCGCGCACGGCCGGTATCAGTGTCGATGTCATTCGAAAAACGGCCGGGTGGACACAAAACTCACAGGTGTTCGCAAAGTTTTACCATCGGCCTTTAGATGATCAACAAAATAACTTTGCTTTGTCGATACTTAATCGAGACATGAACAATACTTAACCTAATATTAAAAATAGTTATTGAATATTACGTAGGTATTTTGATATTAAGTAAATTACTACATTAAAAATTATGTGTCTATAAATAGACTATCACTAAGTTTCATTAATTTAAGCTGATTATAATTTCTAGCAACTCAAATAAAGTAAGATTATTTGAAGCTTATTATGTAATAATACTAATTATTAAGTACTATAATAATAAAATATGTAATTACATATTTATATCTTTACTTATTTCAATTCCAAGTATATACCTAAACAAAACTTTCTATCTCTGAAAATCTACCTGTTAATAATATCTGAAGAATGAAGCGACGAAATATAATAGATGATTAAACGAACTTCTAAGTGAAGTTCTATCGCTATTATATGAGTCGCTTCATTCGAAGATATGACGTACCCACCCACCCCAGAACCCATTTAAAAGTTTCGTTTAGGGTCTCTAAAGAATGAGGGCTTGGCGCGAACCGGGTGGATCATGCCACGCGGCGCCCCACCACAGTGTTTTTTTTATGATACTTTAAATTGTGCGAAGTTACCTAGTACCTAAAAAGGACTACCTGTTAATAATATCTTCGAATGAAGCGACTCATATAATAGCGATAGAACTTCACTTAGAAGTTCGTTTAATCATCTATTATGTATTTATTATGGTACAAAAACTGACGAAAAAAATAGTAGAGAATATAATAAAAAAAAAAAATAACTTTTTTTATACTTTGTTATCGATACTTAATCACCCTGTAAAGTTTGGAAGTCAACCTATATATAACCCCCAATTTATAAAAAAACTGAGTTATATTCTTTTGCATCAGGCTGTTTGGCCGACCAAGCTAGACGCACACTCGCTGTTGTGTGCGTTCACGCACACATGTAGCGAAACACCTAAAGAGCGCCCGCGTCTTACGCTCGGTGCAGGCTTAATAGAAAATAATTACTCTACAATAATTCGTAGGCTTTTGACACCACGGTCCCGGGCCCAAAAGTCATATTGGAAACGTGCACGACAGTAGCGCCACCTTGCAAATGAAGTTCGCAGGGGCAAAGGTCAAAAAAATGAATACCAGGAGCTGTTTATTTTGAATAGATAAATAAAATACATTTAAGAAGATAATAAATGGTAATTTTAGAGAAATAATTATGTTAAAAACTGTTTATGGGAAACTAGCTATTTCTCCATTGTATTTGCTTACTGACTGGCCCCTTTTGTTGTTTATTTCTGCCGCATTTTTCATTACCCTATCCACCTACTTTGCAGTTTGTATTAAAATACGTTGTGATGATTAAGGAAGCTGTAGGTGTACAGGGTGACTGGTGGGTCACTTTCGAAATTCGAGGACGTGATAGTTTAAGATCATACATGAAGAGAAAAAATAAAATAAATATAAATTATTTACTGAGTAAACTTAACCGAACGTTAATGAATTCATTTCGTAAGGTATGGTTACATAAGCGTAATACAATAGATACTTAACGGGTGGTGGTGTGCGTGTGGCGGCAACACTACTGTGTGCGTGTTGACTGAGGCGGCGCGTCGGTAAAAGTGTACTAATATCTCTTTATATTTTATTTATAGGTAATTCTGGTGAAAAATTAAATACCTACTTTTATTACATAATTATGATCAGAATCGAGTACAGAGTGCTCTCCTTCAATATCTAAAAAATTGTCACTCTGTATAAATCAATTAAGTCAATTTGTAACAATTGACAATTATTTTTAAAGATGTCCGAAGCCCTCGTAAAACTGAACGTTTTTTCCAAATTTTCGATATATCCGTATTTCCTTCATTATTTCAAAGCTAAGTAAACTTATCATATCCGACTAATTACAGCCATTTCATAAGACATTTGGTCAAACAAATTCTTCGAGCGTGTGAGACGCTTTGGCGCCAAAATGTCTGTGATAAGACAAATAATTAATGATTGTCGGTCCCAGTCGTATAGAAAATGTTATTATTTTCCTGCTCTTTCTTATACGTGAGGATTTCTTTGTTTTTATTGAGTAGGTACATTAGAAATTATTGGCATTATGTTTTAGATAAAAGGTTTGGTAGAAACACGTTGTTAGATAGAATTATTTTTGACGACCTGCTGGTGTAGTGGTAACATACATTGCCTTCTGCGCCAGAGGTCCTGGGTTCGAATCCCGGCGGCGGCGGCGGATATCGGTGTGATGAACACAGATATTAGCCGTCCAATCATGGATGTTTATATGTTCATTTAAGTTTATTCTACTAAAAATATGTATTTATTCAATATGTATGTTTATATATTTCTTAAGTATATCAGTTATCTAGTACCCATAACACAAGTTCTTTAAGAAACTTAATTTGGGCTAGATAATGTTGTGTGAGTGTCAGAAATATTTATTATTTATTATATTTATTATTTATTTATTATCCTACTAATGTTATAAAAGCGAAATTTTGTTTGTTTGTTTGGATGTTTGTTACTTTTTCACGCAGAAACTAACTAATGGATTTTTATGAAACTTTACATTAATATTGCTTATACATCAGAATAACATATAGGCTATTGTTTATGAAGATCGGACAATGCAAATTAAAAAGAAATCAGGGCGCTACCGATTTTTAAAAAAGCGTAGGTACTGTGATTGATCGACATAATTGTTAATACCAATCAATACATAATACTTTGGCGATGGGGAAACACTGTCTGCCACAGATGCCAGTGGTCGTGGGTCAATTCCCGCACGTAACAAGAAAAAAAAATACATGTATATTCTATTCTAGGTTCTCCCCTAGCTCACGACATGTTATCTCATATCTTTGAGGCCTTGTAGTTGGTGTGATTTTCTGGGGATTTTTTTTATTTATTATATAGTTTATACATCAGAATATAGGCTATATGATATAGGCTATAATTTATGGAGATCGCACAATGCGATTTAAAAAAAAATCAGGGTGCTAGCGTTTTATTTAAAAATGTAAATACTGTGAGTGGTCTACATAATGTAATATACTTATATACCTATACTTAATGTTAAAAAAGGTGTTCCTGTTGATTTCCCATAACTTTGAGGTTTTATTCCTTACTAAAAAATAATACTTTTTGCCAAAGAATAATGAGTTCATAAATTATCCCCCTTGTAAAATCCCTTAAACATTAATTTAATAGACGCTTGTCACTGAAGCCATACAATAAACAACAAAAACATTTTGTTGTTTCAACTGATACTGACCGCGCCGAACGTCGCGTATCGTATGATATGCAGTTACTAGGACTTGATACTTATTTAAATACTTATAATACATAGAAAAGCGGTATAAAAGGTAGGTTGTATATTTTTAATTTCTACATTGTGTGAAGACATTTTTATTCTTAAATACCTGTACATCTATAAAGACAAGTCATGGCTTTTAATTTCTATTCTATACAAAATACAACAGTCAAAGTAAATTTTATTCACTGTTATTTCAATAAACAAACTGTTAACTATATCGCACACGTTAAAATATCTAACTTCAAAGTCACATAGTCAACAGTTACCTCAATATGAAAAGGGTCAATATAACCAGGTGCGGATAATAACTTTACCGGGTAAGAGCGGTTAGAGCTGTTACGCACTATATCCGATACTTGTCCGATCCGAATCAGGAGAAATGACGGTCCGGCACGGCATAGAACTATTTCTATAGTACTCGTAGGTTGCGCACTCCATCCGGCATTTAAAACATAATTTCTAGACCTACATAACATAATTACTAAATCATAGATTCTTATTTACCTTCCATGCCGGACTGGGAGCGAAAGAAAAACGTAGAATGTGCCAGCTGCTTCTCTTCCCGGGCATACTGTAAAAGTCAGTTAAGGGACAGAGGTTTTAACGGCGTTTTTGTGGGCGATAGGCTAACTCCCTGTCACTACAATAGTCTCTCTCCATCTTTATAATACCTCCAAATTTGTCAAACGTGACTTTAGATGGTCTTGTAACCTCTGGTATTCTGCCTACCCCATAAGGGATACAGGAGTAACGTTATGTATGTATGTATTAAAAAAAAATATGCGAGCACTGTTTAATATATCGGACACGTTAAAATATCTTACTTCCAATTCTCAAAGTCAACGAGTGCGTTAGCTATTATAGAAATAGTTAAGGCCAGGTTGCAGCGTTTTTACACTTGTTTTTAAAGATAATATACCCAGTAATGTGTACATGTTGTGTATGAAAAAACTATTTACAAAAATTTACCGTAACTAACCGCTGTGTAAAGATAGAAACATGATTAATGAAAATTGGCTCGATAAAAAAAAGTCACAAACAATTTACCATTTCAAACGGATATTGCTAGGGAACGCCATAATGGATTCATGTGAACGTTGCATAAAAACATGAAACGGACTTCTCTTCATCATCACGACTCTTTGTAATGAGCCCACTGCAGGGCTATGAGTCTCTCCCCTGGGTGACGAGGAGGTTTAGGCCATAATCCATAATCCAGTGCTGGGTGGTGGAGGCCAGAATTTTCAGGGCGCCGAAAATGGCTTCTGACAAACTCTAACGACTACTGTATACAAGTATACAGCACCCGGGACCGACAGCTTAACGTGCCCTCCGAAGCACGGAAGTCGCCGTGAGAAATGAATGGTCGGCGGTCACCCATCCAAGTACCGACCGCGCCGGACATTGCTTGACCTGTGATAGCGTTTGATACACAGAGTAACCACGGCGCCACGACGACTTCAGTAACCACGGCGCCACGACGACTTCAAAGTCAACGAACTTCTCTTAACCGATGAGTAAAGATTTTTTTTTAAATAATTATAATTTAGAAAATAATTTAGTTAAACGTAATTTCGCTTGCTCACGTTGGCGAAATTATCAGGGCCGGAATTATGAAAATGCGCACCGCGCTGCAAGAGGCCCTTAAATAGTTCTACGGCTCTGTGCCGCCGCCGGACCGTCATTTCTCGGATTCAAATCGGATGACAATCGGATGTAGAGCGTAACCACTCTAAAGGTTGGGTTAAAAGATCAAATTCTTTATTAACTTAGGATGCAATGTTCAACCCGTTTGCGTAGAAGTAATTTATTTGGGTGTGAAATGATTTTCTTTATTTAATTTACCTGTGGAATGTGGGATCGAGTTTTATTGAAGTTAGGCGAATTATTGATACTAGATAAATTGCTTGGTTACAGCATAAGTTTTCTCAATTTAAAACGGATTTTAACGCTTCATATTGAAGTTCACCTCCTTCTCACCCAGGGGAGAGATGATAAGAATAACAGCCCACTCATGCAGTGGGCTTATAACAAAGAGTTATAATGATGATGATGAAGAAACCACATCTCACTAAAGTATTATAATTTCTAACAACTTTTTATACGACTTGTATACAACTGAATGTTTTTTAAATTATTCGGATTTTATTGTTTTTTTTTTGGAATTCTATGAGTGCCAGTAAGAAATCTGTGTGTTAATCCTAAATTCACAGTGAATCTTGACTACTGAAAAAGAGATTGAGGTGGTGATAAGTAACTTTGTCAGTCGCTCATGACAACGGGCTCTGTAAAGCCATTGAAACGTCGAGATAAAGTGTATAACAAAATTAAATGCAAAAAGTAAATTAAACAATTGAAGAAGTATTTTTTTTCAGGATCAGAAATTTTCACTACAACGTAAAATTATAATAAATACACAAAAACTTAGAAAAGTTAGTTCAGAATCTATATGACTTTTACTAGATAAGGGACAGCTCGAACAAGAAGTATTAACTAGGTATTTAGTAACTTATCCGAATAACTATAGTGGAGTCATTTTAATAGGTCACATTTGACAAGTGTCAGTCTTATACATTTTCTTACAACACAACCAAAAATGAACTTTATCTGGCTGACATAAGAAATGTCAAATGTGACCTCTTAACATGGCCCTACTTTATCAGTTATTAGATCGGAAAGCTAATCGTTGCCATGGCAACCACTAACGACGAAGTTTCCTCTTCAAAGGTAAAGAGATACAGGAAGTTCCAAACTTACAAAACTTGGCTATGTTTGCAGTACTATCGATATTTGGAAACCGAAATTATATGTTAACTTTACTAACTTATTATACAGGGTGACTGGTGGGTCACTTTTGAAATTCGAGGACATGACAGTTTGAGATCATACATGAAGAGAAAATATATGATAAAAAATAAATTTTAATTATTTTCTGAGTATACTTAACCGAAAGTTAAAGAATTCATTACGCAACGTATGGTTACATAAGCGTAATAGGGCCGCCAGACTGTTGAAAACACGTTGAAAACCAATGCTTCCAACCAATGTTAAGAAAGGTTAAGTTGTTGTTAACCAATTCCGAGTCATCCACACTGTTACAAACGGTGGTTTCCAACAAGGAGACAAACAAGAACACAAGCCAAGGTCACGCCAGGCCACGCCCCAAATCGTCATGATCTTCGCGATGGCAGTTTTGTATGCAATTGAGGATACAAAGAAGGAAAGGTTGAAACTCAGGCTAAAAAGCTATAAAACTCGAGTCATTTATAGTTATAGTTACATAGTAAAATTTACAATAACAAGCGTACACACTGTCCTAAACACAGACATACATCTACATAGATAACGCAAATGCATGTCCTTTGCGTGTCCGAACTTCTACCAAGCGTCAAGGACTCTCTCTAGATTTAATATGTATTGTTATATGCGTGTATGTATGTCTGTTAGAAAATCGAGTCCACAATATCAATATCATTCTTAATAATCGATTTCATCGGCGGAGCATCGTCGTAAGGTTGCTTGTTTGACAGTATTTTATCGGCTACATTTTGGTGAGTGTGCGAGTGCTCTTTTTGACCAAATTGAACCCACCCTTTTTTACCACCGGACTACCAGACGCAGACAGAACTTCCATCCCTATTTAGTGGATTTACCAAGAAGTCGAACAAAACGCTTCAATAGTTCCTTTTTGGTACGGATTGCCAAGAGTGGAACAATCTGCCTGCGTCTGTTTTTCCTGACCACTACAGTCCTGGAACTTTTAAGTGTTGAGTGAATAGGTTTCTCGTGGATGGACGTGTAACACCATAATCTTCATGCGCACTTTCCATCAGGTGGCATGGAAGACAAACGTCCTATCCTTACAATATAAAAAAAAAGTATCGGTGTCTCTGAATCTTTTTGTATTTTCCAGTAATAAATATCAGCTGTGACGTCACAATAGGTCTTAAAAAGTCGGCACGCTTGGTTCGAATACAAATCGTGGCACTTGCGTTGTCTATGTAGATGTATGTCTGTGATTCTAAACACCGCCGTTTCCAACCCGCCAAGGTCATGTAATTTGGTTGTCAACAGCCGTCTTCACTGTTGGAAACACGTTGTAAACTAGCAAGGTCACCTTGGTTTGATGTTTTGTTTCCAACAGTGTAGTTGGGCTTTAATACAATAAATACTTAGCGGGTGGTGGTGTGCGTGTGGCGGGAACACTACTGTGTACGCGGCGCTTCGGGAAAGTGTAGTAATATTTCTTTATATTTTATTTATCGGGAATTCTGCTGAAAATTTAAAAACCTACTTTTTAACATTATAATGATAAGAATCGAGTATAGAGTGCTCTCCTTCAATATTTAAAATTTGTCACCTGTCACCCTGTATAACTGTGTAACTTTGAAATATGCAAATACTTAGTAGGTAAAGATTGTAATGTAGGTTAAGTAGAACTAGTAATTTAATTTAAATTGTAAGTCGTTAAAAGAAATAAGCTTAATGTTATATGAAAAAGACTTTCGCTGTTTGTCTGTCTTGCTGTCATAAGCAGCAGCATTTAACTAAGATTTGTTTCAACTTGTGTTTGTACATTATTGAGATATTTAAGCAGGGTATAAATTATTTTAATTTACTCTTTTAAATATAAAAATGTTGGGTGAGTCATAGGTATTGTTTATTGAGCGGTTATAACTCCACAATACTGCGGATATCTTGGTATCTTCATAAAAGTTACTTGTAAAAACACTTTTTCGACAATCACAAATTAAAGATACATTTTATTGACTACTTTCATGTATTATTATATAGGGTCGCCACATAATAGTCAATAATATTTTAATAGTAGATTAAGAATGATGAGTAGGTCTGAATTTCGAAAAAAAAGAAATTTTTTTTGAATTTTTTTTCATAAATTAAAATTTCAAAATTCTTCTAAGTAATCAAAATTTAAGTTTAATCTATAGCTTATGACTACACAGCAAGTAATAAAAAAGTTTCCATCTTATTGTATGTAGTCATAAATGAAGAATAAACTTAAATTTTACGCACTGAGAAGAATTTTTAAATTTCAATTTATGAAAAATATAATTTAAAAAAAAATTTTTTTTTTCGAAATTCACTCACACTCTTAATTCTTAATCTGCTATTAAAATATAATTAACTATTATCAGGCCTGGCTCACTCCGCGCGGTACATCCGTTATTTACCTACAGCGAAGCGCTCCGCCGGCTCGAATGGGTCGTGTGTCACGCGCGCGCCCGTCGGGACGTTGTAGATACCTACCTACCTATCAGCTTTCACAGTAATTCTATGATCGAGGTCGCAAATAGTATTTAAAAATGGACATAAAAAGAAACAAATATTCAATTAGATTATGTTTAGATTTGATTATGTTCAATTTAGCAAACAAAACATAGGTAGTATTACTAATTATTCGTCGTAACTTTTTTTTCATTTTGTACTTTAGGTAAGTTGAAACAATATTTTTTACAAAGGTAGAATAACAGTAATACCTACATCTGTAGATACTTAATTACAAATAATGAGATTAATTATTCTTCACTAGGCAGCAACCCTAACAGCGTAAGAAAAGATAAGAGGCATGCGATAGAAAGAGACAAAACTTCTAGGTATATAAATTTTCAGGTACGTAATGCTGTGCGAGCTGAATTCCACCGTATCGCGTCGTAGCAAGACTCGAATTTATTTAGATCTTCTTGCGGAGTAATTCTTCTGTACCAACTATTACTTATTCTGTGCTATTATATGCGGACCCTGCGGTGCGAGCACAGAACTTTATCGACTCGTTTGTTTACGAATGTTCGTATTGTATGGAGACGGTTGCAAGTTTTTGGTATCATTGTAATTTTTTATTTTACAGTTATTTAGGAGTACAACATGTTTACAAACATTCAAAATTAATAAGGCACACATTTATTACAGCTGGCCGTGCAGCAATGGATAGATTTCAATTACTGTTAACAAACCGTCTCCATACTATACAAACATTCGTATAGATG
This sequence comes from Stenoptilia bipunctidactyla, assembly GCA_944452665.1. Taxonomy (NCBI): domain Eukaryota; kingdom Metazoa; phylum Arthropoda; class Insecta; order Lepidoptera; family Pterophoridae; genus Stenoptilia; species Stenoptilia bipunctidactyla. The sequence goes on along the minus strand of OX101748.1, from coordinate 4,335,052 downwards.
CAAGTCGACAAAGTTCTGTGCTCGCACTGCTGTATAGGTATCTATGTAACATAATAAAATCATTCTACCTTACAAGGGATACTCAATGTTAGGTTTGACACAGTCACTAACTTAAGTATAGATCAAATTCCCTTTTATCATAAAGTTCTCAAGACAAGTGTACCCGAAGAATTCAAGACATTCAAGACAAGGGTACCTGAAGACACGTGTAAAATGAAAATAAAAATAAAAAGAATGGAAATCGTTCAGTGTTCGATGTTTTATATTATTATATTAAAATCATGAAAGCTTTGGCTTTTCTAATGACTTCCTCTCAACAAGTTTTACAAAGGATTTTTTTAAATATTTTTTGTTAATTGTATAATTATAAGTTCATCTGGCCGGGAACAAAAAATTATTTAGTAAATTTTCTGATCTTTAATAATACTTGAGCATTATTAAATGTAAAAAACTTTAATATAATATTTAAAAATACAATGCTTCATTTTTTCTGAGACTTACAATTTCTGTAACGAAATTGATCTCGGGTGGCAAAGCAATACCGCTAGACGGAGCTACGTTAGCAATATAACGTTAGAATGATGAACTAAATAATTTCGATAGGATCTGCCAGAGTACCCGGAAGCTCAACTGGCAGTGTACCCGGCCGGCAAGCGGAAGGTTCGAGCCTGGTCTTGACTTATGTGAGAATGTAGCCTAATGACATAATGTAAGAACGCAGCCATAGCCTCTTCCATGCGCCTTCCTCAATATATCTCTCTCTCTCTCTGGTGTTCTTGGTTAAACACGCGTTTGTATCTCTGTATAATAAATTATAATAAACAGTTTAAAAGCCTTTCATTAAGATATCACAATGGCGACGAGGTGAACAAGAATCAGTGAATTAGTAAAAAGTTCATAACGAGGAGCAACAATTCGAAATTAAGATTTGTGAAAAAAGTTAAATTCATTGTCACCGGTTGTGAAGTTAGCCACAGAGGTCGGCCATTTTGCCTGTGCCCTGTACGACACGACGCACAGATTAGCTATCTTCATTGTATTTACATTTTAATTAATGAGTAAATATTCAGAACCGAGTGGAAGCGACAGTGAGACAAATAAGGAGGCCATAGTAACTAAACTACTGGAAACTGGAAAAAGATCTTATATATACGAATGTAACAAAAAACAGTTAATTCAAGTGGCACAACATTTACAATTACCAATAGAAACCGATAAAACTTGTAGCTCGGAACAACTGCGAAAATTTATAAGTCAACATTACAAAAATAAATCTGATAAAACAAACGGTGTAAACATGGCTTTTAGTGACCTGAAACAGTTTGATGGGAATAACTGGGATACGTTCGAGCAACAAATGGAGTGTGTTATACTGCTAAACGACGTCAAAGATGACAAGAAGGTGCCACTATTAATTACAAAGTTATCAACAACAGTGTTTGAAAATTTGATTAATATATGTGAACCAATCTCTCCATTAAAGAAAAATTACTCTGAATTATGTCAAATACTAAATAAACATTATTCACGAACAACAACATCAATTATTAATAGATCTGAATTTAGAAACAGAAATCAAAAACAAACAGAAACTATTGAAGAATATGTTGCAGATATAAGAAAACTAGCTAAAAAATGTAGTTTCAAGGATTTAGACGATCAAATTAAGGAAAAATTTATAGACGGTGTGGCATCAAACAAAATAAGGTTTGAACTTTTAAAAAACTCAGAACTTAACTTGGAGAGCCTTATCACCATGGCAAAGGGGGTTGAAGCAGCTATACAAATTTCAAATGCCAAAGAGTCACTTAAGGAAACTCCAAACATGGTGCCCATGTATAAAAATACTGCTCAACCAATCAAGAAACAGTATTTGGCTGGTAGAAAAGGAAGTAACAAAACCGGTATGGCTAGAAATGATGGTATAAAAAAGTGTTACTGCTGTGGAAAAATTAATCATGTACGTAAGGATTGCACCTTGATAAAGAAGTACTGTTCAGAATGCGGAAAACAGGGACATATTTATAAAATGTGCCCTCAAAATCTTACTAGGAGTGCAAATATGGTCACAACAAAACTAGATGAAGAGGACACAGATGAAATTGATGAATCATTGCCATCGCTATTTAAGGATTACGAGGTATTGTCACTAGGTGTTTGTAAAGTACCACCTCACTATGTTTCATTAGAGGTAGAAAATACAAAAATTGATTTTCTGTTAGATACTGGCTCTGATGTCACAGTGATACCCTTAAACTTTAAAAATAAATATTTCATGAACAAAAATATAGAAAAATGTAAAATTGTTTTTAAAAATTTTGACCAGAGTATTACTGAACTAATCGGTATCATAAAAAATGTATCTGTTAAATTTAAGGATGAACCTGTAAAATTAGATATTTATATAGGAACAGACTCCATGCCATGTATCTTAGGCAGAGACTGGTTAAGTAAATTAAGATTGTGGCCACCAAAACTAGTAGGTAACAACAAAAACCTGCAGCAAATTTATGCACAACAAAGTATAAAAAATTTTAAAAATGTTTTAGAGGCAGAACAGTTCGTAAGGCAGCAGTTCGCAGAAGTATTTACATCAGGATGGGGAGATTTCAAGGGAGAAGAAATAACTTTGAAGTTAAAACCAGGTGCAGTACCAAAATGCTTGCCAGTACGTCGAGTCCCATTTGCCCTCAGGGATAAGGTAAAAAATGAAATTAATAGATTATTACAAAACAAAAGAATTGAAGCTGTGGAACACAATCAATGGGGAACACCTGTGGTGCCTATTCTTAAACCTGATGGCTCGGTTAGGTTATGTGGAGATTATAAATTAACATTAAACCCACACTTAGAAGTTGATCATTTTCCTTTACCCCATACTGATGAAATATTCAATACATTAAGAAAGGGTGAATATTTCTGCGAACTGGATTTAAAAGAGGCATACCTTCAGGCTCCATTAAGTAAAGAGAGCCAAGATTATACTGTTATTGTTACAGAGCTAGGTACTTATAAATATAAATACTTACCATATGGTGTCAGCACTGGACCGGGCTCATTCCAACGGTTAATGAGTAGAAAATTAGCAAATATACCAAATGTAGTCACATTTATTGATAATATTTATATTTCGTCTTCAAATTTAAATGAAATGGTCATGACCCTGAGTGCAGTGCTGACAAAATTACATCAATGTGATTTTAAATTAAAACCTGAAAAATGTAAACTGTTCCAAAATCATATTGATGTTTTTGGGTATAAAATAAATAAAAATGGAATAAGTATAATTAAAGAAAACATTAAGTCATTATTAAAAACACCACCTCCTACCACATTAACATTATTAAAGTCATTCCTTGGAAAAATAAATTACTATTCACGTTTTTTAAAAAATATGGCCAGCATACTAGCACCTCTTTATAATTGTACAAAAAAAAGTAAATTTCACTGGGATTTTGAGTGTCAAGAGGCCTTTGATAAAATTAAAAGGAAATTAATATCAGCCAAAAATTTAAGACACTATGACCCTGTTTTACCCTTGATACTAACCTGTGACGCATCAGATGTTGGAGTAGGGGCGGTGATATCAAATAGAGACATAGATGGCACTGTGAGGCCAATTACATTTGCAAGTAAGAAATTAAACTTAACGGAGCAAAAGTATTCTACCATAGACAAGGAGGCACTTGCAATTGTATTTGGTGTCACAAAGTTCTATAATTATACTTACGGTAGAAAATTTGAGTTGGAAACAGATAGTGCGGCATTAGTTAGGATATTTGGACTATACAGGTTGCGTATTGGGAGCGAAATGAAACCGATGAATGCTGGATAAAAACTGACTTTATTCATAAATAATATGCCATTATATAACGTGAAAGTTTACATACTTCACCTCCCCATTTAAAAAATAAAAAATAACATACAATAACATGTTTATTTTTTGTTTAAAATAACATAATCCTTTCCTTACATGCATAACTCGAGTTATATATTCATTCATTCACCCAATAACAAAGAAAATTATAAGTAACTACAAGAAGAGAAAAAAATAACATAGTTGTTTCAAAATAAAGAACTTTATACAAAATCATTTATAGAGTTTAGTGCGATTTTTGTGCACAATATCTTCTTTTCCATTTTTAATTATTTTTACATTACAATCTAAATCCTCTACTACTAAATAAGGTCCTAAATATATAGGATCCATTTTATTATCAGAGGGGTTTCTTAACCATACATAGTCATTTTTATTATAAGACACTGGTTTTACATTTAAATCATATTTGCTTTTACGTTTTAATTTACTGTTAATTAAATTATCTCGAGCTTCCTTTTGCGCTAATTGCAATCTATATTTGAATTCTAAAGGATAATTATCGTGAGCATATAAAGGATCTACGATAAAACTATTAAAATTACTAGGTAACATGCATCGCTTACCGAAAACCAACTCATGTGGGGTATATTGTGTTTCACAATGTACTGTGTTGTTGTATGCAAAACACCAGTAGGGCAACCAGCTGCTCCAATGATCTGTTTTATTTTCGCTATAAATTCTTAGATACGCACCCAAAGTTTTATGTGAATTTTCTAAAGCTCCAATGCTTTCATGATGGTATGCTGTTGAACAGATTTGGTCAATTTTTAAGATTTTGCATAACTCTTTCATTGTACTTGAAAGAAATTCTGTACCTCGGTCAGTTGCAATTACTTTTGGTATGCCAAATCTTAAAATGAAATTGTTTACTAAAGCTGAAGCCACACTTACCGAATCTTTGGCTTGTAGCGGATATGCCTCTGTGAATTTAGTTAATTCGCACTGTAAAGTAAGTATATAACTAAAATTATTTGAATCTTTAGAGATTGGGCCAACTATGTCCAAAAAAATTTTTTCGAAAGCTGAATTTGCAGTAGTTGTTATCATTAAGGGTTGCTTTGTACCGACTGAATATTTTTGCCTATTACACTGGTCGCACTTGGAAACATAATCAATAATATCCTTTTCCATACTTGGCCAAAAATAGTACCTTTTAATATTGTTCGTCATTCGCTTGATGCCCGCGTGGCCACTCGTAGGCAACAAGTGAAAGTCGTTCAATATTACTTTTCTATCAATATTATTTATTCTTTGCGCTTTATTGAAAATACACACTCTTAATTCTTTCCATTTGTCATAATTATTTATTGTATTAATTAACCCACCTATAAAATCTTTATTTTTCTCATTTCTTATGATACATACTTCATTTATCTTATATTTTTTGCATAAAATCAACAATTCTCTCATCAATTCGACTCGCGAAATCGACGATCGAGACATTGTATTTAAATAAATGGCTGACTTTCTGGGCACATAAACGTAATAATTATACTTGTATACTACTTCCTGTTTTAATAAGTTTCTTATATTCTTATCATCACATATAATCAGTTCAGTATAGTGTTTTGGCTTTTTAATAATTTCCACAACCCTCGGTTGATCAGGCCTTGAGTTCGTGTCAATATTATCGACCAAAACGCTATCACTGTTATCCTCACTTCTCATCGCTTTTCTTGTTTGCGCACGCGTCATTATATTCATTTGGTTATTAATAGTTTTTAAATCATTCACTGAAATGTTTATTCGTGATAAAGCGTCCGCTGCCGAATTAGATGTTCCCTTTATATATTCTATATGAAAATCGTATTCTTCTAATAATAATCGAAATTTAAGTAATCTACTTGAAGGGTCACGCATACTGAATAAATAAACTAGTGGTCTATGGTCGGTCTGTATCTTAAATCGTTTCCCGTATAAATAAGGACGAAAATATTTTACACTCCACACTATAGCCAAGAGTTCCTTTTCAATAGTTGGATAATTAATTTCCGCCTTATTTAAACTTCGACTTGCATAAGCTACAGGTCGACCATCCTGATTACATAAAACAGATCCTAAAGCTTTACCTGACGCGTCTGTTTGTAGTAAAAATTCGTTACTCTCTGAAAAATCGGGGTATTGCAAAACAGGTGGTTTCATTAATGACGATTTTAAATTTTGGAATGAGTTATCACATTCCTTTGTCCAAGAAAAAGTTACGTTTTTACGACATATTTTGTTCAATGGAAGCACTATTTCTGCAAAATTTGGAATAAATTTACGATAATAATTAGCAAATGCAACAAACCGCTTTGTTTCGTCAGCTGTTTCTGGTTTTGGATAATTTTCTATAGCTTTTATTTTATTAGAGTCTGGTAAAATACCTTTTTCAGAAACAACGTGCCCTAGATAAAGCATTTCTTTTTGTAAAAATTGACATTTGGCAGGATTTAACTTTAAATTAACTTTGCGTAACCTGGTAAAAACATCTATTAAATTTTGATTATGTATACTTAAATTTCTTCCAAAGACTGCCAAATCATCTTGATATATTAAGCATTTATCGTAGTTCAGTCCTGACATTGCTATAGTCATCATACGACTGAACCCATTTGGACTAGATTTTAAGCCCATCGGCATCCTTGTCATTTGGTACTGATTTTTACCTGTAGTAAAAGCTGTAAGTGGTCTACTTTCTTGTTTTAAATTAATTTGGAAAAAACCTTGATAGAGATCTAAATGTGTAAAGTACATTGCTCCTGACAAAGAATCTAATATGTCACTAATATTCGGCAGTGGAAACTTATCATCTTGAATCTGGTTATTGAGTTTACGATAATCTATAACTACTCTAAATTTTTTCTCACCAGTAGAATCTATCTTTTTTGGAACCAATAATAAAGGACTAGACCAAGGACTCTTAGATTCTTCTATAATATTATCATTCAACATGTTTTGAATTTGTCTATCTATTTAAATTTTTTGTGAATTAGGCAATCGGAATTGTTTAGTATAAACAGGGACAGTGTGAGGTTTTAACTCTATTGATTGCTCATAAACTGTGGTTGTTAACAATTTATCACCGGGCAAATGGAAAATATCTGGAAATTTAGCACAAATATTCTCTATTGATTTCTGTTCCTCAATATTTAGTCCTTTCAAATTTAGTAATGAAAATAATTGTTTAACTCTTTCACTATTCATAGCAGGTTTTTCGAAACTACATATAAAATAATCATTTAATTTATGAGTGTAAAATTTAAAATAACTTAATTTTACCTCCGTATCTCTCGTGTTTAAAATTCTAATAGGAATTTTACCATTTTTTGGCCTAGCTAAAGTGCTAGCCATATAAATTCCTTTACTAAGCTCCTGCGGGGCTATCAAGCAATCTTCACTACAATCTGCTGTAACATAGTGTATCGATTCGCATCTGGGGGGTATAACCAAATAAGAATTCAAAGCTGTTTCCAAATACGTAAGGTTTACAATTACACTTTTGTTGTTTTTTGTACTTAATGTAACTGTATTCAACTCAAAATCCAATAAGGCACCCTGGTTTTTGAAAAAATCCTGACCTAAAATACCGTTAGTCAAACATGGCAATTTTTTAAAGACGTGAAATTTATGAGTAAAAATGTAGTCATTAAAATTTAGTTTAAGATATACATGACCTAATGAAACTATTTCTCCACCAATACCTACGACATTCACTTCATTCTTATGGAATGGAATTTGTAAACGTTCAACACACTCGTATTTGATTGCAGAAATTGATGCCCCTGTATCAACTAGCCAATCGTATCTATATTTTTCGACGAAACTATAAATTTTACATAAGCTGTTACACGATGTTATATAATTATTCACGAAAAAAATGACTCAAGGACTCAATTTGGGAATTATCTGTTTCAACGTTCTCCGCTGTTCTCATGACGTTTATTCTGCCGCGGGTGGACTGACCACGGCCACGAACAACATACTTACCACGATTATTACGAAAGTTATTTTCGTGAAAATAGTTATTTTGTCTATTTAGTACCTGTTGTTCTTGCGCAGCTTGTATGGCATCTGGTAAAGAAGCATAATTACGCGCGGCGATGATTGTGCTCAATCGACTATTTCGCAAACCATCACTGAATCTTTTAATAGCCAATTTTTCATTAAGCGGCCTTAACACACTGTATTTTTCTGAATCTCCGTCTGCCTGCGAAATAGTCAAATCAGCAAAAAGTTCTGAAATGTCTTTTCCGAAATCACTAATAGACCTATTATTCTGCCTACATTGCATTAGTCTCGATTGTAAAGCCGTATAGCTTTTTTGTGGTAATAATAGTTTTTTCATATCCTTTATAAGCTCATCGATGCAATCATAATTTTGTGAAAGTTTTGATTTAGCTTGCTGAGATAACCTACTTTTTAAAACAAATTGTATTAACTTAATTTTACATTCCTTTTTTGATAAGACAGAGCTATAATATTCTATATTTTCAATTAATTGATTTGTGTTTTCAATATTATTTGTCATTACCGGTAAAATGCTCAAAGCAATTTTCAAGTCAAAAAGTTCGCTAGCCATATTTTCTGTGAAACTTTCTAATGTACACAACTTTATTATTTCTGTGTAAAGGCTATCAAAGTCTTTACAAATTCGATTAATCAAGGAAACTTCACTCGTATCAATTTTCCCTAATCCTAATTTAATTTTATAAGACTCAATAAAACTATTGTACTTATCTAACACTTTATACGCCTCAGTTCTTTTTATATCCAAAATATGACCTATCCTTCTACTCGGGCCAATTTTTATTAAATAAGTTCTTATCGATTTAAGTTCATGTAAAATTAATGATAGGTCCTCAGCCATCAACTATAGTAAACACATAATGAATGTCATAGAGATTAAATAGAAATCATAACATTATTATATTTTAATTATAAAATATACGTTAAAAAAAAACTATGAAAACAAACTATCTATCGCAAATATGTAAAAAAAATAGAGATATAGAGAAAAAGAAAACAAATATTACTAGAAGGGTTCACCCCTTACCCTTATTGATAACACATAATATACGATCACACTCGCATTATCACGCTCGCGCACAACACTTCACATTTGGACACATTTTCACTTCACACGGGTAGTGCTGGTGGAGCAGCAGCAGAGGCGCCTTCACGTAGATGTCGACGTAATATACTCATCGACCTTCGAAACTCATGCAATTCGATGTCGCGCCGGATCCACTTTCCATGACATTTTTTATAATATCGCATTAACCAAATTATAGTTGCAGTGATTAGCACCACGCAAATAATAATTAAGACCACAGTGGTTATACTGGTGTGGTGCAGCAATTGGGTCGTAGCTTCATTCCCCGCTCCGGTTTGGGCAATAATGATTTGCTCCTCTTTAGATTGTTGTTTCCCCATTTTCAAACTTTATGACTGCACTGGAACAACTTTCGATGTATTCGCCGTGAAAGATACAACTTGTAAAATCCATTCCGATTAGTTAGTTAAGTTTCTTTTTTATAGTTCATAACTTTGATCTTAAAACTCTCAACTTAGTGTCACTGTTTATGAATCCCGTGCCATATTTGGGTGATGGTATGCGCGTCGCGGTGACGGCTCCTGTTACTGGCGCGACGGCGGTGGCAGGGTCGCCATATACAGGTTGCGTATTGGGAGCGAAATGAAACCGATGAATGCTGGATAAAAACTGACTTTATTCATAAATAATATGCCATTATATAACGTGAAAGTTTACATACTTCAGGACCAAATAAATCCATTCCAAAAATGGCTGCCAAAAGATTACAACATTATGCAATATTCTTATCAGCATTTCAATATACAATCAGACACATTAAAACAAGTACCAACCCAGCAGATTACATATCTAGAACTACTCAAAATGTTAATGAAAAAAATGAATTAAATAAAATTTGTAAAGAAGCTGAATTAAGTAATATTTTTTATGTAAACGAATCACAAATAGACCTTTTAGATTGGAAAACGATTCAAAAAGAAACAAAAAAAGACCCTAAATTACTTAAAATTATTCGATATTTAGTTGACGGTTGGCCAACTAAAGAAAACATAGATAAAGAAATATTACCCTATTTTAATAGAAAAGAAGAAATAAGTATGGACCGAGAGTGCTTATTTTGGGGCTACAGAATCATTATACCCGAAAAATTACATGAAATTATTTTGCAAGAAATACATAAAAGCCACTTTGGAATAGTAAAAATGAAAGAGATAGCTAGATCTTATTTCTGGTGGCCAAATCTTGACAATGACATAGAACTGGTTACCAAGGAATGTGAGGCATGCTTAAGCTACAGTAAAAGGCCACCAAAAATTGTGAAACCTTGGCCAGTAGCGCCATCTGCTTGGCACAGGATACATGCCGATTTCCTGGGACCGTTCAACAAAAAAATGATACTGATCATAGTAGATAGTTATACAAAATGGGTAGAAGCATTTCCTATGAACAATATCACAACTAAAACAACCGTTGATATATTAAAACATGTATTTGCTCGGTTTGGGTACCCACATCATTTGGTGACGGATAATGGTACGAGTTTTACTAGTGCTGATTTCAAAGAGTTCTGCAAGAATGCACAAATTAAACATACGTTCACGCCCCCTTACCATCCAGCAACGAACGGTGCGGCAGAACGCTTTGTGGAAACTTTTAAAACCCATATCACAAAAATGATAGAGAGTGGTCACAATATGGATACAGCAATTAATTTATTTTTATTTGATTACCGAAGCACGCCGCAGCGATCTAGTGGCGTTACGCCGGCTCGATTAATGTTGGGGAGGGAGATACGGAGCAGATTTTCACTATTGAGACCACCCCCTATCACAGATAAACTATACGAGATGCAGGTTAAGCAGAGCGATTATGCTAGTTGTAACCGAAAATTTAAATTTCAAGTGGGTGACAAAGTTATGATTAAAGATCACCGTAAAGGGTATAAACCTTGGATTCAAGGAATTATAATTAAAGAATCGGTACCAAATGTGACTTACCTTATAGATGTAAATGGTACGGTATGCAAAAGACATGTAAACCAAATGAACTCTTGTAGTGAAAGAATAGAGTTAGGAAATACCTAGTTATTGTAACAAATTATAAATTTTAGTTTTATTTACATTTTAAGTTAATATGAGGAAGCTACATATTTAGATAAGCTTAACTTTAAGATTAAGGTGGGGAGAGTGTGAGAATGTAGCCTAATGACATAATGTAAGAACGCAGCCATAGCCTCTTCCTTTTTTTTTTTTTTTTTTCCGCCAAGGAAAGTCGTTTGGCACCCACTAAAACCAGCTTTAACCAGTAAAGCTAGCTTTAGCGGGAGGAGGATGAATCCTATTACGGACGAATGGGCATTCTATAAGCTGTTAACCATAAGTGGCTAATGGCAAATAGAATGCCCAGACAGTGTGGAGACTCTCTCAGATAGGCTGAGCATACCCACTAAACATCCCCCTTTTGACTCACCTTGATTAAGGTCCTTAGTCATCGTCGGAACGACAGCCAATTGGAGCGAGAGGCTGCGTAGTGAGCGGCATCCAGACGGCTGCCACCAAAAGGAACTGAAAGTAGAAAAAACAAAGCTAAGATTAGCAGAAATGACAAAGCTGAAACTAAGATATTATCTAGAGTGATCAGACTCACTCTGAGATAGGAATGCTGGAAAGAAGGACTACGTTTAGAAACGTTGAGCTTGCTGGAGTTTCCTGATAAGGGGAGCGAACTTGGTTAGGACCGGAAGAGCACCGTTGAAACCCTCTGGGCTGGCGTCGAGAGCGGCGCCGAAAGCCAGGATCTCGTCGATGGGAGCGAGCTGGATCCAGAACGCCATGCGGTCTTGAGAACCTTTTGCGTTCTGGCACTGGGAAGCCGATTTGGCGGCCGGTTGCGATTGAGTCGCATCCCGACTGCGCTGACCTGAAACGAAAGAGGTGAAGGCCTTGGGGGCCTTTGAACTGACTGGAGGGGCGTCCGAGCTAAGCTGCGGTCGCTCTCTCCAGTTCTCGATGGGCTTCACGGTAGCCCTGGCAGCACGCGGTGCCTTGGGGCAGCCGCGAAAGTTTGCTGTGTGGCCGGACTGGCCGCACAAGACGCAGGACGGAGCGGTGGGCGATTCGGGAGTGCGAGAGCACTCCTTAGTCCCATGCGGTTCTAGGCACTTGACGCACCTAGGGGAAGCATGACAATTTGCCGCCGCATGACCATACAATTGGCAGCGGTGGCACTGACCTGGGAAACCACGCTTGTGTGGAGCTTCGACTCGGATGTTGGAGAGACCGCACACGGTGAGCTTGCCTCTGAAAATGGACTGCCCTTGCGGGCTCTTCGCTAGGATTACTAGCGCAAGTGGGAACTGCTTGCCTCGGCGGCTGTGCATTTTGTGCACAGATTCGACGGGGAAGCCTTGAGAAGACAAGTCCTCTTGGATTTGCTCGTTCGAGAGCTCGAACGGCACGTTCCTGAGGACGGCACGAATTTTACGCTCCTCAAGGAGGGCGTAAGTGTGGTACTCGAGCTTCTTGTCAGCAAGAAGCCGAGTGAAATTCCTGAAATCAGAAATTGAGCAGACAACGACCTTAATAGAGTCACCCACATTGGATGCCTTACTATACTGGATCTTCGGGGAGTGCGTTCCGCAGAGAGCTGAGACCTCGGTCCAGCGGCTCTTGTCCCGTAGGAAGACGGGAGGCGGAGACTTGACTTTCGGCGGAGCCGAATCTGGTTGCGACGCAGGCTGGGACGCCGGGATCGCTGAAACAAAAGGCGCAGGAGCAGACGCCGGTGCGACATTTTGCGGAGCAGGGACAGCGGCTGGAGCAGCTGAAACGGATGGAGATAAAGTCGAAGAAGCCTCTTTCTTCTTCTTCTTTGATTTGGATTTTTTGCGAACCTCGGTGAACGGAGCAGGAGATTCTGGAACTAAAAGAGCGGAGTCGGAATCGCTACCCGGCGGGGTAGTTTTCCGTTTGCACGCGGAAGAATCAACAGACATGAAGTCTGACGTAGTATCAACACACTCGACATCTGGGGACGCCGGAGAATCTGTTGGGAAACTAAGAGAAGGCGGAGTGGCCGGGAGAGACGCGGTGGAGGCCTGAGTGGCCGGGAAGGTCGCGGGTTGGACCTGAGAAACTGATGCCTGATGTGTCAAGAACTTCAACATCACATCTTCGAGCTGTCTGAATTGATTGGACTGGGTGATGAAAGCTTCGGAAAAGCTTTGGGAAAGCTGAGAAAGCTTAATTACCTGCTCCTGAAGATTGAAGAAATCTTCAGGGCTGAACGCCCTGGGTTCGATGGGGGCATCCATCAAACCCTGGGAACCTGAACTGTTCTGAAAGGAAGCCTATTCCTAACAAGGAACCTACTTGCCGGTGAACGGCGAATTGGCTGCACAAACTGCGCTGAAAAAGAAAACGACCTAGTACGGACCTATTGCCGGTGAACGGCGGACGATCAGGCTTAGTTGTCACGGTTACGTATCCACCTGACCAGCGATGCTTCGGCCGGCAGCAGTCGGGTCCGCCCTGAAAAGGGCAGATGAATTAGCCCCGACACCACACAGCCTCCACAAGAGAAAACTTTCCGAAAGAGCTTAACTTGGCACCTGACCCGCACGAGTGCGGGGGAGGGAACAAGGGCAGCGCAATACGAACACTCGGGAGCGGCCGCAGACACGACCGTTCGGGAGCGAACGCAAACGGGAAGTGAGCCTCTTCCATGCGCCTTCCTCAATATATCTCTCTCTCTCTCTGGTGTTCTTGGTTAAACACGCGTTTGTATCTCTGTATAATAAATTATAATAAACAGTTTAAAAGCCTTTCATTAAGATATCACAACTTATTTAGTATATTTTTCTGATCTTTAATAACAATTGAGCAATATTATATGAATATGAAGTTATATGAAGGAGTCGTGGCGCCGTGCTTACTGTGTATATTATACGATATCACAGGTTAAGCAACGTTCGGCGCGGTGGGTACTTGGATGGGTGACCGCCGACCATTCATTTCTTAGGGCGACTTCTGTGCTTCGTGAGCATGTTAAGCAGTCGGTCCCGGGTGCTGTATACTTGTATACAGTATTCGTTAGGGTTTGTCAGAAGCCATTTTCGGGCCAGCACTGGGCCAGCCTGGTGGCTCCTCGCCACTCAGGGGAGAGACTCATAGCCGCGCAGTGGGGTTATTAAAAAAAAAGTTGTGTTGATGATGAGCAGTATTAAATGCAAAAACACTTGAAAATATTATTAACGAGTATGATAAGCATATGATATTAAAACAAAACATTTCGGTGTCTTTACAAACACGGTGACCGCAAACGACTGTCCGTTTTAAAAATTAATCAATAAATTAATAATAATTTATGGATTAATAAAATCCCCAGATAATTACACCAACTACATGGCCACAACGTAAGCAAAGCTTGTGTTGTCAGATATCATGTAGCTAAAGCCGTGTACCAAAAGGGGGGAGCCGAGAACAGATAAACGCTCAGACACGGATTTTTTTTCTTTTCCGTGCGGAAATCGAACCCACGATCTCATGGCGTAGTGGCGTCTAGACCATTGCACGACGGAGTCCGTCATAATTTAATTCGGTTCAAAAAGGGATTTTTTAGAGCACAAGCATTTAAGATAGAATGACATCTTTTTAAAACATATTCTGGAACATTTCATCACGTAAGCGACGTCATTTGTCAGCAGACTTTGCGAGGCGGGTCGTAATTTGGTTATACTTACAAACGGGCGTTGCTTTGATTTTGCTTGTCTTTTCTTTCGAAATCACAATTTATGTTACGTACAAGAAAAAATATATACTTACAAGACTAAAATATAAAAAATACATACATAACTTCACGCCTGTATACCTTATGGAGTAGGCAGAACACCAGAGGCTATAAAACCATCTGATTTTACGTTTGACTTTGGAGGTATTATATTGATGGAGAGAGACTATGCAGTGACAGGGGGTCAGCCTATCGCCCACAAAAACGCCAATAAAAGCTCTGTCCCTTAACTGACTTTTACAGTATGCCCGGGAAGAGAAGCATCAGGTACATTCTATGTTTTTCTTTTGCCCCCAGACCAGCATGGAAGTCTGATAAAAAATAATCTTATCGATATTATAAATGTGAAAGTCGGATGGATGTATGGGTGTTTGTTTATCACGGCAGAACAGCCAAACAGACTGAAATTTTACAAAAAGATAGTGTGCAGTCTGAAATAGCACATACGAAAATAATTTGATTTCGTATCTTAGCACTAGATGGCGCTGTTCATATTTTAAATCACGCATACAACTATTTTATTCAGGGAATCTCGTTTGAAGCAAATGTCTCACAAATATCGCGCGGGCGTCATATGCATAGTAGTAGAAGCCTTCTCTTATTTACCTACTTACCAACTTAGGGGTAAGTAGGTAAATAAGAACCAACCCATTCTTCGCACACACACATTTATGTATCTTTCACATATGCATTGTAAGTGTATTTATTATTGTGTGTCTGTGTTCAATTGGGACAAAAGTATTCAAACTCCGAAAATAAGAAACAGACTGATACTAGACAACACTTTTGGTCAGTAATACATTTTGAGTGGACCGTTCATTTATCACGACTTCCGTGCTTCCTAGAATAAACAATTGTATAGTAGTCGTTGAAGCCATTTTGGCGCCAAACAGCACTAAGCCAACATGGCGTTTTATGGCCCAAATCTCCTCCTTAAACTGGGGAAAGGCCCATGGCCCAAATAATATGTAGCCCAATGGCAGTGACTTGATTTAATAGATTGTGATGATGGTGAGAAATAACTTATAATCAACGAATGCAGAGCATTAAAAAAACCAACTTCACGTCAAAGCTATGGCCGACTTATAATGCCATCCACGTAAACATTCTCCGAAATCATACATATAGTTTCAATACTCAACCGATTTCGATAAAATTTAAATGGGACCAACCATGAAGTATCCTCTATCATATGAAACAAGAATTTTTAAAATCGATTCTTAATTGTCCGAAATTTCGTGTAACAAAGACACAAAAAAGCATACAGACGAATTAAGAACCTCCTCCTTTTTTGGAAGTCGGTTGAAAAAATGAAATACTAAATATTACCTACTAAATAGAATAAGATAAAAACGAAGACATCCAGTGTATGGAAAATCCATTTAAAAGGTTCTTTACCCGACTCCGGCGAAGCAAAAAGGAGGGTTTATGATTTTGACCTGTACGTATGTAAGTAGGTATGTATGTATGTGGGTATCGATGTTTATCTGTTCCCTTAGAACTTCTAAACTAGTAATCATAATTGGACAAATGAGGTGTCGTTAGAAGCCTCTTCACTATCCGATGGTTATAGGCATTATGAAATTACATCAAATTTACTACAGCGCCCTCTAGGAGACTTAAAGTGAAGAACTAAAAAAAATTTTTCTTTATAGTTTCGTGTGGGGTATCAAATGATAGAGCTTTGTGAGCACAGCTCAAATATGTAAAAAATATTACTCGAAAAATAGTGAAATAATAGTTATAGTAAAAAACTAAAAAATATTCTTGACTGTTTCGTGTGGGGTATCAAATAAAAAAACTTCGTTAGCACATTTCAAATATGTATACACCAAAATAATTACATACATAAATATATCAGCGGAGACTGTTTTCTTGTACTTTTTAGAGCGTGTTTTAATAGTCTTTTAGTAAACTTTATTTGTTACATTGTATTTAACAACACATAAATCACAAATTAAAAAAATAACTTGAAACTACGGTGAGCAACAGCGGGTTCAATAATCATGCATAGTCACTGTTGTCAAAAAAATGTTTCAAAATAAAAAGAATTTGTTTTACGTCCATATAGTTTTACTTAATCTTTTGGTTAGTCTAAATATCAATGTATTTAACAATTTGACGACCGGCTGGTGTAGCGGTAATATACTTTGCCTTCTATGCCAGAGGTTCTGGGTTCGAATCCCGGCGGCGACGGCGGATATTTGTGTGATGAACACAGATATTAGTCGTCGAGTCATGGATGTTTATTTGTCTATTTAAGTTTATTCTAATAAAAAATATGTATTTATTCAATAATATGTATATTTATATATTTCTTAAGTATATCAGTTATCTAGTATCCATAACACAATCTCTTTAAGAAACTTAATTCGGGCTAGATAATGTTGTGTGAGTGTCAGAAATATTTATTTATTTATTTTATTATTCGTTCCTTTCCTTACGTACCTTAACAGAGATAAAAAAACATTTTAACACCAACTTTGCCACTCTAGGAATTCGTGGTTCGATTTATGTAAAATATTGCGTTTCTTTCGTTTAGAACATCGAAAGCATTTGTAGAACTCATACATTAAACAAAAGAACATCAATCGTCCTTGATATAGTCAGCCAATAGTCTATTTGGACAGTTTCTTATTACCTCAACGTAAAATAGACTTCTTGCTGTAAAAGGAATAAAAATGCGACAGGTATTCTGGATCTTATCCAAAAATAAGAATAATGCAATATTGATCTATTTGATAAACAGCATGTCCCAAAACCACTTCATCACAGTGACACTGCGCACATTTACTGGAAGCAGGCTAAGATTGATTAATGTGTCTTGAGCCCTTCAGTGTCACGGTGATGTGTCAATTTTGGGATTCGCTGCATGTTTTTGAATTATATAGGCATGTGGTGCCGCCTTTGCATATTCTCATTAATTCAAAGGGTGTTGTAATATTCGACTAAGGGTCAACAATGGGGATGATATAAAACAGCATACTCTGATGAAGTATTTTACGCCAGATAAACGTCAAACGAAGTCGTCGTGGCGCCGTGGTTACTGTGCATATGAAACGATATCGCAGGTTAAGCGCGCTCGGCGCTGCCGGTATAAGGATGGGTGACCGCCAACCATTTATTTCCGTGCTTCGGAGGACACGTTAAGCAATCAGTCCCGGGTGCTGTATACTTGTATACAGTAGCCGTTAGGGTTTGTCAGAAGCCATTTCGGCACCCTGAAATATCTGACATCCACCAACCAGCACTGGGCCAGCTTGGTGGATCCTAAACCTCCTCGTCACCCAGGGGAGAGGCTCAAAGTCCTGCAGTGGGCTCATTACACGGAGTTGTGATGATGATGATGATGAAACGTCAAACCAAGGTGGCTTTTGTTTACAACTACCGCCAAGTTTCATCAACACTGTCGTGAACGGCGTTTCAAACAAGCTGCCACAAAGGACGCGCTAAGCAGCAAAGGTCTAGTGAAAGGATGTGTTTCCGTTTCTTTGTATTTTGGGCTAGAATGCAAGCACAAGGATATGTTGAAGAGAATAAGTATACAAACAAATAGTAATAAATCTTCTATGCTGGATTGGGAGCGAAAGAAAAACATAGAATGTGCCAGCTGCTTCTCTTTCCGGGCATACTGTAATAGTCAGTTAAGGGACCGAGATGTTATAGGAGGCTTTTGTGGGCGATAGGCTGACCCCCTGTCACTGCAATAGTTTCTCTCCACTATTATAATGCCTCCAAATTTGTCAAACGTGACATCAGATGGTTTTATTACCTCGGGTGTTCTGCCTACCCCAGACGGGATACAGGCGTGAAGTTATGTATGTATGTATGTAGTAATAACTCAATTTCAGATAGACATCGTATTGAAAAAACACAAGATTTATTAAAAATCGCTTCGCCGTACATAGAAATTCCGTTCATCCTTACTTCAAGTGACAGATTTGCACCAAATGACAAGACAGATGACATGACAATGACAGTTTTGACAATAAAAAGAGTATCAAAAATGGCGAAATGTAAAGACGACCTAGCATGGCGGTTGCTATTTACATTAAACTTTAACATTTTTGTGCGCCATTAATTAAGCTTATTGTAATTTTTTGATATTATTATCGATACCAGCATAATTTTAGCTATGTTGTGGACAAGCGTTTATTAAACATAGATATATGACTCTCCAGTCATAGGTCTGCTGTAAGAAATTTCGTAAGAGATAAGCTGTACCTTTGTACTTATTTTTATTAATTGTCTCTTAATTGTATCTCAACTGTGTGTACATAAATTGTTAAATAAATAAATAAATATTCCAATTTGGAAATGTTACCTTTGGTTTACAAAGTTTGTCTACACTAGTGTAAAATAGTAAAGTTACCGTGGTTTGAAGGCTTCTTTTAGACAGTGTAGCCGGTGCTTAAGAGTGTCACGGAGATATTAGCCTCGCATACCTAAACCATGTTAACTTAAAAATGCACATACTACTTATATACTCTAAAGTTATTTTTCGATGTTTGACGACCACTTTGGCGATGGGGTAAACCTATTTTGACACATTTTGACGACCGGCTGGTGTAGCGGTAACATATATTGCCTTCTATGCCAGAGGTCCTGGGTTCGAATCCCGGCGGCGGCGGATATATGTGTGATGAACACAGATATTAGTCGTCAAGTCATGGATGTTTATATGCTTATTTAAGTTTATTCTAATAAAAATATGTATTTATTCAATATGTATGTGTATATATTTCTTAAGTATATCAGTTATCTAGTATCCATAACACAAGTTCTTTAAGAAACTTAATTTGGGCTAGATAATGTTGTGTGAGTGTCAGAAATATTTATTTTTATTTATATTTATCTGCTTCAGACGCCAGTGGTTGCGGGTTCGATTACCGCACGGAACAAGAAAAAATAATGTTTCGGGTCTGGGCGTTTATCTATACATGTATATTCTATTCTAGGTTCCCCCCTAGTTCGCTAAATGGTCATAACACAAGCTTTGCTTACTTTGAGGCCATGTACCTACTTGGTGCAATTGTCAGGGGATTTTAATTATTGTTTTATATTTGCGTTAATACCGCCTTATTACCCTTTATGTCGATGTTAAAAATCATGTTTTTGTTAAAATTTCATCAATATTTGAGAAAAATATCAAGACTCAAAAATCCGTTTGAAAAAAATAATAATAGAAGGATGTTAACCAGACAGACTCGATCTGAAATTAACTGTCTGCTCACTCGGAAAGGTTAACCGCCCCATTTGAAGACGAAGTGTCTATAGGTAGGACTTTTAATAAAACCTTACCAAGTACAAACAGACTCATATCTCAGAGTATAAAGAAAGACACATAAACATATTAATCAAATGCAAATATACTACATAAACCAACGAAACTCATTCTATATTATTCACACGAATTTTCTTAGACGTATTTCTGTCAAAATATCTCTCTGACGCATGTATGAATACATGATTTGTCTAATACGAGTAGCTACCGCACGGATGTTACATTACTCAATTTGAGCGTGAAATTTTCCTTTCTACATCGTTTAGTACATATACCGTTAAAAGGTAAAATAGGAAGCGTACAGGATTTGTTCGGGTTACATCTGAGCAATCTTCGCCTGCGTTGACGGGGACTATATTTTACTTTTGGTGCTTCGTTTGAACGTTCAAGTTGCTTGTATTCTTAAATTAGCATTTTTTTTAAGAAATTAGAAAGCATTGTTCAGTGATCTCCAAAGTGGTTTATATCGACCCCTAGGGGTCTATGTCAACGTGAAAAGGTCTACAACTGCGAAAAAAAATTAGGGGGTCCATGAAATGAAAATGGATGTCCATGACATTGGATCTCATCTTAAACTGATAGTGCCTATTTACTTACATTACATTATGTTATAATATAAAGACATACCTATACATTATTTATAAAAGTACCTACCTAAAAAGTAAAATATGTTTATAAAATTTTATAAGTTGTAAAGATATAAAAAAAAAAAACAAAAAGTCAATATCAGGTAAGTACCAACCCAAAGCCATAAAACATAGCGAAGGGTCTACGCCGCAAAAAGTTTGGGAACCTCTGGATAAGATATTTAAAAAGTTAAATTTTAAAATATAATCAACGAATGCAGAGCATTAAAAAAACCGACTTCACGTCCTAAACTTTGGCTGAAGTATAAGGTCGTCAATGTTAATATTCTCATGATGTACTCAATTGATTTCGATTATTTATATAGGACAATATAATATGAAATAGGAGTATTTAAAATCAATCATTATTGCGCAAAATATCGTGTAACAAAGACACAAAAAACGTACATATAACGTACGTATAACCTCCTCCTTTTTCAAGTCAGTTGAAAATAAGTTTGTGGTAAGTCATGTAACAAGGTGTTACACGCCCATCCACAGGAAACTCTTGCACTCAACGCTTAAAAATAAAGCACAAAACATTCTGGCCCTTAAGGATGCACATTATGTCATTGCCACTAGATAACCTAAATACATGGTTATGCATATTGCCTGATGCGGGAAACCACCCTTTATTAATTGTGTTACTATTTTTTCAACATACTTGCTCGTAAAGTGAGCCTTATTCTATTGAATTTAGAACTATAAACTGGGCTATAAATCACGTGTGCACAATATATTATACCCTAGTGCATAATATAATGAATCCTACAAAGTTGAATTGTACCTTAGTGCAAATTACATGCGAGTAAACAGAGCATATTTTATTGATCCGGGTTATACATTAAATATTTTCAGAAACAACAAAGAGATTTTATACCACTACAAATCGATATACATTTTTAAATGTTTGCGCCTCATATTAGTAAAACAAATTTGTTTATGACCGCGTGTGACTGTCTTTTACGCACAAGTGTGTTGAAAAACGTCGTATGTAACTCGTGAGCGTTGCTAATTACAGTCTCGGCTCATTATTAAGCTCATTATCAAATCACAGCCTCAACTATAATTAGCAACTTAGCTCACTTGTTACATAATATACTATTATAGTACAGTTATTTGACTTTGACTTAAAGTTTGCTTATTTACATTGCTTATTTGCTTTGATTAAGGACAGCAACTGAAACACTAACCCAAATGACAGATAATTATTCGATATCTTGAAACTGAAATAACTTTACAATGATAACTAAAAAGATATTACTAGAATACCACTTTTGAATACTAGAGCTGTATTAACACTTTTAAAATATCAAATCGCATTTCTCCATTCTATTGTAAAACTGTGCCTTTAAATCATATTTCATGTAGCTATTATTATGTTGCTAAGTATCAAAATGCGGTTAATATTCAAACAACACGTGTAAATAAACTAAACGAAGTAAAATGAGATGAACCAACAGTACTGAAAACAAACGAGAAAACAAAATTATGGGATGTAAATTTCTATTAAAAGTTTCCTTAATATATTACATGCCATGTTCTTTTTTTAGAATATGCGAGCGTTTGCCCGCGACTTCGTACACGCATAAACTCAAAGGTCCTATTTTCCGTTCCCGTGGGATTTCCGGGAATTCCTTACATTATACAAACAGACACTTATTGAGGAACCTCAAATATATGATGTTTTAATTTGTATGATAAAAATATTTCCCGTTCCCGTGGGAATTTCGGGAATTCCTTTCTTAACACAACCAGTCTCTTTTTGAAGAACTTTTATGCCAAGTATCATATCCGTGCACTCAAGGAATAAGATTTTCAGTCTGTCAGTCACTCAGTAACGGAACAGTTTTATATATATTGATTATTCAATATAAATGCAATGACAGTTACTTATTGAAAAAGAGGTCTACTAGTTGAGAAAGATCCCTATGGAAGTAGATCGGATAAGTCGCTTTTACGATACACTTACGCGTATCCAGGGGCTGGATTCTAGGCCGATCAAACGCGTCTGCCTACGAAGTTTTCACGAGGTGAAAGAGTTTGTGAATAACCTTATTTTGAAAAATCTATATTTTTTCTAGTAATTCCTACAGATAAGTTTATAAATAAAGCATTAAAAGTAAAAGCAATAAAGGTGAATTAAAGGTGTTATCAAAAAATGCCCAAACTATGTTTTTAAAGAACTTTTGCTATGGAAACTACAAACTTAAGGCTGCAAACTGGACGGCAGCGACAGCTACAGCGAAAGCGACAACGGCGCGGGCAGCGATTACCGCGACACGATAGAAAGTATTGAGTTTGTAAGAAGCCTCGACAAATCGCTCCGCTGCCCGCGCCGCTGTCGTTCTTGCTGTCGTTGGCGTCCAGTTTGAGCCTAAAGGATGATAAAATAAAAAATATATAAACATGTATTAACATATTTTTTAAATTATGTAATTATGTTATTTTAGTTAAGTAATCTTACATACATAAACATTAATAACTTGACGGCTAATATCTGTGTGCCTCACTCAAACATTCTCCGCCGCCGGGATTCGTGCCCAGGATCTCTGGCATAGAAGACAATGTTTGTTACCACTACACCAGCTAGTTGTCAATTATAGCTGGTCATTAATGATATTTCTACATACCTCTAACTAACCTTACGTCTTCGCGCTTTTTAAACGAGTGCTAATCAAACAGACTTCCTTTATATAGCACTATTCCCCTCTAAAAATCTAACTTGCCTTCTAAATTACTAAGTCAGCCACAGTCCGTGACACAAACCATGTCTGGGTTATTTAATCACAAAGCTCTTGGGTTACCAGTGGGTTTCCTGTGTTTTTATGTTTAATGCTTAAGCTACACTACCGTGATATGCCAATAATTATTGCCATAACTTAAACAACACCTAGGTGTAACTACGATTTACGGCCATAATTTTACAACGCCAAACAATATGGCAAATGGCGGTAGGCAATAGCTCCGGCGGCGGACTTTTTTCGCACATCAAAGAAGATTACCGCAGTAATTATTGCGTTTGTGGCCACACTACCATTTGTCCAGTGTGCAATATGAGCTCACCAGCGACGCACGTATCGATCGACATGGAGTGGTCAAATGAAAAAGAGCTCGAGTTTTTAGAATTTTTCCAATCCGAACCGTCTCTTTGGGATACCCTTTTTTGTCTTCTTTTAGCTTTATTGAAATTTAAAAGATTCATGTAAAAATAATTGGCACTCATAAAACACAACACCGCTGCAGCTTCGACCTCCATCTTGAAAAAATGATATTTTCTGCCAAATTTATTGACATATCATGCAGTTTAAACGGTAATTGAATGCCATAATTATTGCCGGTAGACGGTAAGGTAGTGTGGCCGTAGTATAAGAGTGTGTTTTAGTCGCGCCCTTAGTAATTCAGTCGCACTATTAATATTTCATACCGTTCATTTATATATTTTTTTTTGAGATATACCTAGTTATATCAAAAATATTACGTCAAGACACATTTTTTCTCAATATGAAGTTGTTATCTCGTGGCTAAGTTATATAATTAGAAGTTTGATTACGTGGCCAAAAAAATATTCTGTGCGTGCACTTATAATTTCTCTTTTTAAACCAACTATAGCAAACGCAGCATAAAAGCTCAGCCCTGTAAAATTGTATGGTTTATCTTTGCAACGATTATTTAAAGTTTCCTCCCAGGATTGAATATATTTGGAGACATTATTTATAGGGGTTTACTTTGATTTTTTTCAGTAGATAAATCTAGATTGGCTGCTGAGAACATATTGCCTTGTTTCACGAGGGCAATCAGTTTTTTTGGGAAATAGGTCACGAAGAAAAGGTAACATTACTTTGTTGCTTTTTAAATAATTTCTTGTCAATTGTAAACGATTCATGTATTTCTTTATAGAGTCAAATTAAATAAAATATATGAAAATCTTAAGAACTTAGAAAGGCTTTATTTTCAAAGTTCCTTCGTTAAAAATTAATGAGGTTATAATGCCTTAGAGGTGCTCTTTTTTGCTATTACAGAAAATTAAATTTTATTTCTATCAAAGCTCTACTTACATATTAAAAAACTGTTTTCTTTCTTTAAGCATTAATTAATTTAGGCTCAAAATAGATATTTTAGAACTAACCTTGGAAACCTTTGAAAAATTTGTTTAATTTTCATTATAATTTCTCTCAAATTGGAGTGCCCTCAAAATTTTTAATTAATTTTATTTTCAGATTTAAAAAATGGTGTTGAATCTATGTGTAGCAGTAGACTCTCGTATACACGTGACAAGCTAGAACGAGTACCCACGTATACTTAACAAAAACTCATGCTCTAATTATCTAATTTAGTTACCAGCATCTGCATATTATTTCTTATAGAGTAAACTGGAAAGAGTGATATTCAGTAAAACGAGTTTTACAAATCTTTTCCTAAGGCTAGCCACTTATAGCAGTTGTTAAAGTATGGCCCACGAGTAAATAATAAAAGGGCATTGACGTCTCTCTACCAATGTACCCTTTTTGTAAAAACGACACAAAAAAAGTGTATGGAAATTATCGCAAATATGTCGTAAACGACTAAAACATGAGTATCGTAGAAGTATGAATATCGTATGAGTTTGTGTAAAACTTGGTAGAAGTAGAGTCAATGCCGTTTTATTTTTTCTCCCGTGGGCCATACCATAGTTATATGTATATTATGAAATATAGATACCTGCCAGTCACGATTGAGGGTCCACCTTTATAAGTTGAATTGTTTTCGAATGATTTTCGTGACAGTTCTCATTTTCCATTACGCACAAACTTTTTACAACTAAGTACCTAATAAAATATTAATTGGCGCGTTAAGAAAATAAAAACTATGTCAATAAAATTGTTTATTTAAAAATTATAAATTGAACTATTAATAAAGTGTAATTGTTATTATAAACTGTACCTAAATAAATTAAGTAAATGTCATAAAAATATTTATCTTAAATAGAGAGATTCAAAGAAACGGAATGTTCAGTTGATAGTGATTGACACTACTGAATCGACATTGAATGGACGAATATGAGCGGCCATCTTGTAATCTGAAGTTTGTAAACATTTTTTTCACCAACTGATTCGATACGTCAAAGCTATCGAATGGAAGATCGAAAAATTTCATCACGGCAACGTCACAAAGATTGTCAATTTTGAACTATCACGTTCTGTCAAGGTTCCGTTACATTTCTGGCTGCAACCTGTGCCAAATTTTAGAATCGTGGAAATGATTCACAAATCAAACAAAAATACCATATTTAAAGTTGAATCAGTAATTAAAGTGTACAAAAGAAAAAAATTCCACAGATATATAAAATGGCCGTAAGTAGGTACTTACTGTATATACGTACTAAATCTATCAAAAAAATGTGCTCCAAACCTATAAATTTTTCTTTTGTTCTAAGAATGTATAAAGAAATAACAAAAACTTAAAAAAATATGTTATAACTTCGAAGCATACGAGTTTTCAAACGAGTTTATAAACGGTCAATGAGAGATGATCCTGAAAGATAAATAAAAATATGTACGGAAGTGACATTTCACCACAAGTGTCTACTATCTATCAAAAATATACAATACCAGCTGACCCGGCAAACGTTGTTTTGCCATATAAATAAAAAAAAATAAAAAAATAGATGTTGGCCGATTCTCATAGATACCGGATAAGCACAAAAAATTTCATCAAAATCGGTCAAGCCGTTTCGGAGGAGTATGGCAACGAAAACACAACACGAGAATTTTATATATTAGATTTTATGAATTCAGTTTGTTTTTGCTAGTTTTTTTATTGAAATCATATTTTACTTCCCGACAGAAATAAAAAATGTCAGTAAAAATATGACTAAAATATGGCGTCGTCAGTCACCTGTGGCCATTGTCGATTCAAGTAGTTTTTCTTAATGTACACGAAAAGTAACAAACGATTAAATTAAAAGTTATTTTAAGTGTTTTCATAATGCTACTTCACAACTATTTTATTTGGCACAGATGCTGGCTAAACGTCTATACTTAAATGAAACGTGTTAATTTAATTCATAAATCAATCTTACGAATTGTAAACGTTATTGGCATAGCAATTAGTCAGCTGTACGACAAATTGCTTGTTTGCTAATAGTAATTAGATTATTAATAAGTTAAATTGATTATTAACATATATTGTTTAGTTGGCTGGCTGATAATTCATTAGATAATTAGAACGTCTTTGGATAATCTTGTCCTATAGGTATGTAACCAGAAAGAGCTACGTAATCTGGATGGGTGATTAGGAAATATAACTGTTAGATATTCTCCTATGTTTTTTTTATCTGTAACAAACAACTGATATACATACTTATACTATTTTTCGTACTTAAATAAATACATTATGATCATCACAACTCTTTGGAATTAGCCCACTCACAGCCTATCCCTTGGGTGACGAGGAGGTTAAGGCCATAATCCACCAAGCTGGCCCAGTGCTGGTTGGTGGATGTCAGAATTTTCAGGGCGCCGAAATAGCTTCTGACATACCCTAACGACTACTGGGACCGACTGGTTAACGTGCCCTCCGAAGCACGGAAGTCGCCGTGAGAAATGAATGGTCGGTGGTCACCCATCCAAGTACCGCAACGACTACTAAATACATAATAAATCATTTAAAATCGACGAATGCAGAGCATTTCAAAACCGACTTCACCGATATTTTCAAGTACAGAAGGCAGCACATCAAGCGTCACAAATCTGTCTAAAAAAATTACTTGAACCTGAACTCTATGCCCTCGACATTCAGTCGAAATTGGTTGGGGAAATTTGACAGGTAATGTAACGCTTGATCTGATGCCTTCTTTACATGTCAATAATTGGCGGAAGTGAAACTTCTAACTTCTACATCTAAATTTCTGTTTTCATGCATGTTTTTTAGAAAATTGCAATTTTTCAAAAAGTGTAGGTAACCTTTGAACAAGCTTGTATCAAATGGAATAATAATCATCAACATCGATTCGTAACTAAGCAAATAATCGCGTAACAAACATACACACGAATTGATAACCTCTTCCTATTAGAAGTCGGTTAAAAATAGACCCTAAAAAATGCAAACCAACCAATTAGGGTGGTCCTTATTCCTTAGTATTTTTTTTTAAATTTAATTTTGCGGGGCACCACATAATTTGAATATATGCCATAAAAAACATTTTTTTTTGTAGCGACATCTAGTATCGCTTCATAGTATCTACGATAATGACGACACAATGGATCCTACAACGCGCTATCAACTAATTTAATAGCAGCGAGTATATATAAAACATCCCGACATCAATCGTCGGGCCGTGGGCCACGGCCTGCCATCTCTTTTCTGGGGAATGGGAACAAACACCATGTTCATAAAGTGGAATTCAAGATTTGCCTATCTTTTATTCATTGACTATGCAAAATCGTTTGTTGTGTTTTCTTAATTCATTGACGCGTTCTTTTCAGAACGTTAATCGTGTGTTCTTAATTCATAGACTCGTTCTTATCAGAACGTTCAATCGTGTGTTTGTGTGACGCAGTGGACGCAGCTACATTTTTTAAATTTTTTGAATAACATTTAGGGGTCACTTCCAGAGTTTGTAAATTTAAATAAAAACTCAAAATCTGCATTTGTTAGATTCTTTATTTTTATAGAAAGGACATAAGAAATATTACATAATTTTTTGCTGTTGTTATGAATTAAGATGTTATGGAAATATTTAAGTCATAATTTATTTTTAAGATACAAGGGTTGACTTGTTAGTATTAGGGTACTTATTCCTATACTCTTTTACCAACGGTACAGAAGGGGGTACAAGGGGCCGAGGGGTGGAGGGGATAAGGAGCGATTGTCTGTGCAAGTTTTATTTGCACGTTAAATGTGATAAACACCAAATTAAACATTAATGCAACCATTATAAAGCTGTAGGTACTTCAACGCTTTTTGTAAAAATTTTACAGCTGGAAGCGACCTCTAAATCTTAACAAAAAATAACATATTTAGAGGTAAATAATCTAATAAAAAAGTGCGCCAGGCATAATTCACAAATCGAAAAATAAGGACCACCCTTCTGTTCATGCACAATATCTGCATTGTACAGAAATCGAACCTGCCACCACTAGATTTTTGAGGCATGCAGTGTTCTCCCATATCGCCACATCGGTCGTGGCTCTTTCACAATGAAATACCTCTGAGGCTTAAGCAACTTGGATAGGAAAACACCGGAATAAAACGAGGGATACTTTTTATCCCACATTTATCAGGGGAGCATCCCTGAGGATGTAACGGGATTTCACGGGGATTGCTTATAATCTATATCTAAGTATACTCATATAATAAAGCTAAAAAGTTTGTGTTTTTTTTTGTAATCTCTTAATTTAGCACTTGGATTAGAAAAAAAAAGACGTGTGGCACTCGGAGACTGCCGCGGTAAAGCTATTGCATAGCATTTTTTATCAACTTATGCAATTATAATTATTTATTTATTTTATTAATGCAGTAATGTTTGATCTAATATGACGTTCCTCAAGTTCCTAGTAGATGGCGCTGATTGTTTATTAAAGCCCGCATGTAAAGTTATGAAATCAAAGTATCACCAATGTGCCGGTCGGAGTGATGGGTGTTAGGTTTTTTTCGTAACGGAAAATCTGGATTCGGTCCCCACGCTCAAGGCCCACAACAGAAGCTATGCAATAATAGCTTAAAATCTTTTTTATTTTTTAAAGTCAAGTTTTAAGGAAGCTATATTTTAAAAAGAAATTCTTATTCGGTCTAAAGTTATTGGGTAAAATCGCAAGAAACTTGTAGCTAGGAATAATAAATAAAACGGTCAATTTGCTAATTTCGCCTCAAAAGATTCTTTTGAAATAATAATGACAAAGTCGAAGTAAGGGGGTATAAAAGTTTGTTTTCGAAGTGGCTCAGTTTGGATTTAAATTGGAAATCTCCGATATTTTCAAACCTTTGTTCATTATTAAAAAATTATCGCTTTGCCGTTTGTTAGCCAAATTTTGAATTTTGAATAAAATGTATCTTTTTCTCGTTAAATTTAAGTTAATTTTGAAAAGAAATATGATTAATAGGAATGTACTGAAAAAGTTCTTCTGGTTTCTCAACTTTGAATAATTTTTGTAGGTAATTTCGTTTAGTCACCTTAGTAGGTACCTACTCAAATTAATAATTAATAACAAGTAGCCACAAGTAACAGGTTCATTAACTTTAAGCGATAAAATTCATGAATCTTTTATAACAACCTATATTACTTATATAATAGTTTAAACTATCTTTTGTTTTGTATAGCAAGGTAAAATTTCTCGAACTCCTTTTAATACTGGATTTGCAATCGTATATTCATTGTCAAACATCGTGCAATCTGCAAAGCATTGAAAGTGATTACATATTAAGCGAGTCGATATAGGCACACTGAAGCTCACTGGGTATACATCCAGTGAGCTTCAGTTTTCAAACATCGAACATGGATTTAACGAGACGATTTACATGTTCAAAGGGCACCCACATAGCATATACTCGTACATAATGTTAGAGAATATTATAATCTATGTTGTTTTACCGACATTTTTAAACGAAAGTTATAAATTATTTTAGGTTTTCACGATTCATACTGTTAAATAAAACTTTTAACCGGATTTATCGCGTATTTTAAATGTTAACTCGACGTTTCGGTGTCTTTGAAGACCCCGTGGTCACTTTATATAAATTCTTACATGAATTTGTGTAGCTATACAGGGTGACTGGTGACAAATTTTAGATACTGAAAGAGAGCACTCTGTACTCGATTCTAGTCTTAATTATGTTATATATGTAGGTACTTAATATTTCACTAGAACTGCCTATAAATAAATAAAGTTTTGTTACTATTTACTTTACTTACGTCTGAGTCTAATCGCGGCACGTGACCTGGCACGTGGATCGCTGCCAATGCTAGTGTAACCATGTGTTGCGTAATCAATTCTTTAACTTTTGGTTAAGTTTATAAAGTTTATAATTATTATTTATTTTTATATTATATTTTTCTCTTCATGTACGATCTCAAACTATCACGTCGTCGAATTTCAAAAGTGACCCACCAGTCACCCTGTATAATCAGTAGTATAGTTTGTGACTAAAGTGTACAACATTATATACTTAACAAATTATAATAAATAAATATAAATAAATATTTCTGACACTCACACAACATTATCTAGCCCAAATTAAGTTTCTTAAAGAACTTGTGTTATGGATACTAGATAACTGATATACTTAAGAAATAAATAAACATACATATTGCATAAATGCATATTTTTTATTAGAATAAACTTAAATAAACATAAAACATCCATGACTAGACGACTAATATCTGTGTTCATCACACAAATATCCACCGCCGCCGGGATTCGAACCCAGGACCTCTGGCATAGAAGGCAATGTATGTTACCGCTACACCAGCCGGTCGTCAAACTAACTTCTTATATCTATTGTATCAGCGAGCAGTTGTGTTATTATCAACTTTTGGACAGGTTGTTGAAAAAATATTTTTTCATAGTTGGTTTCGTCTTTTACCTTCATAAATATAAGTAAATTAGGCACTTCAATCTTTTCATAACATTGAAGTGCCTAATTTACTTTTTGTATGATACCAAAAATGGCTTGATACGAGTAAATCGAAGTGATACTTATTCAAATTGTAATAACTAATTTTGAGTATATCGAGTTTCGACTAACAGATAGATGTAGTGCGATACAAGAAACATTTTTACATTCATACATAACCTTACGTAATATAAAACTTTGTAATATGAAGTAATTTTCATAAAAACAAAAATAAAACGCTTTTTAAGGAAAAAGAGTCTCAAAAATCATAGCAACACAAATCCAATTAAAACCCACTCAGCATAGACATAATAAGACAGAACAAAGACACATAAATGTTCCAGGAACGCCATGAAGGTATGAAATTTAGCGAATGCGAAAAAAGCTCGCCATGTCGCCGTTTATAATTGGAACGCCACCCTTTTTACCTTCCCCTTCTGTCTAAGGACGATCTTAGACTGTGAATATATGCGCAACGAGCCGTGTAAGGGTTGTTCCGGTGTGTATCGAACAGAGAATTCCCTTTTTGAATAGGCAACATGTAAAAAAAAAATACAAAATAAATGATATAACTTCCATGCTGGACTGGGAGTGAAAGAACAACATAGAATGTGGCAGCTGCTTCTTTTCCCGGACATACCGTAAAAGTCAGTAAAGGGACAGAGGTTTTATTGACAGTTTTGCGAGCGATAGGCTGACCCCCTGTCACTGCAATAGTCTCTCTCCATCATTACAATACCTCTAAATTTGTCAAACGAGACCTCAGATGGTTTTATAGCCTCTGGTGTTCTGCCTACCCCGTAAAGGATACAGGCGTGTAGTTATGTATGTATATATATGTATGTATGTACGATATAACAGACTTTTTGAATCCGATTTTAGCGCGTATATGATATTTTAATTCGATATTTCGGTGTCTTCCAAAGTACAACTAATGTGCTCGATAATAAGTGCATCGTAGTTAATAAATGTACGGCGGGGACAAACGGTGCTTAACCAACCGTATCACTAGATGAAATGCTTTGCAGCCACTATACGGTAAATAAAGGCGCATACAGGGTTAATTTTAATTAAAGCTTCACCTCTTGCAGGTAGCCTTTCCACATGAACCACAACAACGTTTGTTCTACGACTTTTTACAAATCTTGATAAGTAACATAAAAAATAAAAACCAAAAAATTTTTGCTCCGTACTCCACATTTTGTAAGAAGTACCTATTATTATTATGAAGCGATATTTTACTGTGCAAGGTGCGTGGAATACCTACGCTCAGAGTAAATATAGTTTCGCCTCTAAACAGAGGCTGTAAGTATTTTTTGTATGGGAAAACGAAAATTTTAAAAAGTTGTCGAACAAATTTAGTTGGGATTGATGTGGAAAGGATGTCTGCTAGAGGTAATGCGCTAATTAAAATTAACCCTGTAGTGATAATTATGACATATTACCCAAACTGTTGTTCATATAAGCTTGTGTTATGGAGTGAACACAGTGAAGATAATTCTAGTATTCTCTATAACAGAATCAAGTCAGTTAAGAAAACGAAGGGCTGAGACTTGAACCCAAGTCCTCCCACACCCACAGCTCAACACTGGACAACTATGCAACGTAGTCGATATGCATTGAAACATTGTCTTCCATGGTATTTAAAAATTAAAATCCAATTAAAGTCTGTCGTTCTAATTCCTGATCGCGTTAGAACGGCGGCCATTTTGTTTCACTATAGGGATGTAATTTAATAGCTTAAAAAGGAACAGTCCTAGCCCAGGTGATGCTAGGTAAATGTTTGTGCACAGAAAATTAATTTAGTGTGTTAGTACAGCGGAATACACGCAATTTTCCTGATATTTGCGACAGCGCTGTTTTTTAGTTAACGTAGAAAATTAGCTATATGTTATAGCTGTGATAAATTGAGGTAAAATATTTTATGCAATAAATAAGGTGGATATTGCAGAGGCAGACACTGAATGTAAAAAGAGATCACATACTGTTTTAGTTTTCATGCAGAGTCCTGAAATAGAAAAAAGTCAATGACTAAACTTGAATGTATTTTTCTTTATAAGCGCCATTGAGCAGTAATTAAGGACAAAAGTTTTGTAATTGCTTTCGTGAATACATACCTATATCAAACTTAATTATGCTTTGTACTCTACTAATGCAAACAAGATGTTCATTGAGTGAAGCATGCGCAGTTTTATAAGAATACTAGCTGTTTCGCGCAGTTTTTCCCCTCGTGGGAATATCGGAATAAAAAGTAGCATATGAGCTATTCCAGACTCTACACTATCACTATGCCAAATTTCATCTAAATAGGTTGAGCCGTTCTCCCGTGATTGAGGAACAAACATCCATACATCTACACATCTAAACTTTCACATTTATAATATTATTAAGCACTGACCTCTATATTTACCACTGGACTGGCTGTTCCGTAAGTTTGACAGCTATTTTTTTGTGCCTATTTGAAGCGCCACTAGCGAGTAGCGAGTGTCCGCAGAACTAATTTTGACGTATATTGCAAGTGGCCGCCAGAGAAGTGCTTGCTTATTGTTAAGTGATTTTAATTTTTTTTTATATAAATACGAATTTTATGTTGTTATTGTTATAAGCATTATATAAAAGTTATCAAGAATGAGGACATGTGTATATTGTAAGCGACTAGTTTTAGTACCACGGACACTCGCTACGTCCGACAGCGCCAAAATGGCGATTATCAAACGGGCACAAAAGCACTTTGACAGCCACCAGTCCAGTGGTAAATATAGAGGTCAGTGTTAAGACACCTAGTTAGAAGTTTAGAGCAGGTTTTGAACTCTCATATTGAATCTAACACATTTCAAAATTGTGAAACTTTAGCCACTTGACATTATTAGTAGTGATCAATGATCAAACTTAGATTTTGCAGTTTCAAACAATACCTTGAGCACTGGCTGATAAGAATGATATTTAAGTTCATATTTACATATATACATAACGTCACGCCTCTATCTCTAATGGGTTAGGCAGAACAACAGAGGCTATAAAACCATCTGATGTCACGTTTGACAAATTTGGGGGCATTATAATGATGGAAAGAGTCTCTTTTCTTGAGCTTTTCTTGAGCTTGTAGTGATGGGGGGTCAGCCTATCGCCCACAAAAACGTTAAAAAAACCTCCGTCCCTTAACTGACTTTTACAGTATGCCCGGGAAGAGAAGCAGCTGGCACATTCTATGTTTTTCTTTCACTCCCAGTCCAGCATATTTAATTTGAAAAAAGATCCTTATTGCAGGGCCAGCTCAGAATAACCCTTCCGCTCTTGGAGAGGCATTCCGTAAAAAGAAACTAAGCTGAGTGTGCAATGCTTGCAGTCTATAGAGTCCACCTGGCTAGCAACCAATCTTCATATACTTTCTTACGACAAATAATTATCGCTCGATAAATACATACATAACTTCACGCCTGTATCCCTTATGGGGTAGGCAGAACACCAGGGGTTACAAGACCATCCGATGTCACGTTTGATAAATGAAGATGGAGAGAGGCTATTACAGAGACGGGGGGTCAGCCTAACGCCCACAAAAATGCCAATAAAACCTCTGTCCCTTAACTGACTTTCACAGTATGCCCGGGAAGAGAAGCAGCTGGCACGTTCTATTTTTTTCTTTTGCTCCAGTCCAGCATGGAAGGATACAATTTTTTTTCAAAAATTATTCAAAGAAATATGAAATTGAAGTACTTGTTTGTAATTTCAAATATAAAGCTTTTCGATCAATGCAAAATATGAATGTTTTTCATAAAGAAGATCAAAAACTCAAATATTATACTTTATCCATTTTGCGGTTTCTAATATAAGTAAATGATTTGGAATTAACCAAACATGTGCTATTATTTGCACTATATTATGTTCTATTAATACATTTCATAAGTGGTCAAAAATCTGACAGGTCAGCTATGAACATTACTCTTTAGGCTATTTTTATATAAGAAATCTCTGTGCGCGGGGTGAAGCCGCCAAATTCAAATAAAATAATAAATACATCACCCAAAGTAAGTCAGCAACTATGTAGCCAGCCAATTTGAATGTGTTTGTGTAACAGTGACTGTATATCGGATCTAGGGAATGCATTATACTAGAGTCTGGCTAACGAAAGTAGACAATGGAGGTTTTTGTAAACTTTTTATATGGCAACTTATTCTGGTGTCATTGTTGTCAATCGAACGGTTGTTGTTGGTTTTGGTAAATGAGATTTTGAAAATTTCACAATTGAAAATAAAAAATTGATAGTTTCATAACCAATGTAAGAAACCGTGATACCAGTGACTATGACGCGTCATTCCATATAGAATTGCTGGATTCAGATTTTGATAACAATGAATAAAAATAATTATTATATTTTCTTGTTTTATTTTTAAGCCTGATTAATACTAGTTGCCTATCATTTCAATTATACAATGTGTTAGGGTTCCGACTTTTGATACTTTACCTACGTGATATACATCAAATTTCATCGACTAAAGTCACCTTAGGGGGGGGCGCACCCCTCACCCCTCGTGATGGGGGTGATTTAAAAATTTCGTTTCTCTGGTTTGCTTTAAGTTCGTAAAACCATTTTTTTTTCATATTTATTGTGTGTATCTTGTTGAATTACATCTCATTTTAAAGCTTATTAAATTTACCAACTTTTGATACCACATTCACTAAAAAGTCATAGGAAGAAAAGAATTAATTTTAATGACTTAGAAAAAAAATCTTACTTTTTTGTAGTATTTTTTTAGTTTTTTGTCATTAAAAAAAAAACGAAGCCCTTAACAATGCATTTTTTTCTTCTTAACTAGTACTATTTGAGTTTATCTTTCTAACGATACAGAATACGACATTTTAACTTCAAAGAAACAGTCCTAACTGCTAAGCTAAAATGACATCAAAATAAAAGACACGAAATTTACAATCTCTTTTTTATTTAGTTTTGCCGATTTTAAGTCAATTTAACAATTGTTCAAAGTGACCACCATTGTTTAATAAACAAGAAGTAGCCCTTAATGCTACTTGTTGTGTAGCTCTTTTAATCATAGTTCTGTCGGCTTTTAATTCATCAGCTGCGGTCATAATTTTTTGCAGCAGCTCTTCTCTTGTTGTAGGCACCTCTAGGTAAACCCGCTGTTTCATGGTCCCCCACAGGAAGAAATCTAGAGGTGTCAAATCAGGGCTACGAGCCGGCCAGGCAATTGTTCCTCCTCTTCCAATCCAGGGGGTGTAGTGTTCATCCACATATGCTCGTACATTCCGGGCAAAATGGGCAGGAGCTCCATCCATTTGCAAATAAAAAGACCGGCGTTCACGTCTGTACTCCAATGGTAGCTCATGTAGGAAATCCCCTCTTAGAAATTCCAAGAATCTCTCACTATTAAGATTGTCTGGTAAGACGATGGGACCTAGCAGCTCATCATCAATAATGCCTGCCCACACGTTGATTGAGAATTCGTGTTGGAACGAGGCGGGCCTCACAGCATGGGGATTTTCATTAAGCCACAAATGATGGTTTCGGTGGTTGGTTATCCCAGCTCTTGTGAATTTGGCTTCATCAGTCCATAATATTCGCCGTACGAAGTTTGCATCATGTCTCACTTTCCTATTAAGCCACGCACAGAACACAAAGCGAGCAGCATAATCTGGTTCAATTAAATTCTGAACTCGACGAAAATGAAACGGCCGTAATCCTTCCCGACGTAGAACTTGCCACACCGACCAATGCGAAATCCCAAGTCTTCTGGCAATATTTCTAGTGCTAAGTCGCGGGTCACTGGCAATCATTTCAATGATTTCTTCTTCCATGTCTGGTCTCCCCACAACAGCACGTTCATTAGGCGGCTGTCGGATTCCATGAGTGCGCAATCTTGCAAAAACGCTTACAAAAGTTGGAGCAGAAGGTATGCGCCTTGTAGGGAATCTAATTCGATATTCCCGAACAGCAGCCGCAGCGTTTCCATTGGCGTATCCATAAATAAATACAATGTCGGCCACTTCACTTGGTGAATAATTAACTGCCATAGTATCGAGTAAGTAGTACTTAGCTAAATTCGAAAGTAAAACTTTGTAGCAATCGCAACGAGAAACGAAGGACAACTGATTAGCAAGTAGAAATCCTAACCAGTACCTTAGTATTGTTATCTCATTCACTATTAGACTGAAAGAGATTCATGTTTCGACTCGTACGATGCGCGGGGCGACGTGATTGGTGCGCTCTAGCCTTTCGGCACGGGCCTCGCCCTGATCATCCCTCGCCAACGCAGCGAGCGCAGAGGCAGTCAGGCGAAAACCTGAAGCAACCTGCTACCGCATTGCGCGCGCGCTCTAACTCGCGAGTCTTGATAGTACTTAAATTTTGTAACTAGGACGTATTACCTTAGTAAAATAAACTTTTGATATTTTAATTTCGTGTTTCCTTTTAACTAATTACTGAACCGGGCCTAAATTTAGAAAGATAAACTCAAATAGTACTAGTTAAGAAGAAAAAAATGCATTGTTAAGGGCTTCGTTTTTTTTTTAATGACAAAAAACTAAAAAAATACTACAAAAAGTAAGATTTTTTTTCTAAGTCATTAAAATTAATTCTTTTCTTCCTATGACTTTTTAGTGAATGTGGTATCAAAAGTTGGTAAATTTAATAAGCTTTAAAATGAGATGTAATTCAACAAGATACACACAATAAATATGAAAAAAAAATGGTTTTACGAACTTAAAGCAAACCAGAGAAACGAAATTTTTAAATCACCCCCATCACGAGAGGTGAGGGGTGCGCCCCCCCCTAAGGTTACTTTTGTCGATGAAATTTGATGTATATCACGTAGGTAAAGTATCAAAAGTCGGAACCCTAACACATTGTATACTTCTCATCAAAAAGTAGGATAATAGGTACCAGTATTGTTATATTTTACGATAATTTAAAAAAAATTAGTCAAGTATCATATTTGTTTAATCCATACGTGTCGTACTATAGTCGGGGTTACCATGATGGGATTTTTTTTAAATTCGCCAGATTATTTCATTCTCTACTTTCAGTAGCCAGACTATAATTTAAACATCAAATTGTGTTTTCTTTGATGAGTAATTAATATTGAGCATTACTTCCGCCATCCATGCAGAGGAGCTATTCATATATGAATGTGCTCATAAGAATGTATAAGCGAGCGAGGACTTAACATATTATGTTTGCTTCCATGATCATGGAGTTCATTAAACGAATACTTCTTAAGCAGTAAGTTTATTGTGAGTACGTGTGAAATTTTGATTAATATTGCTTGACGTACAGTTGAGATTATAGAATAGAAAATAAATAAATAAATATTTCTGACACTCACACAACATTATCTAGCCCAAATTAAGTTTCTTAAAGAACTTGTGTTATGGATACTAGATAACTGATATATTTAAGAAGTATATAAACATACATATTGAATAAATACATATTTTTTATTAGAATAAACTTAAATAAACATATAAACATCCATGACTTGACAACTAATATCTGTGTTCATCACACAAATATCCGCCGCCGCCGGGATTCGAACCCAGGACGCCTGGCATAGAAGGCAATGTATGCTACCGCTACACCAGCCGGTCGTCAGAAAAACATTTATTCACATGATAAAACAATACAATCACTCATAACGCAATTTTATACAATTTGTAGATACATAATCATATGAAAAGGACTAACTCAGCATATGCCAGGAGTCTGGTAGGGCTCGAGGCGCTGGTATTCTGTTAGTCCCGAGTAGGGGAACTTATACAAAAACAAGTTAAGTTAAGAGCCCATACTACTCCAGCTAGAATCTGAATTTCGCCCCCACCTCACCGCCCGGCCGTGAAGCACCCCGCAACGCGCATCGGAGCTATCTTACTCACTCGCGTTTTGTTTTCTCCAACTCTGCCTTTTCCGTATCTTATTTCTTTCATTTCCCATTTTGAAATAAAACACAACTCAAATTTATTTATGGAAAACACGATATTTACGTGATGTTGTAGCGGCGGCGGCAAGCGTGAAAGCGACACAGGTTCCTCGTACGAATGCCGGAGCGCAACTGAATCCTTGAGCGGGCGCAGGTCACCCGTCGTGCCAAACACATTATTTTAGATTTAAGATTTATAATAAAAAAAATAATAAATATATTTTAAAATAAGATCATATAGTACACGTATTATCATACCTTGAAACTAAATACCAAGTTACATTAGTGTAGGTTAAGTACTAATTAAGTAATAAGGTTTCTTTGTTAATTTTAGAGGTAAGTTTGTGATTTTTTTCTATCGAGATTTTTTTCATTAATCGTGTTTTCAAAACATATGGTTCTTAGTTCATACTCTTAACTTTGCTATATGTTTTTTATAAAATTATTAGTTCAGTACTCTGATAGATATTTGAGATCAAAATTTGGATTCGGAGCGTGTTTGAGGTAGTGTAGGCCCTTAAGAACAAAAACATTAAATTTAAACTAGTTTGGAAATCTAGGACTACATTTGTACATGTGCTAATGATAGAGAAAATTTATTAATGGCAGCTACTTACAAGTGTACTTAAATTAATAAGGTAATATTAAATATATAAAATAAATAAGTATTAGCAGCAATATATCTATTAATAAATAAATAATCATATATTCAGATCAATATAAAATTTATTTAGAATAAAGATAAATAAATAACCTATTACTATTTACAAATAAGGGCGCAAAATAGTCAACCAGATGGGTACAATTTCAACTTTAGGTACCATATTATATTTGTACTATATAAAATACTCGCTGCAAGCTATACTTTCGAAGCGTTTTTAGGATGAAAACTATCTAATAGGTTGTAATTATGTATATTTGACGGCCACTTTGGCGTTGAAGTTTCCTTTTCAATATTGTTCTAAGTTTTCAAGATACCTACATAGTCTTCAGAAAAACAATGTTTTAGCCGGCATTATTATATTTAACATTTATATTCGATGTTTCGGTGTCTTTGCAGATCGAGCAATCACGAGTTTGCAGAGCGATCACAGAACTTTCTCGATTCGTATGTTTACGAATGCTCTACTAGCGTGAAGTCGGGTAAGTTATATTTAACAAAAAAAGTCTAACGGGATTCGGAGCTATGCGGATAAAACAGCTCCAAAATGCTACTTACTAATAAAAGTCCCCAAATGTAACTACGTGCGTTCTTAAATGTAACTACGTGCGTGTCAGCAAATTATCAATTTGTGAGAAACAATCTTTTTGTAGGCGATAAAAAAATCTTTTTTTGTAGACGTTACTTAACCCCTTTTCCAACCCAATTATTTTCACACCGTGGTACGAGTGTTTAACCAGTTTTTTCACCCCTTTCACGGTTTAGCGGGCCTGTTCATGAAAGAATTAACATACTGAATGACTTTACGAATTTGTAACACTGATTTTTTTCGGTTAGAAGCGTGACGTGGTATTAACCATGTAACTTTTAATTGGGTAAAAACATCTATATAGCCTTTACAGTTCAGCTATCAAATGCAATGTCAAGTTTCGTAATTTCAGAACTTTGCTTTCCAAGAGACATACTTCTTCTAATTTATTTTATAACAGTTTAATTATACATAGTTAAATGAGCAACCAAGTTTTATTATTATGTAGGATTATTTCCAGTAAAGCATTAGGATTATTTCAAGTGCGCATAAAGACTAAGGTGGTACACGTCCATCCACGAGAAACCTATTCAGTCGACATTTAAAAGTTTCAGGACTGTAGTGGTCAGGAAAAACAGACGTTTATGTGCGGTTTTTCCAATTAAAAAGTTAAAAGCTAGAGTAATAACAGGAAAAACAGGAATTCTTGCTGCAAATTAAGATAGATGAAGCTTCGTTGATTACAAATACCTTCCATTGAAATGAAAGAAATAAGTGCATATCATATCAAACGATATCGCAGGTCGGCGCGGTCGGTAACAGGATGGGTGACCGCCGATCATTCATTTCTCACGATGACATCCGCGCTTCGTAGGGCACAATAAGCAGTCAGTCCCGGGTGCTGTATACTTGTGTACTGTAGTCGTTAGGGTTTGTCAGAAGCCATTCCGGCACCCTCAAAATTCTGACATACTCCAAGCCCGGAATGCAGGAGATCCGGGTTTGAGTCCCAGCCGGGATCAATTTTATTTCATATTTTTATCAATAAAATTATATACATAAAGGTCATCACGAAATTTTTTTGCGATGGGGTAAACCTATCTGCATCAGATACCAGTGGTTGCGGGTTCGATTTCCACACGGAACAAGAAAAAAAAATGTTCCGGGTCAGGGCGTTTATTCACGGTTTGGCGTATTTTATATTCTAGGTTTCCCCCTAGTCCTAAATGAGCATTATAAAATGCAATAATAAATATTTTAGGACTATTATGAAGTCCTTCTTCTTCAAAAACCTTCAGTTTATATTCTCCATAGAATTACCACCAAGTAAACATTGTTTATAAACAAACTGTTTCCGAGCGTGTGTTTATTGTTGCGTTGCACTGCTTGCTTCTTGCGGGAGGGAGGGCGGTGTAACAACACACGGGAATCCTGCATCACTCATGTTCTTGAGTCCCAGAATAACATAGTTATAATATTTGTACTAACTTTAGAAACGAGACATCTTAAGTGCTTTTGATGGCACCTTGGTGATCAGTGTCAAAGTATCGAGAACTTTAAATCAATCAGAAAGATGGTAAATATCCCGATCTTCAAGTTCATGACTATGATAATAATTTTGTTGGATTTTTGTAAAGAAACGCCAGATTCAATGAATTTGAATGTAATTTCATTTTTAAATAAAACAAAAATATAAATTAACCGCGTCTTTACCAATTAATATTCCAAATACTCAAGATACTGTCAGCTCGTTTTGTGTCAATCCAGAACGCTACGCAAGAAGACTGAGAAACAGATGGAGATGATGATGTATAACTTTTTCCATCTATCAATCCGACGCTTGACACCTCAGTCGCACGTGACCATGGGGTCTGCAAAGATACCGAAACGTCAAGTTAAAATTTAAAATGTAAATATACGCGAGAAATCCGGTTAAAAAGTGTTTTATTTAATTAATATGCCATTCTTCAGTCCTAGCTTAATGAAAATTTAAGTATGGCAAATCATTAAAAAACGAAATAACTTAAAAGAAGAACGAAAATTTCAAAGTTATATAAATATAATTGTACGGGCTAGCAGCGTACAATTCGCTCGGCGTCAGCATTTACCGCGACGCCGCCAAATGTAGCACCAAAATCAGTTCAGTTCACGTAAAACATTCGCGGCGAGCTCATCAATCATATATCATTTATCAATTAATCTAAGTTTATCAGTTTTTAATATATCAGTTAAATCTCACCCCCGAGTTATCATTGACTTTATCATCTATCATCTGAGTGTACGAAACGACCCGTACATTCTTTTTGGTCCTTCGAGCCGGTTTCAACTTAATTGAAACAAAACATCTCAAAATACACATAAACCACA
This sequence comes from Stenoptilia bipunctidactyla, assembly GCA_944452665.1. Taxonomy (NCBI): domain Eukaryota; kingdom Metazoa; phylum Arthropoda; class Insecta; order Lepidoptera; family Pterophoridae; genus Stenoptilia; species Stenoptilia bipunctidactyla. The sequence continues at coordinate 4,292,362 of OX101748.1, read as the reverse complement.
TTTTCATCTTCAAAGGAATTATCTTACTCTCTACAACATACAAAGGACTACAAGCAAGCAAAAACGAAAGTCTTTTACATTATTCTTATAACGTTTATTTCTAAAATAATGTTAAGCCTTAAAGTAAAGAAAACCAAAAAACATTTTTCCTAAGGTACCTACATGTTTTTATTTCTTACATTAATTTTTAAACGTAAAATCACTGAGGTTGAAAATACAAGTCAACCTTTTTTCTTAGTATACTCTATTCTGTATTCAAAAAAGTCAAAGTATTTTATACAGTTTACTATTTATAGATTAAATTTCTGTTTCCCGCAGTTTTACCCGTGCAATTATCGGAATAAAAAGTAGCCTTATGCTATTCAAAACAGTACACTATCACCTAGGTATACTAAATTTCATCCAAATCCGTTGAGCCATTCTGCCATGACTGAGTAACTAACATCCACCCATACATCCAAACATTCACATATTTTATATTATTAGTGTGATAAATATATAAATATAAATAAATAAATAAAATCCCCAGACAACCACACCAACTACATGGCCCCAAAGTAAGCATAGCTTGTGTTATGGGATACCATGTAGCGAACTAGGTGGGAACCTAGAATATAAATACATAAATAGATAAACACCCAGACACGGAACTTTTTTTTTTTTCTTTTTCCGTACGGGAATCGAACCCGCAACCACTGGCGTCTGAGGCAGATAGGTTTACCCCATCGCCAAAGTGGTCGTCGAAAGATAAGTGATAAGATTAGATTATTATAAAAGCTTTCTATTCCTACTTAAAAGACACACTTTTGTGTTAATATTAAGGAAATTAGATTTATAAATAATCTGAAGCAAAACAGACGAAATAACTGCTTCTATTTTTTTACTTCCATGCTAGACTGGGAGCGAAAGAAAAACATAGAATGTGCCAGCTGCTGCTCTTCCCGGGCATACTGTAAAAGTCAGTTAAGGGACAGAGGTTTTATTGAAGGTTTTTTTTGTGGGCGATAGGCTGACCCCCTGTCACTGCAATAGTCTCTCTCTATCATTATTATACCACAAAACTTGTCAAATGTGACATCGGATTGTTTTATAGCCTCTGGTGTTCTGCCTACCCCTTAAGGGATAAAGGCGTGAAGTTATGTATGTAATTTTTTCTACCTTACTTGATTCTAATTGATGACGAAGCGTAATATAACACAGTCATCCATGAAGTTCCCTTTTTCACTTCTTGAATGAACAAGGACTACAGAAGGCAATCACTATAAAGCAGTCTAAGGTATACAAACATGTGATAGTTTGACGAACACTTTGGCGATCAGGCAACACTGCCTGCCTCAGACGCCAGTGGTTGGGAATTTGATTCGCGCATGAAACAAGAAAATAGAAAACAAAATAAAAATTTTGAAAAACCCACGACGCGACGGTTAAAAAGTAATTGAAAAAGAATAAAATAATTTAAAATCCCCCGACTGAAATGATTTATGTGACGAGAGATGAAAGCTTTGAAAGACGTGAAAAGCTTTTTTAAAAGTTCACTTAATCTCACACAGAGTCGGTCATATTATGAACAACATACTATTCGTTTTCATAGCACTTCCCTACGCTTACCTATTTGGTTCTCGAAGATGTAGATGTCGCAATAACATAGGTATTCAACTCCCTATGAACTTTATAAGAAGAGCAAGAAAATCCGTCTGGGGCTGCCATTGAATAAATTCGTTTTGTAGTTTTATATTGAAATTTAAAATATTGATGGCAGTCCTCGACGGATTTTCTTGCTCTTCTTATAAAGTTCATAGGGAGTTGAACACCTATGTTATTGCGACATCTACATCTTCGAGAACCATATAGGTAAGCGTAGGGAAGTGCTATGAAAACGAATAGTATGTTGTTCATAATATGACCGACTCTGTGTGAGATCAAGTGAACTTTTAAAAAAGCTTTTCACGTTAATTATCTCTCGTCACATAAATCATTTCAGTCGGGGGATTTTAAATTGTTTTATTCTTTTTCAATTACTTTTTAACCGTCGCGTCGTGGGTTTTTCAAAATTTTTATTTTGTTTTTTATTTCAAACTTTTTAAAGATCATAATATAGGTACCATACATTACATTACACAACACCTCGTTCCTCATGAGCCCTCTAATGTCCCCACCACCGCTGGAAAACCCATGTAGTTTATTTAAATACATAGTGAAGTATTACTGATGAGTTGTTACCGTTAAACCTATTTAAGAACATTATACCAATCAAATCCAACGCGATAATTGAAAACGGCATTCAAATCGGACCAATGGTTTGCAAACAAATATTTACTGCAGCGCCCCCTGGTGAGTTATTACCGTAACACCTATCTCAGAACATGCGCTAATCAAATCCAAAGCGATCACTGAAAACAGCATATAAATCGGACCAATGGTTTTGCAGATAAACGGTAACATTGGCTTTTACAAACAAATGTTTACTGCAGCGCCACCTGGTGAGTTATTACCGCTACACCTATCTAAGCATGCACCAATCAAATCCAAAGCGATTACTGAAAACCGCATTAAAATCGAACTAGTGGTTCTGGAGATAAATGGTAACATTGGTGTGCACAAACACCCTCTCACCCCAAACGCATATACCGTCTCCGTTCCGTCGTGGGTAAAAAAATGTTCCGGGTCTAGGCGTTTATATATATATATATATGTATTTATATTCTAGGTTCCCCCCTAGTTCGCTACATGGTATCCCATATCACAAGCTCTGCTTAGTTTGAGGCCATGTAGTTGGTGTGATTGTCTGGGGATTTTATTTCTTTATAGTTAAATAAAACACTTTTTAACCGGATTTATCGCATATATTAAATTTAAACTCAACGTGCCGGTGTCTTTGCAGACCCCGTGGTCAGTCGCTTCTGCCTGCAAATATACGCGATAAATCCGGTAACAAAGTGCTTTTTTTTAAAGTATGAATCGCGAAAACTTAATAACAATATTACTGTGCTAGTTTATTCCACATCATGGCATCATCAAATATTAAATATATTTTGTAGTTTAATTGTCATCTCTGCCCTCCAAACACTTTTATTGCGTGCGTGCGGGTTTGACTTCAGTAACTTACCTAAATTAAACCTAATTATAGCTCAGTACGTATTTATCGCGTCACCGATCGTGCGTTCCTCACTAACATAACTGAACATTCCAAATTAACAATTAACTAGAACTTTAAATACAGTGCTAGTTAACTTTACAACATCTTTAACTTTAACTCCAAATCAGTGCATCCTCATACCTCACCCCAAACACATTTCTTCTGGTCGTAACCAAAACTTTCGCTGATGGGATCCAAACCAAAACATCACCTACGAAGAGTTGCATTCACATTGCAACTCCTTTTACCCGACTGCAACACGTAAAGGAGGGTTATGTTTTCAGCGCGTATGTATGTAAAGGCCATGATTTTTCCCCTAGGTGGCTAGAGGTCATTTAAGAAAACTGTGTAATACTTCCATCTGTATAATCCATGTAGAAAGTCCGTTTCATACATACATACATACATAACTTCACGCCTGTATCCCTTATGGGCTAGGCAAAACACCAGAGGCTACAATACCATCTGACTTCACGTTCGACAAATTTGGAGGTATTATAATGGGGGATACAGACTATTGCAGTGACAGGAGGTCAGCCTATCGCCCACAAAAATATGTAATAAAACCTCTGTCCCTTAACTGACTTTTACAGTTAGCCCGGGAAGAGAAGCAGCTGGCACATTCTATGTTTTTCCTTTGCTCCCAGTCCAGTATGGATGATAAAGTCGCTTTCAAGAATAATAAAAACCATTTACGGCTCAACCAGAAGCATTTTCGACAATTATATTCTTCAAGAATAGCACAACTTCAAAAACAACGCTACAATTAATCCGAAAACAACGTTGCCCACAAATTCACAGAAAACATTTTCTCAAATAAAAAATGATACCGCCGCAAGCTGTCGCTGTTCTACGCATATCTGAAAAAGATCGAATCGATGTAAAAACTTTGATAAAAAAGACAAAAGAAATCGCCAAGTTAACCTCTTTTCTAAATCAGGATTCCGTAGGAATATATCCGCAAAGATTTCTAACTTTTAATGATTTCTTTCGCAGAGCAAGTTTAGAGAAGGTAGTTAAGGACAGTTCTATTTTCATACAGGTAGTTTAGTATTCTTATGCAAAAAGTTTTATGTTGTGACTTAAATCACTGCGTGGGTTTAGGGTGACACTTTTCAACCGACTTCAAAAAAAGAAGGAGGTAATCAATTCGTCTGTATGTTTTTTTTTCAAATTGTTACCTCATAACTTTTGACTGGGTGAACCGATTTTGAAGATTCTTGTTTCATATGGTAGAAGATATATCCCATTTGGTCCCATATTAATTTCATTTAAATTAATTAAGTACTTCATTTTTTAAAATTGGTATGAATTCGGAGATCGTTTACCTTGACGACCTTTTGCTTCAGCCAAAGTTTTGACGTGAAGTCGGTTTTTTTAATGCTCTGCATTCGGTAATTATCATTCAATGTTGTGGGTGAAATATTCTCTTTTGTCCGTTTAGGGACGGCTTACAAAAGCCATTATATTAGAGGCTATAAAACTATCTGATGTCATGTTTTATTTTGGAGGTATATTGATGAAGAGAGACTAATGCAGTGACAGGGGGTTAGCCTATCACCCACAAAAACGCCAATAAAACCTTTGTCCCTTAACTGGCTTTTATAGTTTGTCCGGGAAGAGCAGCAGCTGGTAAGTTTTATGTTTTTCTTTTGCTCCCAGTCCAGCATGGAAGAACGTTTATTTGTATTTATATCAAAGTATGTAAGCAAAAAATTATAGCTTATTTGTAATATCTATACAGGGTTGATATTTCGTCACCAGCCAAATTTAAATGTTAGTTTCTTTGATACGGTATAAACGTACCTGCATATTTATTTTAGCGTCACTCAGTACAAAAAAGTAGAAATATGGAACCACAAACTTTTAAAAAAATAGTCGCAGCTGATGAACATAGCTACTACGACGCGGCATTTCCTTGATAACACTACGACGTAGTACTACAAAATGTGTGTCCAGCCGTAGTCATCTTTATTTTAATGGTAATTTAGAGTGACCATGCCTTGGTTAATATGTTAGCGGATAAATTAATTTCCTTGTAAAAAAATAAATAATTTTTTTTTGCAAAAATTGTTTCTATAAATGATACTTATTGTGTAAAAAAAATTTGGCCGGTGACTACAAATCAACCCTGTATATTTAATATTTATTTTACGATAAAATTCTTAAGTTTATTTACCCGTTACAAATAAAGGTTCTCAACTTAACATAATGTGAGCTAGATAACGTGCAGTCAAAATAAGAATTATATTTACATGTCACCTTTGAAATTTAAAGGTTCGAATTGAAAAAGTGCTTTTTTATTTTTCCTATTTGTAATTTTCAAAATCTTCTTGACAATGAAATATCAGTTTTATGCCAATACAAAACGAACCCTAAATGTGTAATAATAATATAATGAAGTCAAAGAAATCATACACAAGTTCAACTTTTTCCGCAAATCCATAATTTGGCTGATATGTAAATCCCTATTATGGCATGTAATTTAGCTTGGGTATGTGTGGGTGGGTAGGAGACAAATTTATTTTAAGTTACGTCATTGTGCGGAATATGTTTATACGAGTATCCCGAAGTCTTGGTGCTTTTTTTTTGATTTCATGATAGATACGATTAGATTTTTCTCTTTAAATCTTATTTAGATTTAAATCTTAGAAAACAAGATTTTATTTACTTATCCGTTTTTGTACACGCCTTATCGCTGGTAAGCGTGACTAGGTATTTGAAAATGGACATGTATGAGCATGCCTACCATAAATTAAAAAAATAACATAAACTAAAAAAGTATAGAAAGTAGGCCACGAACCACTTGATGTTACGTTAAAATACGTAAAACTTAGGCCAGTGAGATTGCAAGAACAATAAGCATTTCCAAGGTCGCTTATCATTAGTGTCACTCTTACAGTTAATCAATTTGACAGCAAATTTTTATCACATGCAACGAAATTGACCGGTCATGTTGCCATTTTACCACGATAGATGTCTATAGTTATATTGTACATTGGTGTATTACCCAATAAAACAAAAGGTCTGCTGACAGTTGTGACTTGCGACAGGTGCGTCCAGCCAGCCTGAGGTTCCGGGTTCCGGGTTCGAATCTCAGTAATGGAACTTTATCTGGGCGAGATAATGTGGTGTTTACTATATTAGAAAATAATTATAATACCAGCCACGTTATAGTATTAGTTATAGGACCCACACACAGATGGCAGCACGGGAGGTTAACAAAATGGCGGCGCGTCAATTGGGGTGACAAGTTGATACCTTGAGTAGGCTGCATTCCTTTTGGTATATTTATCTTTCTCTATGGACCTCCTTCAATTAATGATATCCCTGGACATTTTCCATTATCTACTGGATTTATTGAATCAAGTGTTCATTGGCAAACTTGTGTTCATTCTTAACATAAATATAAAAGCTGAATAGCTTAATTTCGTATTCGTTGCGTATTTTCCAGTTCATTGGCAGAAAGAACAATATGCAATTTGTGCAAACAATGTTTCCCTGATTTACAATTAAATACATTTAAGAGCGAACGGAAACGTAAATTCAGCAATGAGGTGTCACTTGTTTTGTTGTGTTATAAATGTAAATATATCAGTGAAAAGATGAATATCTTCTCTTCTTAAAAATTATCGGGTGCAAAGAACAGTATGATGCAAAGTTTTTAAATATTGTGTATGTACAATGTGTTAAAGTAATTATTAATGTATTTACAACAATTCACAATTTTATTGACAAATGAAAATGGTAATCTCATAATGATGTTTTTTTTTTAATTTTATGATATAATACGAAGAATGAATTAAACTGGTAAACAATTGTATATAATATAATGTTTAATTTAATCTTAATAATTTATTTCTAGTAACCAGATATTTAAATGTAATATTTGAACGCCTTAAGGGCAGATTTTTCTAGACATAACCCTTTTGTAAGACCTTATATTGTGAAAAATCTTTCAAATAAATATAATTTCATTCATTTCATACCTGGCGAGAAAGACTCACATAGGAGCCCCTATGAGTAATAATTGCTATAGAATTTTAAGAAACTTGCGTCGATTAATTTTTTATCACGACTTTCATGCTTCGGAGAGCATATTCAACAGTCGGTCCCGGGCGTTATACAGGGTTGATTTTTAGTCACCGCCCAATTTTTTTTTAACACAATTAGTATAATTAATAGAAATTATTTTTTTAATAAAAAGGTATATATTTTTGCCACTGACATATTAAGAACATTTATACCCATAATGACAAAACACAAAATTCGTTTTTTAAAACGAAACAGTAGCTTTGTCTCGCTCGCTCTCGTATAGTTGCAAAAAGAAGCCCCGCATTGGTTTTTATACTTTTTATAATATTTTGATTTGATAAGTTTTATACAATTTTTTTTTTCGTTTTAAACAAAACGATACCCCTTACTCGCACGCATCCTTTCATGTGGTGGCCATTATGATAGGTGGATTTTATGATAGATTATATGTGCATATATTATGTAAGTACACATATTTGTACGTATGTACTTATGCATTAGTTATTCAGTTTAAAAACACAATATATTATGAACGTACAATTATATTTATTCATTTTATTATTATACTTAATTATTTTACATATATTTATTTTAATATTATTTATTTATTTATTACCATATTTGGAAAACATATAGCATGTGAAACACTTAAAACTAAAAAAAAACATTAATAGTACTAGCAAAGTTAATGTGCAGTTTTTATATTATATTTAGTTCTTATAATATTTATATAAACCTAATATTTAACGGTAACAAATTGGAAAAAAATTATGCAGGTACATATTTAATTATGCATAACGATGTAACCCTCAAGAAAAAGATAAATTAAATTTTAACGAAAATTGAAAATAAGTGTGATTAAAGACAGTATTTTTATTAGTTACCTTTAATACTAAACAATCTGCAACAGAATATAATTTAAAGTAGGTACAGTCTGCAACAAAATTATGTATACGACCCAGTCTCCCGCACGCATACAATATGCATGCAAATTGTATGCGCATTATTATTATTGGGATAATAACGGATAATAATATGTACCTATAGCTTTTTATAAACATGTTGTGAAACTCTATGATAGGCTTAAGATTTCTTTTGCTAGATTTTATTTTGTAATAATATTACTAGGTACTTACTTACATAAAAGTTGAAAATGTTTAGAAAATCTATAAATATACTTAAGTACAATTTATATGAAATAACTGGGCTATTTTTTTTTTTTATATGGAAATCAATATACAGTTACATAAGTTAAAGCAAAATTAATGAAGTAACCGTATTTATTCACATTTATCATGTCTTAGATTCATAGATCTAGCTTTTCCCATATATACAATTTCTGGTAAAAGCATTTATTATAAAAAATAGCCAGATTTTACTCTATTTATCCCAAAATTCGTCAACCTGTGTCATTTTTCGGTTTTTATTTCCAAACCTCTGCCTTTCTAAACTCCTAAAAAGCAATTCTTTCTTTTGCTGATATGAAACTGACCATGTATTTGATAGAACCAGTCATATCACTGCCCATCAGTCAGCGCTCGTTCCTTTTTTCAAAACTCAAGTGAAATAATAAAAGAATAATAAATAAAATCCCCAGACAATCACACCAACTAGGCACAGTAAGCAAAGCTTGTGTTATGAGATACCATGTAGCGAACTAGGGGGGAAACCTAGAATATAAATACATAAATAGATAAACACCCAGACGCCGCCGCAAAAGTAGTAGGTATGTGCGCTAGCGTTGCGTTATGAATTCTCTAACTTTCGGTAAGTTTAATCAGTAAATATGTAATACTTTTTAAAAATTTTTCTTCATGTATGATCTCAAACTATCACGTTCCTGAATTTCGAAAGTGACCTGCCAACCTGTATAAATTAAGAAAACAAAACTATACACTTGAATATACTTACCTACTAAAGTATTTATATTTTAAATAAATAAAGTATCAACACTTTGCAGTCGTGATAAAATTTTTGGTAAAATACGCGGGAACGGTCACGTGACACGCAGACAGCAGAGCGATACATGTCTTTCTAATCTGTGGCCGGTACTGAATACTGATGCATTTTTACGTTTAATATAGCTGTTTTAATATATAAATAATAAATAAATATTTACAAATATTTATTTATTATTTAAAAATATTATAATACATATATTTTTCAATATTTATGTAAAAATTGTATATATTGTTTAAGAACATGAACCATTTTATACATTAAGAATAAAAATAGGTACCCAGAATTGAACTTCATTAAGTATTGTAATAACACTTTCAACCGCACAAAAATTTATAAAAAAACACACTTTTCATGGTTGATTTCTTGAATGAAATTTTTTTTTAGAAATCCTTCTATATTTTGCAAATTGAATACATTGATATCTCTATTCTGCGTAGACCGTCGACGCTAAAGTAACGAAAATGCTTTTATCAAATCGATTATATTTGCCAAACTAGACAAATACTGTAAATATGGGTTGCTTAAATCATTAGATAATGAATGACTCAACAATATTATATAAATATCTTTTGACGACCGGCTGGTGTAGCGGTAACATACATTGCCTTCTATGCCAGAGGTCCTGGCTTCGAATCCCGGTGGCGGCGGATATTTGTGTGATGAACACAGATATTAGTCAAGTCATGGATGTTTATATGTTTATTTAAGTTTATTCTAATAAAAAATATGTATGTATTCCATTACCTCCAACGCTATTGGGTCAGACTCCGTTAGTCGTAAGATGATTATTCTTCTTCTCGACTTTCTTTTGCCCATAATTACACACCTGCTTAACAAATCCATTTCTTCTAACCAGTTTCCATCTTTATGGAAAAACGCCGAGATTATTCCTATACCAAAAAATAATTCCCCTAGTTCCTTTAAAGATATCCGACCCATTTCTATACTCCCTTTTCTTTCAAAAGTTCTCGAGCGCCTCGTCCACCAACAGCTTATTCAATTTCTTGAGAAAAATAAAATATTAAATGACTACCAATCTGGCTTTCGATCTGGCCACAGTACCATCACAACATTAGCAAAAATTACTGATGATATCAGAAACGGCATGGAAAACAAAATGTTAACTGTTCTAACATTGTTAGACTTTAGCAATGCGTTCAACACCGTCGATTTTGATATTTTGCTACAACTACTGCGCTTAATTAACATATCTCCATCGGTGATTGTTTGGTTTCATACTTACTTGTGTGGACGACGGCAGCGTACAGTTATCGGTGATGCCGTTTCATCTTGGACCGAAGTACAGGCAGGAGTCCCACAAGGTGGCGTGTTGTCTCCTCTCCTATTTTCTATTTTTATAAATACAATTTCCAAAGATTTATCTTCTTTCTACCATATGTATGCAGACGACTTACAAATTTATCTACAGACTAGCTTAGAAGACTTACCAGCTAGCATCGATACTATAAATCAAGACCTCTCAAAAATACTTTCTTGGAGTACTGCTCACGGTCTTGTCGTAAATCCCTCGAAAACCCAGGCGATAATTATTGGCAGCCAAAGACTCGTTAACCGCATAGATTGGTCACTCTGCCCTAACATTAAATTTAATGAAGAGGTTATTGCTTATAGCAAAAATGTGAAAAACCTTGGCTTAGTTCTCGACTGCACGTTATCCTGGAAGCCTCAGATGGACGAGTTAAGTAGAAAGATGTTTGCAGCCACCTACTCGCTGAAGCGCCTTCGCAATCTTCTTCCTATTTCCACCAAGATATCGATTGCACATGCTCTCTTTTTACCCATTCTTGACTACGCAGACGTATGCTATCTGGATGTCACCGAAGACCAACTTAATAAGCTTGAGCGCCTCCAAAATCTCAGTATAAGATTTATATTTGGTTTACGCAAATATGATCATGTGTCTCAATACCGCACTAAGCTCAAGTGGCTTCCCATTCGATTTCGCCGGAATATTCATGTTCTCTGTCTACTGTATCGTCTACTGTTCAATCCTACTGGTCCGCGCTATTTTCATGAATATTTTAAGTTCCGTCACTCCCAACATGAGCGTACTCTACGATCGTTAGACAACCTCATGCTCAGCACACCTTCACACGCTACGGATTATCTAAGCAAATCATTCATGGTTCGAGCAGTAAGTTTGTGGAATAAACTCCCTTTAAATATAAAATCAGCAAAATCACTCCATTCATTTAAAAAACTCCTAAAATCCCACTATTTATCAGCAAGTGAAGTTATTTGATCACTTATTTAGGTACTATAATGTGTATGTGTTATGTATATTTATTGGTATGTTTAGTATATCCATTTATGTATTTTTATAAATATCATTTTTGTATAGTTTAAGTATATTTTTATGTAGTGTATGTTTATAGGTATGCCCCAAGCTAAATTTTCGAATATTCTACATCCATGGTTGTCTGGTAGAGATCGCTTCACAGCGATAAGGCCGCCAATTGTATATCTTTTTTTTTATGTGTTTCAATTTTTTGTATTTTTTGTAAGGCATACAATAAAGTGTAAATAAATAAATAAATAAATAAATATTTATTCAATATATATGTGTGTATATTTCTTAAGTATATCAGTTATCTAGTATCCATAACACAAGTTCTTTAAGAAACTTAATTTGGGCTAGATAATGCTGTGTGAGTGTCAGAAATATTTATTTATTATTTGTTTATACGAAACCTTGAAAACAGTTTCTTTAGATTCGGTAACAAAATCTTTGTACAAACTCAATTAATCATTGACTTTTTTGGCTTCGAGAATCGTAATTGCGTATCTTTTGCGGATATATCCTATTAACCAAAAGAAGGCAAGAGAACTATAAGATCTTACTCCAACCATCATCTTTATTTATTTTTCCCGAATAGTTTTTCTGTCAAGCTTAAATTTTAAATAAAACCAAAAAAAAAAACACTAGTTCCAAATAATTTGGCAAGTTCCACAACTCTCAGCATAGTTCCTTTGAATATTAGCTTTTGTCTTGTCCCAAACCAACACAAATAACTCACAAACCTCTTTATAGAACACAACTTATATGTTGAGTTAAATGCCACAACTATTTTGTCACGCTGAATATGACAATATAAGTAAGCATCAAGATACATACAGTAAATATGAAATAATGTAGTATGAGATATTTGTTCTGTTATGTTTACATCAGATATTGTTATAGTGGGAGCTTTATAAGGAAACTTTACTTGATAATAATATTCTTATGTTTTTTCTCATTGTTCTTGTTATATCTTCGAAGAAAAAAAAAAACTGTTATAGAGCTTATGAAAAGTCGATATAAGAAGAGAAAAATGTACTAATTTGATTTGAAATTGTCAAAACACAAACGATTTGGAAGTAATTAACATGAAAATAATTTTCAAAACTTAAAATTCATATAATAAAAAAATTGTTTTTAAATTGTATGTTAGTCTAGTTTTGTAAAATGTTACATTTAGAACTTTACAGAGATGGCGTCCTCGAGCGATTGACTATGCCAAACGTCCTTTTTTAATACAATAAATAATTCGCGAATACCTTTCTCTGTTTTATTTCTTCCATGATAGACTGGAAGTGAAAGAAAAGATGAGTATCCCTAATGGGGTAGTCAGAACATCAGATGTTATATTACCATCTAAAGTCACGTTTGACTTTGGAGGTATTATAATGATGGAGAGAGACGGTTGCAGTGACAGGGGGTCAGCCTATCGCCCACAAAAACGTCAATAAAACCTCTGTCCGGGCGTGAAGTATGTATGAACACAGATATAAGACGTAGAGTTATGGATGTTTATATGTTTATTCTTATATACTAGCTTTTGCCCGCGACTTAGTACATAGAATCTAAAAAGAACTATAACTATAGTTTATGTGGGAATTTAAGATAGTCCTTTAATTATACAATTAAACACCAATTGAAGAACGATTTTACCATCATCAGTGCACGCAAAAAAATAAGACTTTTCTCGAAAACCTAAAATTCTTTTATATTCCGTTCCCGTGGGAATTTCGGAAATTCCTTCTTTTGCGCACCTTTAAATCCCCTACGGGATGTATGTTCCAAATCAACTCTCTCCAGTTGTCTCCCTGTTTTTATAGCTATACGATGTCAGTCTGTCACTCAGTTTTAATTTTATTTTTCAATAAGTGTAAATACCTATCTTTAATAAGCACCTATTTTATGTTTATTAACCCTTATCATAAGAGCTAGATAATGTATAATGATTGTTATAAATATTTGAATTTCTGAAACAATATTATTTAATCCTTCTAACAGCAACCCGCGCATAACTCAACTGCCAGTAACCCATTGCAACAATCTGCACGATTCTAGAAACGACAAAAACACATTTTGAATTTGGAATTTACGCGAATTTCTCTCACTGCGATCCGTAACCGACAAATCACAGTTTCTGAACTTGGCTCATGAATAATTTGGCACTTTCTGAAAACGGTTCTTCGGGATTCCAAGGGTGATAAAGGGCTTGGTCCTTGTCACCGGGTCTCCTTGCGAAGTTTTAAAACAATACATTTTAATATAAATAGCACGTGGAAGAAATATTTACGAGAAGGCTTCATTGTTTGTGGCCTTTTTTGTTAAGGTATTACTTATTTTTTAAGGAAGGATAAAATTATTGTTAAATAATAGGTACCTACCTATATACAAAAAAATAAAATAATTAATTAAAAACATCTCAGCTAAGAAGTAAGGGAGAGTGTGGCATTCTGTGCTTCCAGATACAGATCAGGAAACTTCAGTAGTATGAATCACTAGCTGTTTCCCGCGGTTTTACCTGCGCCATTTCAAATCCCGCGGGAACATCGAGTCACAAAGTAGCGTATTTGCTATTCCAGACTGTAAACTATCACTATGCCTTTCGTATAAATCCATTAAGCCGTTTTGTCGTTATAGAGGAACAAACATCCAGACATGCATACCATCCATCCAAACTTTCACATTTATAATATACAAAACTTTAGTTCGCTTTTATGCAATAGATGTCACTGTACGTCGATTAAATCGCGCAAGAAGAGTTATAAATGACTTAGCTATATTTACTTTGTAGACTACCTTTCCTGGTCCTCACTTTCACGTTTATAATATTATGAGTAGAATAACGAAAGAAATAAAAATCTTGACAATGTAGAAAGATTTCAATACAATAACCGCGATGAAGTAAAAAGAGAAAGAAAGGGGTACCCTATCGTATTTATTAACTACAGACTACAGGTAATTTATTGCAAAGTGATAATTTGCAATAAATTATCTGTACGTCCGGCTGGTGTAGCGGTAACATACATTGCCTTCTATGCCAGAGGTTCTGGGTTCGAATCCCGGCGGCGGCGGATATTTGTGTGATGAACACAGATATTAGTCGTGGATGTTTATATGTTTATTTAAGTTTATTCTAATAAAAAATATGTATTTATTCAATATGTATGTTTATATATTTCTTAAGTATATCAGTTATCTAGTATCCATAACGCAAGGTCTTTAAGAAACTTAATTTGGGCTAGATAATGTTTTGTGAGTGTCAGAAATATAAAAAAAAAAAAGAAAATTACGAAAATACAAAAGTCACATCAAAACATGAGACATGAGAATATTTATTGAATAAAACATTACCGTGTTAATAATAAGTATTGTTAATAAGTATTGTATTTATATTATAATATATTATGCTGGACAAAATATTGTTTTTATGAAGCATAATAAATTCAGCTCCAGACTAAACAAATTTATTTTCGTATCCATATCTCCCGCACGTTACTTTAGAAGAAGCTGAAAATATCCTTAATATTTATATATTATCTTTGCAAAATATTTATTTAAGAAGGTTCAATAGACTTATTTGGCTTATTGAGCAGATTTTATTTACCAGACACAATAATCTCTAATAAAAAGTTTCTTGACGCGAAATACGAGGGTCATTTGAAAAGTTCTTAGCCTAACATTGTTAGACTCGTCGGTATATTTTATAACTACCCTCATTTTATAGCTACATTATTTAGCAACAAGTATGCACAGTTTAGTTTATTTGCAATAATTAATTGTTCGTTTACACGTGATACCGTAAGTCAAGTCAGAGCAATTTTTGAAAATGGATAAAATTGAACATCGTGCAGTGATAAAATACTTGTATTTGAAAGGTTTAACTCCAAAAGCTATACATGAAGACATGTCTGCCACTTTAGGTGAGTCCGCTCCTTCGTATGCGACTGTTAAAAATTGGGTGGCAGAGTTTAAACGTGGTCGTGAGTCCATTCAAGATGAGCCCCGTAGTGGCCGGCCCTCGACGGCTTCCACTGATGAAAACAAAGAAAAAATCTGTGATTTAATTTTATCTGACCGAAGATTGACAGTCGAGGAAATAGCTAAGACTGTAGGCATCTCTTCTGAGCGAACACATCATATAATTACTTCTGAACTTGGATTCTCTAAGGTATCTGCGCGGTGGGTACCGCGGCTGCTTTCAGTGGAACAAAAACGCAACCGACTCACAACTTCCCGCGACTGTTTAGAGTTATATGAAGCTGATCCACAGGAATTTATTGAAAGATTTATAACCATGGATGAAACCTGGGTTCACCACAATACACCTGAGACAAAAGAACAGTCGAAACAATGGAAAAGGGCAGGATCACCCACCCCAAAGAAGGCAAAAGTGGTTTTATCGGCTGGCAAAGTCATGGCATCAGTTTTTTGGGATGCAAAGGGTATAATTCTGGTGGATTATTTAAAAAAGGGTGAAACAATAAATTCTGATTACTACTGCAACCTGCTGCGGCTTTTGAGAGAAAAATCAAAGAAAAACGTCCAGGTTTATTGAGGAAGAAGGCCTTGTTTCATCAGGACAATGCACGCGTTCACACTTCTGTGCAATCCATGGCAGAAATCCATCGGTGTGGCTTTGAATTGTTACCTCATCCCCCATATTCACCGGATTTAGCACCGTCAGACTTCTACCTGTTCCCAAAGCTGAAAAAATTTTTAGGTGGTAAACATTTTTTTACAAATGAAGAGGTCATAGCCGCCGTAGACGCTTATTTTGAGGAGTTAGACGAAGATTTTTTTAAAATGGGTATCGAAGCCTTACCGGGTCGATGGAAAAAGTGTATTGAGCTCGGGGGAGAGTATGTTGAAAAATAAAAATATAATCAAAATCATGTGGTTTCATTAAGTACGTTAGGCTAGGAACTTTTCAAATGACCCTCGTACATTTATTATTGCTGTGATGTTTTACAGACTGTCAGATGAACAGAGGAAAAAAATAAAATAAAATCCCCAGACAATCACACCAACTATATGGCCCCAAACTAAGTAGAGCTTGTCATATGGGATACCATGTAGCGAACTAGGGGGAACCTAGAATATAAATACATATATAGATAAACGCCCAGACTCGGAACTGTTCCGTGCAGGAATCGAACCCGAGACCACAGGCGTCTGAGGCAGACAGTGTTACCCTCTCGCCAAAGTGGTCGTCAAAAGGATGAATGCGCTCTATATGCTATTTTTACAATTTTTTGAGGTCTAGTTATGTGGCACTATTGCAAGCGCTATTTATCGACACATTTTTTTATTTATTTATTTTATAAATGATGACCATCATATGTTATTGACTTCAAAGATGTATATTTTCCAAATATGAATTACGCGATTGGGTTTTGGCTAGGGTGTTTCATAGTAAAGTGGGTTGGAAAGGACGGGTACTATGTGCCCTTAGCGGATCTGGTAGGGCTCGACCAGTAACCCTGTATATATATGTAGGTATATATTTATGTGTGTTTTATTATTATTATTATCAACTTAGCACACTAAATTGCATTTTATTCATCCCACTCTCCACTCGCAGGACCGTTGGAAGAAATTTCTATGGAAATAAGCAGTTCCTTTGTACAACTTACCTTTTACTTTATCTGATCTCATTGTAGTGTGTACATAAATTGAACTTAAGAATGATAATATTTGGTAGAAGCCAACAAACGAGAAATGGATTCAAACTGATGTTAATTGGCATCCCTATTCATGTACATCACTAATTATAGTAGGATTATAATATGATGTGTTGCCGAACCAAATCACACAGCGTTTATTATCGTTGCAACTAGATGTAAGATACATTTGGAACAAATCTTAGCTTACATCTAGTTGCAACGGCCGCGGTTAAAAAGCAAAAATATCTTCTATATCTCCATATACAGGGTTCATTTCAATTTGAAAAAAAAATAACTCAAAAAAATAAATTATAATGTAGAGAGGCTGCCTGCAAGAGTTTATACGCTATTTAAAATTATACCTTGTATTACAGATGATAACTTTGCTTATGTGTAGAAATGGGTGCTCTTCAATAAGTGGACTGTATATTCTTGAGTAGGTACAGGAATTTATTGGTACAACAACTATTCAATGACGCGTACAGTATATATTCGATAATAAATGTGTAGTTCGTAGATAGTAGGTATTTGTGCGCGAGCGTAGTACGTCGTTCGCGTAGCTTTAGAATAGCGAGACTGCTTGTTCGTTGCTCGGCGGAACTCGGCTGCCCAAGCGGCGGCGGCGGGCGCCAGCGACGGCGGGGCGCGGGCGGGCGGCTCGGTAAGGCGACCGGTTTGAAATCCCGTTACGTGGGTTGCGCCGGCGTCGACGGATCGTTGCTTGAACATACTCCCCCCGTTGAAGAGCCATGGTCTTCAATAGTGACGGGAAGCGGAACAATGGTGTTGAAGGCTCGTCGTACCACTCCTTTTCGTGTGTAGATGTCGGCGACACGTCCAACGCCATCTCTACCTGTAATGACATGTGTAATACGGCCTAGTGGCCAAAGTAGAGGTGGAGTGTTTCGGTCTTTAATAAGCACTAGTGCTCCTTCATTAAGCGTGCCCTTTGAGTGTCGCCATTTAGTCTTTTCTTGAAGCCACAGCACATATTCTTTGGGAAATCGATGCCAAAAGTGCTGTTTTAAGTAATCGATGCGAAGAAAGCGCTGAAGACTCGATATGTTGACATCGACCATTAATTCACTCGGTGTTGTGACTAACGACCGTCCAATTAGGAAATGGGCAGGAGTTAGAGGTACAAGGTCTTGTGGATCATTAGATAGGGGAACCAGTGGACGGGAATTTAAAATTGCCTCTATCTGAACTAGACAAGTAGTCATCTCTTCAAAATTTAAATGCGTTAAGCCCAATGCGCGTCGAAGATGATATTTGACAGATTTTACTGCAGACTCCCATAGGCCAACAAAATGGGGCGTATACGCAGGTATAAATGAAAATTTGATTGATGCATCGATATTACTTAATTCTAAATTCTCTGATAATAGTTTAGACAACTCATTAAAAGCTCCGACAAAGGTGGTTCCGTTATCGGAAAATACGTTGCGTGGTTTTCCCCGACGAGCAATAAAGCGGTTAAATGCGGCAAGAAAAGCTTCCTTTGTTATGTCTGACACCAGCTCTAAATGGACAGCTCTGGTAGCCAAACACACGAATACACATATAAAACATTTAATCAATCGACAACCTCTACCTTTTCGATCAGCTATCAAAATCGGTCCTGCATAGTCAACCCCAGAGTCAATAAAAGGAAATTCGAGATGTAAGCGTTGCTCTGGAAGGTTTCCCATAACTGGCTGGATAGTATTAGCCTTAACTCTACAACATTTTATACATTTATGACTTATTTTCTTGGCTAAATTCCTACCACCAATGGGCCAGTATTTTTGACGAATCGTAGATAATAATAATTGAGGTCCCGCGTGTAGTAAATTACAGTGAAACATTCGAAATAATATAATGGTAATATGATGTTTACCGGAAATTATTATAGGATGCTTAACATCGTACTCGTAGAATGAATTGTTCAGCCTGCCACCAACTCTCATTACATCATGATCGTCTATGAAAGGTGATAGTGATAAAATTTATTTTTATTTGGTAACGCCTTGCCTGTTTTTAACAGATTGTACTCTTCAGGAAAAGATTCCTGTTGAGCAATTTTCATTAATAAAAATAACGAATTCGAAAGCTCTTCGCTTGTTAGTAAACCTGTGTGTTTTTCACCTTTGAGATTTTTTATAAAACGCAAAACATAAGCCATGACACGCTGTAGCCTCTTAAAGTTTGAATATTTTAGAATTATATTATTAATGTAATTTTTTTCGGTACAAGATTGTTCATTTAAATATAATGATTGAATAATTTCGGGTGAGCTATTTGAATTTGACATGTTTTTATTAAGCTCTGGCCAGTAACATTCATCCTTTAGTAAGAATTCTGGCCCCGACCACCATAACTTTGATTGAGATAGCTTATCTGCTGAAAGTCCTCGCGAAACGATGTCTGCAGGATTTTCAAGTGAAGGAACGTATCTCCACGTAAATTGCCCTACAGTCTCTTGAATTTCGCAAATTCGATGACGAACGAACGGCTTAAGTAAAGCCGGTGATGACGATAACCAGCCAAGTACTATCGTCGAATCACACCAGAAAAAACAATTCGATATTTTTAAAGTTAAACTTTGTATAATTTTTGTATAAAGCCTAGCACCTAGTAGAGCCGCGCAAAGCTCAAGTCTAGGTATGGTAGTGGGTTTGATTGGCGATACTTTACTCTTCGAACATAGTAATTGTGTAAAATATAAAGCATTTGGTAACGAACTGCGAACGTAAGCACAACTTCCATATGCGGTCTCCGAGGCATCGGTAAAGATGTGTAATTGGATTGTTACTGCTAAGTCGCAAGTAACCAAACGAGGTATATCAATTTTATTTAAATGCGGTAAAGTTGTTTGAAATGAGAGCCAAGCTTTGTGAATGTTTTCAGGAACTGATTCATCCCATGAACATTTTGCAGTCCAAAGCTGTTGCATGATAATCTTGGCTTCCACAATGCTGGGAGAAACAAGGCCAAGAGGATCGAATATTTGTGCGATGGTTGACAATATTTTGCGTTTCGTAATACTTTCATTAGTTGTAATATCAATTGAAAAATAAAATGTATCACTTAAACATCTCCAACTCAAACCAAGCGTTTTAGATTGCTCATTTTCGCTTAGATTTACTTGAGAGTCCACTTCACTAGAGCCACACAAAGCCTTTAATATCTCTATAGAGTTTGACTTCCACTTTCGTAAACTGTATTTAGCAGAATTAAGTACTGAAATCACACCTTCACACTGGGATAGGACCTCATTCACTGAAGACCCTCCGGAAATATAGTCATCGACATAGAAGTCGTGGCTTATTGTAAATTGTACACGTTTATCGCCACAACCACGAGCAAGCTGAATAAGACACCGCGTAGCTAAGTACGGCGCCGAATCTGTGCCGTAAGTGATCGTGTTTAATGTGTACGACCTTATAGGTTCATAGGGATGTTTTCTCCATAATATTTGCTGTAAAGAACGTTGTTTTTCCACCACGAGGTTTTGTCGGTAAAATTTCTCGATATCGGCTACTACTACTATTTTATGCTCGCGAAAACGTAACAAAATAGATAGTAAATCGTCTTGTAGGGTCGGCCCAACCATTTGAATGTCATTGTATGACTTGCCTGAAGTGGTGACGGCTGACGCGTCAAACACTACCCGAAGCTTTGTAGAAGTACTCGACTCTTTGAGAACCCCATGATGAGGTAGAAAGTATGATGGACTAGAATGACATAGAGATTTGTTTTCTGTCATATGTCCTAGTAAAATGTACTCATCCATGAAATCAACGTACATTTTCTTTAAAGTTGGATTTTTATTTAGGCGAGATTATAGAGAAATAAAACGTTGTTTAGCTCTATTAAAAGAGTCGCCTAGATTACTGGGATCATCTTTGTAAGGAATAGTTACTACAAAACGACCATCAGAATTACGAAAGGTAGTACTTGTGAAAATTTCTTCACAAGCCCTTTCTTCAGCACTAAACTGATGCTTAGACGACACCGAGTCTAGCTCCCAAAACCTCCGAAGGTCTATAGGTGAGTCAGTACACTCAGAAGCAAACATACCATAGCACATAGACGAGGTGGGTTGTGTTTGTTCTAAAGCACCTGATATAATCCACCCTAGTTTAGATTCATAGAGTGTTGGCTTGTTTTTACCTAGATGTAAGCGATTCGCGCCGAGAATTCCCCAAAACATTTCCGCGCCGACTAATATGTCGATAGACGACGGACAGTTAAACGACGGGTCGGCTAGACGTATGCCTACAGGTAAAGATAAGTTTTTTATATCGACATGTGTATTAGGTAATGATGACGTTATTTTTGGTAAAACATAACAGTCGATCGTAAATTCGTAGTCATCATTGATTGACTTTATTGAAATTGAACATGATTTTGAAATATTGCTTGATTGATTATTCAAGCCCGCTACTTTGGATTGAATATTGGATAGATTTAAAGAAAGCTTACGAGTAAAATCTTGAGATACGAAGCTCGCGGTGCTTCCATTATCCAGCAGTATTCTCGCTCGGTGCAACTTGCCTTCCGCGCCCACAACATTCACGATAGCTGTGGAAAGTAACACGACACGCGAATTAACAGACTGGTTGACCGTGAAAGCGACATTTGGAATCGAGATAGGCTCTTTATCGACATGTAATAGAGTGTTGTGCTTAAGCTGACAATATTTACAATGACTAAATTTGCACTTTAATTGATCATGTCCCAATCTAAGGCAATTACAACAAACTCTAAGATCATTTGCTTTTTTAATACGTGACTCCACGGAAAGATCTTTGAAATCTTTACACGAATATAAATAATGAGGCCCGTTGCACATAGGGCATTGAAAATTAGATTTTTGAGAAATATTATTAGTTAAAAAAGTTTTAGGTTTAGAGTTATTAAAATCACTATTATTATGCTTCTTACCTCTAACAAAATTTGATTCTTCGAGCGTTTCCAGCAGGTCTGCTCTATTGCTTAAAAAGTTCACAAAAATGTTCAGTGTCGGCGGATCAACAAGGTTATTCCTATGTTGCTCCCACTCTCTGTTCGTAATATTATCTAATTTAGTTGCCATCATGTAAATTATGAGCGTGTCCCAATGTTGGACCGGCTGATCTAAAGTAGCAAGTGCACGTAGATTTTTGTTACAAGTGTCGATAATGTAACGTAAACCGCGACTAGACTCCTTTTGTAAAGAGTCAACGTTAAACAGGGCTTGTACGTGGTTGTTAACAAGTAATCTCTTATTATTAAAACGGTCACAGAGGAGATTCCACGCCGCATCGTAATTATCCGATTTAAAATCCAAGTTATCGATAACCAGTAATGCACTGCCTCGTAATGACGCTCGTAAATAGTGCAATTTATTTATTTTATCTATGTTGTCATTTCTATGAATTATTGAAATAAAGGTATCTCTAAATTCCAACCAATTTTGATAGCTGCCCGAAAATTTTGGTAAGTCAATTTTTGGTAAACGTATAGAATTATAAGTATGCGTTTGGCTACCGGAACTAACCTCGGAATGTTTATCTTCCGTCTGCTCCTTTCGCGCGGTGCTGATCAGCTGACGAGCGGCAGCTATCTGGCTGTAGTACAGCTTTTCAAACTCCTCGCGCTCCGCATATTGCTCGTCCGGGTCGTCCGCCAACGCCTCCAGCTCAGTCTGTAACGCATCGTATTTGTCGTATAAGCTTTCAAATGTATGAAGTCGGTACTCTATTTCTGTAACCTGTAAATCACTTAATTTCTCACATGACTTCGAAAGATTAAGATAGGAAGAAAACTGAGTAAGCTTAGCTTTTATTGAAGCCCGCTTTTTTATTAAATTTTTATATTCAGCCATTATTATTTAAAGTTTGCAAAAGGAAAAGCTAAACTGTATTCAAGTGTCTAATAATAGTGTAAAAGGTAAAAGAAAGTTAGGCTTTAGATATAATTAAAATTGAAAGAAACATTCAAAATCAAAAGTTATACTATGCAAAATCAATAAAAATATCACACACTAAAATAAGAAGCAAGGCAATCAAACATTAACTTTGCTCTGTTTTAAGCGCAGGGGCAAGCTCGTAGCAACACTAGCAACCGTGCAAATGTTAATTTAATAAATGTTATTCTATTTATCGAAAATAGCAAACTATTTTAAAAACAAACTATAAAACTTATAAATGCACATTTATGAAGTTATTTAATGGTATGAAAATGAAATATGAGATGAGATGACTATGCACTAATCAGGTTTTTTTTTGTTAGATGGTAATTTTAAATGATGAAAAGGATTAAAGAATGGATATGACGGATGATTAAGGATAATTGAACGATCTTACTTCGTATTTGGTTCCAATTTGGTTTTAGAAGTCACCAGAAAAAAGATTTCGTAGCGTAGCACGTAGTTTTGATTTCACGTAGTCTGCACGTAGATAAAATCTTCTTTGTCGTCCCGCAGACGCGAAGTTATATTTCGTAATAACCCCGTAGACGTCTTCTAGAAGTCCGACGAAGATTCTTCATGCAGGAACGCGTCAGGAAATAGCCGTTGCTTGATCCAAACTTCCTTTGTTCTCACGGGTTCAAAGTTCGAGGGAGAAGGACCATGTAGAAATGGGTGCTCTTCAATAAGTGGACTGTATATTCTTGAGTAGGTACAGGAATTTATTGGTACAACAACTATTCAATGACGCGTACAGTATATATTCGATAATAAATGTGTAGTTCGTAGATAGTAGGTATTTGTGCGCGAGCGTAGTACGTCGTTCGCGTAGCTTTAGAATAGCGAGACTGCTTGTTCGTTGCTCGGCGGAACTCGGCTGCCCAAGCGGCGGCGGCGGGCGCCAGCGACGGCGGGGCGCGGGCGGGCGGCTCGGTAAGGCGACCGGTTTGAAATCCCGTTACGTGGGTTGCGCCGGCGTCGACGGATCGTTGCTTGAACATATGTGTAGTCTTTAAATTAATATTAATTTACCGAGATTACTTTTTAACAGACTATAAAAAACAGGCTGTCATTTAAAAAAAATACAAAGTCGTTTTGGTTTATGGTCCTTTTCAGCAAAAGTTTTGACGAGGTCTTGTAAATGTGGATAAAAACGGGGTTTTCATACTTTGCATTCCTTGATTATTGGTATTCTAAATACCTCATAAAAATAAAAGAACATCGACTGAACAATCGAATAAATTAACAAATGATTCCAAATATAAAACAAAAAGAGATGCTCCAATATAAGACTGAGTTTAACAAATCAGAAACCAAATCGATTTGGGAACACAGTTGGCTCGCTTATTTGGACAAAGATCAAACGATCTCAAATAAATTGGTTTTTGTATTAGATACTCGTAATAACTGGATTTGGTATGAAAATTGCGATTTAGAAACACTGCTGGTATTACAAATTAATGAAGTACATACGTAGGTAGTATAAAGAATGATTGGTTATTGGAAAATTCCTTTTTAGGGGATATAGAAAAGCTTATTAGCAATAAATAAGATTGCGAATCAGAGTTAGTAGTATCTGTTTTATTCCTAAATAGTAGAATTTCTTTTATACTAGCTGGGATATGATTTTTGACATGGATATTTATTTATTTACACTTTATTGTATAGTAACAAAAATGGGAAATACACAAAATGGAACAAAAGGTACAAAAGGCGGTCTTATCTTAGAGCCATCTCTACCAGACAACCTTTACAAAATTATACAAAAGTATTTAGCAATTAACAATAAAACACAAAAAAAAAAAAAACAAAAAGAGAAACATTATAAAATAGGTCAGTATGTTAACTTTAGGTATCAGTATATCGTATCGACCCATAATATAAAAATAAGTAACACATAATGAAATAACGATATAAAACATAATTTACCTACATATGATAACATATATGTATAAACATATACACAAAATAATACATAATTAACGAATACTCAAGATAAATAATGTGTTTTTAGTTTTAATTTAAATGAGTTCAGCGAGGAGGCAGATTTTATTTCATAAGGAAGTTTGTTCCATAACGACACTGCTCTCACAGAGAATGAATTATTAAAGCAGTGCGACTTATGAAGAGGAGTGCTGAGCATGAGATTATCAGCAGACATGTTTCGATCGCATTTTTGAACTTTTATTTTAGAGGCTTATTGAAAGAAAGCTACTGGGAGAAAAGAAAAAATATTGAATGAACTAGCTGCTTCTCTTCCCGGGCATTCTGTAAAAGTCACTTATTGGACAGAGGTTTTCATGGAGGTTTTTTGGCTGACTATACTGCCTTCAAATTTGTCAAACGTGACATTACATGGTCTTATAACTTTTGTTTTTTCTACCTACCCCATAACGGATACAGGCGTGTTAACCGGCTTTAATTTGACGTTTCTGTGTCTCTATGTGTCATGTTTCTTTAAAATAATCGTACAAACTTTTATCTGGTTGTTCTTTCTGAACGTTTTTTGAATTTACATAGGGTACTTAAGCCTATATTTAATCCTATGTACAGTTATTTTAGTAACGCATCTGCTGCCGAACTGGGTAGTAGCCCGCACTTTCAGCATACAGCGCATTTATCCTCAGACCAAGTTGGATACATTATAGGTAACAAATTACAATCATCTTTATACATTCACATACCTAACAAAAAGTAGTTTGACAAGTCAGAGACTGTATGGACCGTGAACATTACTCTTTACATAAATTAATGTCCAGATATTCTACATTGTCAATAATAAACTATAAAATATGAGACCCTGTCCCTTAAACTAGGGTTAACTATTCCTAAGGAACAGTGACCGGTCCTGGATTTACAAATGACAATAAATCATATATTATGTGTCTGTTTAGATTACTTAAAACAATACAATAAATTAAAGTAAAATAAAAACAATAATAACGATGGTAAAACAGATATGTGGGTGTGTAGTGTGTATGCATGTGTAGTGTAATTGTGCGTGTGTATTTCATCGGTGAAGCAAAAAAATCATGCAAATTAAAATTTAGAATCTTGTTTTGGCAAAATCTACACTCTTACGCACAATGGAACGTAAGAGATCTAAAACCACAAATGTCTGATAATTGATAAAAGCAATGCCGATTGAAAAAGAGACTTTATAACTGAAACTTATCGTTAAATTATATTTTACACTTCAACTCGACGTTTTCAGTATCTTCTTTTTATTCGGAAATTTTTATCGTGGGAACGCGATATAATCTAGTTAAAAAATAATTTGTTTAATAAAAATGCTGTAGAGTTTGGTTTTAAAAGTCCATGATGTTTGATTTTTTCTTCTTCGGTAAAATAAGTTCAACATTTTTCCAGTAAGTGATCAATCATATTAAGGAAAGTTATTTTACCGTAAATTTTATAGTTAGGTGTTTTCAGATGAAGAAATAATGATTAAAAAAGCTAGATATCGTAATATTTAAGTCTTACAACGTTTTGTATTACCAATTACTTATTCTGTGGTATTACTCCAAAAGTAGAAATATGTGCTTTTGGTGTTGCGTCTTCGCTTATATTTTAATCATCAAAGTACCAATATTTTACTGGGATCGTGCCCGGTCAAATTAGACGAAAAACAAGAGTTACGGAACATAAATTCCCACCAAGCGGAAAATCGGTATGGCTGTTTAAAATAAAATTTGAAAGTTCCCTATATTTCCCTATATTTTTTTTTATTCAAGGTCAAACGTCAAAAAAAATATTCTTTTGCGATTTTCATCAAAACGGTAAGCTTTATCAAAAAAATTCCCAGGACAAAATTATAGATCATAAAATTATCTACAAAAAATGTAAACGTATTAAGTAATTTTTATTAAGATAAAATGCAAAATTTCATAAAATTCTTAAGTATAGCCGAAAAACTTGGACAAAATTCACTAAATTATTTAGTTGATGTACGCTACCTAAATACCAGTCCCTTAACATGTCGATTTTTTCATTTTATTTATTTGCAAGGAACAATGCTAACAAATAAACATCACATTAGTATTGAAATTTAGGCTTATTTGGTCAAAATTACAACAAAATACACGCCTATTAGGTTGTACAAATCAGCTAACATTCCATAAGCGTGCAAGTGTGATCGGTATTTTTAAGGATAGTTAGGCGTGAGTGAGACAAAAACTACTTCTCATTGTTTTTCTTTAATTTTTACTTCTTCTTCTTCTAAAATTTTAAAGTAAAGAGTCAAGTGTAAATGTACTTTATTCTACTGTGGAAATTTAAGACAGTATGACACATTTTTAAAGTAAAAACAGAACGCAGCAGATCAAGTGTCACAAACCTGTAAAATTTCCCTAACCATTTTTTAGCTTAATGTCCAGGGCATAGAGTTTAGATTCAATACAAACATTTGACAGATTTGTAACAATTTGTAACGTCTAGCGTGCGGCCTTCTGTACTTCCATCGTTTATTTTCCACAAGGCAGATTAATTTTTTGCCATTCTCTCCTTATTATTTTTTTTTGATAAGTGGTTATGTGTGAACTCGCAAAATTTTATGTCATACCAAAAAATATAGGGTTAGCGAGGCAAATTTCTATTATCGCGATAACATATGAGAGAATGTTCCATGTAAGATCAGTTTATGGTCGTATATAAATTTTAATCTTATTACGTGACGCTATAAAAGCTATTTTTGAAGTCAGTGTATTGTACTGTTTCATGGTTCGGATTTTTTCTTGTTAATTTTTTTTTGATACCCTCTTGCTGTGTTTTATAGCTTTTTTACGGGTTTTGTAAAGGCATCAAAAATACAATCTTGTTCATTTTTTTATGGTTTTCTTATATTTTCTTCACTTGGATCTTTTCATTTTCTAAAATAAGGAGCTTTTAATTTCAATTGTAATTGTAGGAAGCATTCAATTTTGTTAAGCAATTAAATGCTGTCACGTAGGTACTGCACTCAGATCATAAAAACTAATTGTATGATCTGAGGTACTGCAGAATCATACTGTGAAATAAAGAAAGGCCTGAGCTCAGATCATTAGTTTTTATGATCTGAGGGCCTGAGCAACTTTTATTATATCAACACTAACATAATAAACCTGAAGATTTTGTTTATTTGTTTGTTTGAACGCGCTAATCTCAGAAACTACAAGTGGGTTTTGAAAAATTATTTTTGCATTTGATAGCCCAACTCTTGAGGAAGGTTATAGGCTACATTTAATCCCGAAATTCCCACGGGATCAAAAGTTACGCGGGTAAAACCGCGCGCGGTGGCTAGTTTGAAAAATAAAATCGCAGTTGCAATCAAAATGTGATATAAAACTGTACATTGTAAGCTAAAAGAACCTTGTGTTAATTTGTGACTAAAAAGCAGAAATAAAACAATCTCAGTACTGGTGGGTCACTTTTGAAATTCAAGGACGGGATAGTTTGAGAACATACATGAAGAGAAAAAATATAATAAAAATAAATATTAATAACTTATTGAGTAAATTAAAAAAAAATTGGTTACGCAACGCATGGTTACGCTAGCGTTGGCAGCGTGCCGCGTGCAAGGTCACGTGTCGCGATTGACTCAGTTGTATGTAAAGTAAATAGTAACATAGTATTATTTATTTATAGGGAAGTCGGGTGAAAAATTAAGTACCTACTTTTATTACATAATTAATCTCGGTGTCAAGTATAGGATGCTCTTTTTCAAAATCTAAAATTTATCACCTGTAGAGCCTAGACAAGAGGTAGTTTAGATGCACGTTTTTATCATGTCTCCAAAATAAGAGCACTTTACAGGCTTAATTGGTCTCTAAATTGTTCACGAATCAGTCTATTTAACTTATTTTGTTTATTTACCGTTACCTTGGGAAATTAGAATTCTCAGAGCTAGAAATTAAGACAAGAGATTATTGTAATGTTGGTACACTTGCAGACAAAAATTCAAATGAGGTACTGTTAATTATTCAGTCAGTTGCAAACTTAATTATACTCGCTAGTTACCATTTGTTCTCGCTGTTTAGAAATTTTACACTTTACTACGATAGTATAACATTTTTTTTTAAGAATGAAAATGTGAACAGTTTAGTTTTGCACCCTCACCTTTTGTTTGTTTCTCAGTGACGGCAGAATGGCTCAACAGATTTGAATGAAATGTTCCGTTGCATTCCTGGCCGCAACCTGTGCCAAATTTAAGGATCGTGGAAATTTTTCACAAATCAAACAAAAATACAACATTTAAAGTTGAATCAGTAATTAAGGTGTACAAACGAAAAAACAAAACGACGGTATTGGCATAAATCTCCACAGTTATCCAAAATGGCCGGAAGTACTTACTGTATTTACCTACTCAATCTATTAATAAAATGTGTTCCAAACTTATAGAGATTTGTCTTTTGTTCTTAGAATGTATAAAAAAAATACAAAAACTCAAAAAATATATTATTACTTCGAAGCTCGTATAGTTTTAAAACAAAAAGTTAGAAAACGTTTAATGAGAGATGATCTTGAAAGGTTAACATACTTAATGTACGGAAGTGACATTTCACCACTACTAATATCTACCAAAAATACACAATATTTTATGAATTCAGTTTGCTTTTCTAGTTTTTTTTTTTATTGAAATCATATTTTACGTCCAGGCAGAAATGAAAAATATAGGAATGTCAGTAAAAATATGACTTCAATATGGCGTCGTCAGTCACCTGCGGTCATTTTCGATTCAAGTAGTTTTTCTTAATGTACACGAAAAGTAACCAACAATTTAATTAACAGTTATTTTAAGTGTTTTCATAATGGTATTCCACAACTATTTTCTTTGGCACAGGTGCTGGCCAGACGTTCGTACTAAAATGAAACGTTTATTTGTCTTAGCGATAGTCTGGAAAAGCACATGGGCTTATTATCTCGATATACGGGATTCGACATTGTGCGGGTAAAGATATATGCAACTTTATCGTTATTGCAGCTTCGTTTAACTTTACCCTTAAAACCTTTTTAACTTTTCACCCCGCAGAAATTCCTTGATGATCTGTTCCAAATTTGGAACTTTCAAATGCTAAAATATTTCTTAACCTAGTATGAGGAAGCAAAAAGGAGGGTTATGATTTTGACATGTATGTATGTATGTGGGTATGGATGTTCATGTGTTCACTCATAACTTCTAAACTAGTTATCGTAATTAGATAAGGTATAAGCCACAAGCTGTCGCGTTAAATTGGCTACAGCGCCCTCTGGAGGACTTAAAGCAAAGAAGTAAAAAAATGTTTTTCGGTTTTGTGTGGGGTGTCAAATGACGGGCTCGGCCGCCCTCGCTGCGTGTGACGGCTGACCCGCCTAATGCAGAGTTGCTCCATAGTATCTTCCAAAACATACACGCGAGGCGGGTACCTACCCGCCGCGTGCGCCCGCTTAACGCAGCGAAGGAGCAAACTGCAAACTGGACGGCAGCGAGAGCGGCGCGGGCAGCGACGCGGGGAAAGTGGGCCGTTCTCGATGCCAGCGGGCGATCGAGCGATTAGTCGCGATTTCATACAAACTCAATACTTTCTATCGTGTCGCGGAAGTCGCTGCCCGCGCCGCTGTCGCTCTCATTGTCGCTGTTGCTGCCGTCCAGTTTGCAGTCTAAAGGACCGCCGGTACCATCAATATTAAGAATGGCGCTCTAGTGATCTGTTCCAGTAATTTATGCCTATACAGCAGTACGATCACAGAACTTTACTGATTGTTATGTCTACGAATGTTCGTATAGTATGCAGTCCGTTGCAAGTTGTTATACCACCGCAGCACAAAAAATGAAAATTTTGTACCTTTTTAATTTTGAGTAAGTATTGTATTGTTAAATGATTGTAAAATAGACAAATTTGCAAAGGATTCCATATATTAAAGATACGAATCGGTAAACTTTTGTAATTGCACTACAGTTCCTTCCATAACCTGTGAGCTCTATCGTCAACTTCAGTTAAGACTGAGGCTGAAATTAGTCATCCTTAAAAAGTAAAGTCATATCATCGAGACTATACAGGGTGACTGGTAGGTCAATTTCGAAATTCGAAGACATGATAGTTTGAGACCATACATAAAGAGAAAAAAATAAAATATTTACTTAGTAAGCTTAACCGAAAGTTAAAGAATTCGTTATGCAACGCATGGTTACACGGACGTACGCATGACACTATCACACAGTATAGATAGGTAGGTATAGACGGCTTCACAAACGGTCGTCAACATAATAAAACACTTTATTTATTTATAGAGAATTCTGCTGAAAAAATAAGTACCTACTTTATTATATAATTATGATCAGAATCGAGTACCAAGTGATCTCCTTCAATATCTAAAATTTGTCACCAGTCACCCTATATAGCATTAATTTACCATTTTCCCACGTTACATACGCAAATGTTTATGATAATGTACTGAAACCAAAAGAAAGGAAATCCGCATACCCTCATAAATTATCAAGAAAATGGAATACCGTACCTAAAGATAATACGATATAAAATTTCAACAAGTTACTTATATATCAAGAGCATATTTTCTCGTTTCTTTTGTGACTTGACATGTGAATGATAAAAATTACCTCAATAAATCGCGTAGGCTGGGTACAAACGATGTAGTAAATGTAATAGCCTTCTTGTTTGTTGACCGCCTTAATTTGGAATGCTTTATAGATCAATCCCATGTCTGAAGATAAAAAAGCGTCTTCAGTTAATAGTTGATGTTCTTTTGATTTGAAATAAAAAAAAAACAAGTTCAAATCACGAGTACGAAACAAAAACATTAAATTGAAATTCCTTTTTTAAATTTAGTGACGTTCGGCGTTCTGCGTTCAAGTCTAGACTTAAAAGGGCCCATAATTAACTTACTCTGTTTTATCACTGAAGAAAGATTTTTTGTACGAATGAACGTAGTTAAATGAAACTTAAGATAGTGTTTAAAATATAAGATGAATAGAAATGCAACATGAAACAGTTTAGTACATCAAAATACCGTTACTTTTTATTCACAACAGACTCAATAGGCTGTAACTATTAAGTTTTTATTATTTAAGAGTGTAAATTTTAATATATTAATTGCCAGAAATCAATAGTTGAAGAGCACTTTATTAGAATCATCCTATTATATGTCAAAACAATAACAGAAGATACCAATAAATTGTAAACCAAAACCACAAATCGGCAACAAATACAATAAATCAAGGACTACAAAACTTTCTACTCAAATAATTGTTCTATAGTAAAATTTATGAATGTTCGATTGCTTATTCAATACTGAAAATTTAAAGCTCGTATTATGGAAGTTGTTCATGTTAAAGCATAGATACGCTATTAATTCTCCAAAGAAAACTGTCCAAAAAGTCTGTCCTTAAGTAAAGAAGTATGGCAGGCTTGTATGAGAATTCTGTATCGCTTTCTGGAACTTCACAATTTTATGTCAAACATGTATATTTTATAAATATTATATATGGTTAATCATGACAAAAGATTTCAGATTTTTAGAAGTTGGGATTTAAAAGTGATTTGCATTTCAAATATTGGCATCGTATTGTTAGAAATCCTGAACACAATTTTTGAACATAAACGTGAGCTTGTGATAAAAATCGTTTGTCAATGTCATAGCTAGATGTCACAATAGTATATATTACTAAAATGGCTGTCACTGTTTTTGTTGAAATGTAACTAAATCGTACTACTGTAAAATGGTTGTACTACTGTAAAATGCTTCGACGAAGTTTATAAAAACACGTACGAAAAGCACACACACAGACGAACTCCAAAACGCTATTGATTGATTTTGATTGAATGAAGATGTGGGTGACATTTGAGTTGTCAGATTTGACACCGTAAAAGTTCGTTTAGTTTGTTGTCTACATTTACGTTTTGTTATTGAATTTGTGTATGAAAAACAAAAACAAAAACTATTCATATTGCGATTTTTCTATTTTCCGGACTTTTAAAAATGATCTAATTGCTGAAAAATTAAGATAAGAATCTTCTTATTCAATAGTGTAAGTTTGGTGCCCAAACATTGACTAAAACAGGCGATACACCATCCCGCATTCTTCTTTAAATCTGAGCAAGTTTTGATAATACGAGCTATGGATTAAATGCTATGAATGCCAGTTGCTCGTGACCACGGAGTCTGCAAAGACACGGAAACGTCGAGTCAAAAATTAAAAAAAAAATTAAAATGTAAATATACGCGATAAATCCGGTTAAAAAGTGTTTTATTTAAATGTTATGGAGTTTCATTGCTTTCTTTATTCATGCGCAACTAGCCGGACCCCGGAGTTTCACCTGCATTACTCCCGTTTTCGTAGGAACTTCGGAATAAAATATAAACTATAGGATTTCTGCACAATTAATGAAGAAATAAATACCTACTTTTTTTTTCTAAAGGACACTTCTGCAAATGTATTTAAAATCTTAGGCATTTAATTTGAGCTAGATGATAATGTGTTGTTTAAAAATAAGAGGAGAAAATACAATTTTACAAACTCAAATCATGGTAGGGGTCTGTGCAGTGTCATCCGTCCCAGATGAAACTCGAAATTATAATTTAAATTAAGTTCCTCGCATTACAAATAGTAATTTGTTAACAGATATAGTTCTGGACATTTTTTTATGGTTATTAAACGTTTTACCTCAATGTCACCTGATAGTAATTAGATGGTAAGTGAAACTGTGGTTTACGATGGCAGCACAAGAGTTTTGGTAGGAGCTGGTCTCTAATATAACATTGTTGCCAACAGTACCTGATAACCAGTAAGGTTTGCTCAGATTAGTAACTTTTAAATTAATGTATATTTAATTAATTAAATTTAATTATCATAAGCAATTTTTGTTCTTGTGAAAATTCTTAGATATGATTTAATCCTTCATACCAATATTGCTTAAATACCTAACTTTGCTGCCATGCTGGACTGGCAGCGAAATATAAACATAGAATGTACCAGCTGCTTCTCTTTCCGGGCATATTGTAAAAGTCAGCTAGGGGACAGAGGTTTTATTGGCGTTTTTGTGGGCGATAGGCTGACACCCTGTTACTGCAATAGTCTCTATCCATCATTATAATACCTCCAAATTCGTCAAACGTTACATCAGATGGTCTTCTAACATTCTGCCTACCACATAAGGGATACAGGAGTGAAGGTATGTATGTATGTATGTACCAACATATTCTTTTTAAAATAAGGCCATAAATGAATGTGTTGAATTCAGCTTTCATTCTGCTTTCATGAATTGTAAATTCAGTAAAGCAGATTTTGGTACAGTTCTATTAAGGTACCTATTCACATAGCCGTGGACAATTAACATCATGAAACATGGTGAAGTGAAAATTCTAAATTGTTAAATAATTGACAATTTAACTCTAAATTGATTCATAAAGACATAAAAAAATCATGTTTTATATGTAGGTGAACGAAAATATTTAGTGTAATCGCAAACAGAATACATGCGCCTACATTTAATACTTGTTTTAATAAAGCTCCATTCGCCCATCTTTAATTAATAATGTCCTTGAGTCCGGAGGTCCTTACTGGATCCAGAATGGGTTTTTTGACTTCCATTACATAAGTCTAAATGTTTTCCTTATTTCACAAAACTAGTCTTAATAACTCATTGTTAAGGTCATACGCTGAGCATGAGTTAGGGCAAGAAATGTTGAATTAATTTCGCAATTCATCGCAAGTAATGATGGTGTCGTAAATAGTATAAATAATACATTAATATTTCTGATATTCACACAACATTCATCATCATCAAATGAGCCCACTGCATGGCTATGAGTGTCTCTCCTGGACGAGGAGGAGATATAGGCCATAATCCACCAAGCTGGCCCAGTGCTGGGTGGTGGATGTCAGAATTCTCAGGGCGCCGAAATGGCTACTGACAAACCCTAACGACTACTGTACACAAGTATACAGCACTCGGGACAACTGCGTAACGTGCCCACCGAAGCACGGAATTCGCCGTGTGAAATGAATGTTCGGCGGTCACCCATCCAAATACCGACCGCGCCGAACGTTATCGTATGATACACACAGTAACCACGGCGCCACGACGACTTTTCGTAGTATTCTTCTCACACAATATTATTAAGCCCAAAATGAAGTTTACTTAAAGTACGTGTGATATGGATACTACATTTATAACAAACAAGGTTATTTTTTGTTTGTATGTCACCAATTCTGTACAACCTGTTTCCAGGTTTCGTACTAAAAGAAAATAACGTTGTACACATATTTTTAATAAGGAATATCAGCCGCAACTGTGATTGAAACCCAGGATCACTGGCATAGAAAGCAATGTTTGTTACCGCTACAGAAGCCAAATGTTAATTTTAAAAACGACAACTAAGAAAACAAATAATAATTATATTAGTCCATTAAGATTATGATGATTAGTATTCCTAGCAAAAATTTCCTTCACAAAAGCAGCAATCTGAAACCCTGCCATTGATAAAAATTAAAAACTTGGGTTCGCAAATGGGAAACAATGCGCAGAGTTGCGATAAATGAGCGTAACTTGTGAGGGTATTAAATATTAAACCTTAAGTACGACTTAGCTGGACACATTTATCTAATGCAGCATTGGGTTTTTTAAGCTGTATTTTGTACATACATAAATACATAATTTCACACCTGTATCTCTTATGCGGTAGGCAGAACACCAGAGGTTAGAAGACCATCTGATATCATGTTTGACTTTGCAGGTATTATAATGATAGAGAGAGACTATTGCAGTGACAGAGGCTCAGCCTATCGCCCATAAAAATGTCAATCGAACCTCTGTCCCTGAACTGGCTTTTACAGTATGCCCGGGAAGAGAAGCAGCTGATACACTCTATGTTTTTCTTTCTTTCCCAGTCCAGCATGGAAGTTGGTGACTGAACCCACGTTTATCTCACCTGATGGTAAGTGAAGATGAGGTCGAAGGTGACACACGGGCTCGGGAAGGAGCCCTTCATAAAATATTGCCCGAAAAAATCACCGTAGGAGAGGTGATATTCGGCGGCAAAGAATGTTCACGGTACATACAGTCTCTGACCTGTCAAACTACTTATTGTTAGGAATAAAGATGATATTATCATTGAAATGCTGCCTGTTTATATCTAAACTATTGAATCGTATTCACCTGAATACATACATACATAACTTCATGCCTGTATCCCTTACGGGGTAGGCAGAACATCAGAGGTTATAAGACCATCTGATGTCACGTTTGATTTTGGAGGTATTATAATGATGGATACAGACAATTGCAGTGACAGGGAGCAGCCTGTCGCCAACAAAAAAGGTAATAAAACCTCTGTCCTTTAAATGACTTTTACGGTACGCCCGGGAAGAGAAGCAACTGGTTCATTATATAAAAAAATAAACCAAATTTAATTACAATACAACCATGTAGTCCTAAGGTATTTTTCAAAGTTTGTTCTATGTAACTATACAAGGAGATGTCCCAATTATTCTTGTTAAAACATAAGTTTCAAACAAAGTTTCTAGGAAAGCGGCCCACAACGTTTGCTTTTTTGTAACAACTGGTTGTTCTTTGTGAACATCACTCATTTATGATTGTTTATATTGTTAATGCTTCCATGCTGGACTGGGAGCGAAAGAAAAACATAGAGTGTACCAGCTGCTTCTCTTCCCGGGTATACTGTAAAAGTCAGTTAAGGGATAAAGGTTTTAAGGACGTTTTGTGGGCGATAGGCTGACCTCCAATACTTCCAAATTTGTCAAATGTGACATCATAGTGTCTTGAAATTAACATGATCGATGACATGTGCTGTCACAGCCGAACTAAAGCCCCGGCTAGACTATTTAAAACGAAGCTTCAAACCAAAGACATACATCTACATAGATAACGCAAATGTATGTACTTCGCGTTTCGGCATGCGACACTCGCAACTGGCCGCATGCCGAGCGCATGCTGAAATCGAGTTTAGCTCACGTTTCGACCGTGTGTATGAAGTTGAATTGCTGTTGACACCTGTACCGTGGTACAGGTGTCAACAGCAATTCAACTTCATACGTGGTATACATATTTTTTTTACTAACAAATTGTTTTTAAAACAACGTGTGCATATTTTTGTCTAAACTAACACTTCCACATGTTTAAACTAACGTTAAATATTAAGAAACACAATATTTGTTAACGACTTATGAATCACCCTGTATATCACAGAAAGTTTGCTATAAACAAATATCGTATATAGTGTAAGTTATCTTTCAATCGTATATCTATTGATCGTTCAGACTCTGAAGCTTCTACACGAGTAACTATATCCATTATGTGTACGAGCCCTATGCAAATATACTCAAGCTGAGTATCATCGAGAATAAAAGTGCTAGAAATGTATACTGTGCTCGTTTTATTTTTGATTAGAGAACACGTTCGTAATGAGGAGAGTTCTTTTCAAAACTTGACTATTCTACTATTGACAAAACAGTTTTTTTTTGTAGTTGTTAACATTAAAATGAAGTCGCAGGGAAAGTGAGATGGGACCAAAACTTGATAATTAAACTAGAAAAAAATCATAAAAAAACATTTATTCGTCAAAAGTTGATTACTCCCATATAAAATGGCATGCGTAAAAAAATATTATCTCAAACTACGCAAACACAAAAAGTGGAATAGTCAAGTTTTGAAAAGAACCTCCTCAATTCCAATTTTAATTTTTTGCGTAAATAATTGACATAAATAAATGAAATCCCCAGACAATCACACCAACTACATAGCCCCAAAGTAAGCATAGCTTGTGTTATGGGATACCATATAGCGAACTAGGGATACCTAGAATATAAATACATAAACTGATAAACTCCCAGACACGGAACATTTTTTTTTCTGGTTCCGTGCGGGGATCGAACCCGCAACCACTGGCGTCTAAGGCAGATAGGTTTACCACAACGCCAAAGTGGTCGACATGCTTTTGATGTCAAAAGTTGATAACGTTTATTATCACGTGTGAGATAATCGTGTCCAGCTGGTGACTATCTGCCTGAAACAATCGCTGGGTTGATCATGCTGTTTTAATTGCCTATTTCATTGTATCTTATTCACATGTACTTTAATTTTATTGGCAATAAAATAAGGTTGTAATGTATAATCTTATAAGTCACACTTCTAACACTTAATCTGCGTGCTCTACTAGTTACAGCTTTAAAAGACATTAAACCAACAATGTATTGAGCAATTCAATTGGAATAGCCTTCTTCCTCACATTTTTTTTTTCACTTTATTATTGCTTACAAAAAATATACAGGATTAAATAGCTTAGCATTGAAAAACCACGCAGTTTCGAGTAGTAATGCTAAGTATATCGATTACTGAGACAACGATAAATTACATATTTTGATTACTTAAGGTAATTTTTCTAACTAAATATTCAGAATAGTTACACTTTCACATTTGATATTTAAAAGCAAGAAAGAAAACTATTTTTAACCTATAAGTAGTTATTATTTGGAGCCAAGTGAATACGCATCTTTTTAAAAACATTCTTTTAATTTTATCTTAATATTTTCATTGGTGATATTAGTTTTTAGTTCCGAGGGTAGTTTATTAATAATGCGTGGGACTATGAAGCTGGCGCGCTCGGTACAAAGCCGGTTTCTAGCTATTGCACGCGTATATATGGGGTGTTCTATTTTATTTTTAAAAATGAAGTCAAAAAAGTACTCTTTCAATAAATGGTATTGAGTTAGTTTATGGACTGGTAAGACCCTACAAAAGACCCTATAAAATACTATATGTTTCCTTCGGCTCCAATCACGTCAATTCCGATCTCGTGGAACAAAGGAGAATTAAAAGTAACCAATCTGCTATTTTAAACTAACATGTGGTAAATGACAGCTTCATTTTTCAAATCAAAGCAGCCTGATACACTTACATTCAGTCATCCATTTTTGCAAACTGTAACGTTCCTATTTATAGTAAGATTAAAATAAACATGTTATAGATATATTAGGGTAAACGAGTTTTACCAAATCTTTTCCTGGCATAAAGGTTGTATCCTTTCGATCTTCAGCTTAGGGAACAGGAAGTGCCGCTTTCCCAAAATACATTCAAACGATTTAATATGATAAACTACGGAAACTAAATATAAACCTAACTATGTATAATAAATAAATAAATACATAATTCTGACACTCACACACCATTATCTAGCCCAAATTAAGTTTCTTAACGAACTTGTGTTATGGATACTAGATAATTGATATACTTAAGAAATATATAAACATACGTATTGAATAAATACATATTTTTTTATTGGAATAAACTTAAAAACACATATAAACATCCATGACTTGACGGCTAATATCTGTGTTCATCACACCGATATCCGCCGCCGCCGGGATTCGAACCCAGGACCTCTGGTATAGAAGGCAATGTATGTTACCACTACACCAGCCGGTCGTCAATTCGGTATATAATTTGAACACCCAGTTTGTAACCATTAAGAAGTCTTTTTGGAATAGGAAGATTTAAAAAAATAAGTTATTCTGTTAATCAGAAGCTGATTTCATAATTCAACACGAATTTAATATTTTCCATATCTAACGTTACATTTTTTATAGTCTAAAACTCATTTTTTTTTAACTAGAAAAATCACTTTTGAAAATGACTGCACTACAACAAAGATACTCTGTATAAAACTTTTGTGATATATACTTTGTAAAAGATAGACTTTTATTTTGGTTTTCAAAAAATATTTTGTTTTGACTATGAAAGCCATTTATATTAAATCATCACAACTCCGTGTAATGAGCCCACTGCAGGGCTATGAATCTCTCCTCTGGGTGACGAGGAGGTTTAGGCCGTAATCCACCAAGCTGGCCCGGTGCAGGTTGGTGGATGTCAGATATTTCAGGGTGCCGAAATGGCTTTTGACAAACCCTAACGACTAATGTATACAAGATTACAGCACCCGGGACCGACTGCTTAGCGTGCCCTCCGAAGCACGGAAGTCATCGTGAGAAATGAATCGTCGGCGGTCACACATCCTAATACCGGCCGCACCGAGCGCGCTTGACCTGCGATATCCTTTGATATACAGGTAACCACGGCGCCACGACGACTTATAAAACTTTATTAAATATTTTTTTATAAAACTGATTTTAACATGCAGTTACCATAAATACGGTTAATAATGAGAAGGAAGTAATCAAATAAGTTATAAAAGAGAGCTGTGCAAAGACATCAAACTTATTCATTTATACTGTACAGAAGGCAGCAGTTCAAGCGTTCGAAACCTGTAATAAAAAATGTAATTGATTCTGAACTCTATGACCTCGACATAAAGTTAAAAATTGGTTAGGGAAATTTTACAGTTTTGTAACACTGTATCTATCTGTACATATCTGCTGCCTGCTGTACCTACTATAAAAGATTAATATTTTTCTTTAATTGTTTAGAAGATTTTATTCTATCATAAAAAGAATATAAGCATAATATGTACAAATTATCACGCTGTAGGTTCAAAAAAGATATAAAAAGCCAATGAAACTCTCAACGTTTTCAAAAGTATACATGATTTAAAATAATTATAAATCTAATACTAAAGAGACAGAGGTTATATTGGCGTTTTTGTGGGCGATAGGCTGACACCCTGTCACTGAAATAGTCTCTATCCATGATTATAATACCTCCAAAGTCAAACGTGACATCAGTGGTCTTATAACCTCTGTAGTTCTGCCTACCCCATAAGGGATACAGGAGTGAAGTTATGTATGTATGTATGTACGTAATATTCATGTAATATCTAAATACTAACAAAGTTTTTCAATTTTTCGATAAACGGCAGTGTATAATAACTAAATAATAATCAAATTTGTTGTAGCTGAAATTGTTTACAAAACTAAAATAATAGGCTAGCTAACGCTAAGAGGATTAATTATAGTTCCTTATTAAAATCGCTACATTGTTTCCAAGAAATCTACACAGAAACCAATTATAAATCACTTAAAACCAATGAAGCTTTTCATCCAATTCAATTAATATTGCTTCTCTTGAAAACCTCAAGACAAATCATTGAACCATCGAACAATCCATTATAAGTTCTGCAACCATTGAGTGAAAAGGATGGAGATATAAAAAGTAATAGAAAATGGTTCTTTCTCATCTGCAATTGAATGGTAACTGGATGGATGAGGAAGCTCTTAGTACAATGGGGTTAAAGACGATCTTGACCAAGGATTTTAAAAGAGATTTTTATGTAAAGTTGAAGGATTTTGGGATAAAAACCTCGTCCTGTATGCATTACTTTTATTACCTTTTTGGCGTAAGTATAACTTTTTCAATTTAAGTACTTTTGGGTAAGGGACAAACTTACTTAGACTGTTAAGATTTTGTTTTTATTGAGCTTTTTCTCCAATAATTTAGTTTTTATCGGTTTCGTTGGAAAAGTGTTTAAAAATAAAGTAACATAGGGAAAATTATTATTAAGAGATTAAAAACCTTTGCAAAATAAAGTCCCTTAGCCACGTTTTTTAGTTTATTTGAGCACGAGAATCTCAGACACCGTTTAACCGTTTTTTATCAATATCATCAATTAACAAAGTGATCTATAATCAGGAAAGATCTATCATGGTATCAGTTACATTTAGATAGATAGATAATTCATTTATTGACAACTACAGGCACACATATTACAATATAATGGAATTAAAAATGAAATACAATTAAAAACAATAAAAAAAATGGAATACAATAAAAAAAAGAAACACAATTTAAAAAAAAAGAAATAAAAAGAAATACAATCATAAAAAATGTGTGTTGTAGCAGTGCAATAAGCCGTAGCTCAGCGTCAGTTTTGCTCAGAGAGCAAAGCGCTGATATTCTGCTACAGCTTCAAGTTATTATTAACCGAATGAGAATTTA
Organism: Stenoptilia bipunctidactyla; assembly: GCA_944452665.1. Taxonomy (NCBI): domain Eukaryota; kingdom Metazoa; phylum Arthropoda; class Insecta; order Lepidoptera; family Pterophoridae; genus Stenoptilia; species Stenoptilia bipunctidactyla. Next base: position 4,250,457 of record OX101748.1, on the reverse strand, counting down.
AATATTAATATTAACATAACTGTTGAGTGTATAACAATTTAAAAACAAATAAATAATATAAAATGAAGTTTCTTCCATGCTGGACTGGGAGCGAAAGAAAAGCATAGAATGTGCCAGCTGCTTCTCTTCCCGGGCATACTATATAAGTCAGTTAAGGGACCGAGGTGTTATGGGAGGCTTTTTTGTGGGCGATAGGCTGACCCCCTGTCACTGCAATAGTCTCTCTTCACTATTACAATGCCTCCTAATTTGTCAAACGTGACATCAGATGGTTTTATTACCTCTGGTGTTCTGCCTACCCCATACGGGATACAGGCGTGTAGTTGTGTATGTATGTGTGTATTTTTAAGAATAAAACGCTACAAAGAAGAATTCTTTTCTTTCCAATTTCAAAAATATTTTACGTATTTCTAAAACAAAGGCGCATCAATTTTTTTTTTCAAAGTTGAACCTTTTTGCACTTAAGTAAATAGTGTATTTTTTTAAACGAGCACTTAAAAGGCAAAGGATGCGTTCATCCTGCCAACATAATGCCGCATTGCGTACGTAGTTGGCGGGAAAAGCGGGCTTTATTATATATGTTATCTGCCCCCCGAGTATACTATATTTTGTTGGAGTAAAATAGCAACACAGTGTTATAATTACTGGTAATACTATGCATATTTTGTAGTGTTTTGAATTGGTGGTTAACTTTACATATAGGTATGTATATTATGTTTGATCTAGAGTTTATTGTCGCTGTATTTAGTACATACGTTAGAAAGTCTCAGTATTTTATAGTATATTTAATATATTATACTTATATATTAAATATACTATAAAAAAGTAAGTTAGTCAGCAAAATTATATGGAAAGATGCCTAAAAACAAGCACTCATACAACCGCATAAACTGTTTATAATATTTATAAGTACAGATGGCAGCACAGCGTTATTAATTGTCAAAAAAATTTACTTGAATCTGATCTCTATGCCCTTGACATTAAGTTGAAATAAGTTGGGGAAATTTGACAGGTAATTTAACGCTTGATCTGTTGGCTTCTGTACAAGATAGATTTTTTATGAATCTTTTTTAATAAAGCTACTCTGAACTGGTACGTACATAATTCAGGTCCTAAAACGTTTAGCTCAGGGATGCCAAGTAAATGCTTTGCCTTAGGGTTCAGTTAAAAGTGTTCCAGATATACATATCTTGTCGTAGAATTTATGTTTCAGTAGTATTTTATAGAGAAACTGTGCTATCCTGAAACTGGGTGTTTTATAGGGATTTGTAAAATGTTCTGAAGAACTGAACTTTAGCTCCCAAAAATATACGATTTTTTATAAAAAACATATTGTAAAACAAAAGTTGTCAAAGACGAAATATTCTCAATTTCCCAGCATTTTATCACATAATTACCGATTGTAATGCCGTACAAATATTTTTGTCTACGTCTTACTTCTCTGCCTGAACCTATATCTATAAAAGAAAAAAAAAGTTACATGACTAATTAGACATTTTTGGTAATTACGAAATTAACTATTTCTATTCTTCTTTAGCTTGTTTTTAAAATAAAATAAGAATATTATTTAAAATATGTAGATATGTTGTCGCTATACCTACATAGTGTTTTATAAAAAAAAAACAAGAAAATAAAAAACGAACCTATTCCATTCCTTTCTCGCTCTCATCCGGTCAATTTATTCAACAAAAAATACTTAGCTGAAAATTATACGCAAAATTCAAAAGTCGTGACTTTAACAATAAAATGAAATGGAATTTTCTCCTAAAATTGTGGGGTCTTATCTTTATTTGCGAGTCTGTAAAGGACCTTAAAGCTGAAAATTTTTGGAATAAATTGCCTGATTACCTACTGTTTGTCACTCGGGGGTTGCGTGCGAAATTGTGATTACAATTATGTTTTATTTTATACTTTTAATCACTTTGTTGCTATATTTGGTTAATCGTGTCGGTTTGTTTGGGATAAATGATTGTTCATTGTGAGTTTTCTTTGGTTTTATTATAAATACTTTTATTATATGGCTTAATTATACAAATTGATATTCTAGGATTTTTCTTGTTTTAGATAAAACAAAGTAAAGTTAATCTATACTTACGTAATAAAGTAGATTTTTTATTGTTGATCTTAATATTGCGGATCTTGGAAATTACAACAAAAATTTAAAGTTTAGCTCTTGAAGAAAATTATATTCTATTGAAAAATTCCTACTTGGTTAGAATATGCTGGAAAGACCCCGTGACACGATGATATTGTAATATTCATTCATAGCTCACGCCTGTATGGAGTAGGCAGAACAAGAGAAGCTATAAAACCATCTGATGTCACGTTTGACGAATTTGGAGTTATTATACATACATATATACATAACGTCACACCTGTATCCCTTATGGGGTAGGCAGAACACCAGAGGTTACAAGACCATCTGATGTCACGTTTGACAAATTTGGAGGTATTATAAAGATGGAGAGAGACTATTGTAGTGACAGGGGGTCAGCCTATCACCCACAAAAACGCCTTTAAAACTTCTGTCCCTTTACTGACTTTTACAGTATGCCCGGGAAGAGAAGCAGCTGGCACATTCTATGTTTTTCTTTCGCTCCCAGTCCAGCATGGAAGAGGTATTATAATGATAGAAAAAGACTATTGCAGTGACAAGGGGTCAGGCTATCGCCTGCAGAAGTACCAATAAAATTGTAATAAAATAATATCGAATAGCCCTCAAGACTGCCTTCAAGTCGTTGATGTTATGTTCATTTAAGTTTATATCTTTAACATATTAAAGTTTATTAGTTTGTTTATTTTTCAAACCAAGACTTTTATAATAGAAAAGAAATATATATTTCTGACACTCACACATCATTATCTAGCCCAAATTAAGTTTCTTAAAGAACTTGTGTTATGGATACTAGATAACTGATATACTTAAGAAATATATAAACATACATATTGAAAAATACATATTTTTATTAGTATAAACTTAAATAAACATAAACATCCGTGACTTGACGACTAATATCTGTGTAAACCACACAAATATCCGCCACCGCCGGGATTCGAATCCACGACCTCTGGCATAGAAGGCAACGTATGTTACCACTACACCAGCCGGTCGTCAAATAACAATGGAGATTTCGGCTTCCACGACACCATTCATCAAGCCTCTATTTCCCCGATTTCCTTCTGAGCTTAGGCTAACAAATCTCGGCTCTGACTAAAGAAAACTTAAAGGCGGAACTCGTTTTAACGCGTAAGCCGAATTCAACTCGAATTGGTCGCGTTTTATAACACGGTAAAAGTGGAGCTTATTATTGTGTCATTTTAATCTTAAATTAAGAATTGATATTCAATATAAAAAGAAAACTACATTTATTGGTAATAAACGAACATAAATAAAGAAAAACCAAAGAAACGTTCATAATTAAGTTAACTAAAAACCAATCTAACCAAATTATTGCCGAATTTTCTAGTGTTCTCCTGAAAGACGCCTTAAAAAAATTTTACAAAAATAATACTGAGCGTCTCAACTGTTCACATCTTCAACTCGAGAGCACAATCCCTATTTATATATCTGAGAGCTTATCCAGTAAGACCAAACATATTTATTACTTATCACGACAATTGGCAAAAGATATTAAATACAAGTACTGTTGGACAACAAACGGCACAATTTACTTAAGGCAGAATGAAGGTACCCCGGCCTTGCGTATCGAAAAAGAAAGCGATTTAAATCATTTAAGAAGTTCGAAGTGACTATTTACCATTTTTACAATATTTGCATATACTCGTACATTAAAAATATCGATTATAAAGGAACAAATAAAAAGAGTCCTTTATTTTCCTTCACATCCTCATTTCTAAAGGAATTCCTGCCTAATATAATGAAAATAGTTTGAAAACATGTACAATTCCCAATTGTCAGTACATTAGTCCTCTAAGTTTGAATTTGGAATTTATAGTTCAGTGACACTGGACTATTTGTTCCCCATTAAGGGTATTAACCCTAAATAGTTGAAATAGTTTATGATCATTGGGATAATGGGTTTATATCGGATGTAAATGGTGTTTTGTTCATTATCTGAATTTGGTAGTAATTTAGATAATTTTATTTTCGCGTAAACTAATTTTTTGCTAACTTTCCACGATTTTAATTACCTATTTATTTACAATTTATTGCATCTGGCCGGAGTATCCAAAATAAAAAAAAAATACGAAATTCAAGTATAATTATTTATTAAAATTATACCTTAAATCTAATTTACAAATAATGTGTAGTAGAACGCAAATGTAAATGTCAACATCAAATGTCAATGAGTGACACACTGTCAATGTCACTCAGTATATCGATCTTGATCATCCGGACGTCGTAGCGAACACACGACCTAATTAATATTAAGAAGAATCATTGTAAAGTTTAAAGAAATAAAAACATATTAAGTTCCTCCGAAACACTGTGGTTTCATTAAAAGCATACATTACATGGCGCAGTCGGTAGGATTTTAGAATAAGAAGTGAAATTACAATTAAATATATTATTAACGAAAACTATAAGATGTTGAATCGGCAAACAGATGTTTGCCGAAATATCGGGGTCGATCCTGCGTCAGCGGTATTGGTGAAGGTAGCGGCCGTAATATACTTAAAGATATAATGTTGTTATAATTGTATCACAATGGGTGGTCTTATCGCTTGCAAGCGATTTCTTCCAGACAATCAGGAGTCGTCGTGGCGCCGTGGTTACTGTGTGTATCATACGATATCACAGATTAAGCAACATTTGGTGCGGTCGGTACTTGGATGAGTGACCGCCGACCATTCATTTCTCACGGCGACTTCCGTGCTTTGGAGGGCACGTTAAGCAGTCGGTCCCGGGTGCTGTATACTTGTATACAGTAGTCGTAAGGGTTTGTCAGAAGCCAATTTGGCGCCCTGAAAATTCTGACATCCACCACCCAGCACTGGTGGATTATGGCCTATACCTCCTCTTTACTCATGCCCTGCAGTGGGCTCATTACAAAGTCATGATTATGATGATGATGAATCAGATTTACTTACTTTACTTAAGTAGTAAATTGGAAGAATTTTGTTTTAATATGGTATGAATGTGCTTATCTCGGTCGGACGTCTTTTAAATCTTTTGAAATATTTACCGGCAGACTTCATATGACGAGAGAATATTTTTCACGTTCAAGATCCATTCAGTGTCCGACATTGCAGCAACTGGGGCTCATTCGGACGTATCACTTACGATACGTTGGGCAAAGAGCGGTAGAACACGTTTTAAAAAATTTCATTTCGTTTTGGACGCAAAGAGCGAAATGCATCTTTGACATCAAAATTTCCATACTGAAGCGTTTTAAACAATTTTGTGCTACTTTGACACTGCATTCTCTCAAAGTCACAAATTTTGCTACCTTTTGTGCAGTTTTAAAAGTATAACTTTACTTCAGCGTGCTTGTGCCTTCTATCTTGTCATATGTGAGCTAGGTCAGAAGTGTGTGTTTGACAATATTAAGTATATAATATAATATTATAAACAGTTCACTTCCCGGGCATACTGTAAAAGTCAGTTGAGGGGCAGAGGTTTTTTTGAGGTAGTTATTCAGGCACAATATGGTGAAAAACGATTTTGAAAATTTCAATGTGTTAATCGACTTTTGTAGCTGAATGTACCAGTACAGTCAGGAAAAATACAGACGCACAGGCAGATCGTTCCACACCTTTGCAAACCGTATCAAAAAGGAACTGCCGAAGCGTTTGCAACGACTTTTCGGTATCTCCACTGTATAGGGATCGAAGTTATAATGAAATTAGTAAAAGATTTGTCTTCTGTTAACAAAAACGAGTGTAGGTGCTTGTCAATGCTTCTATAGGTAGGTTCTAATCCATAAAGCTGAAGAGTTTGATTGTTTGAATGCTAAAATTATCTTATTGAATCTTAAATTTTATTTATTTATTTACATTGTATTGCATGCCATAAAAAAGTACAAAAAAATAATCCATATAGACAATTTTGAAAATATAATTGGCGGTCTCATCGCTGGGAAGCGATCTCTACCAGACAACCATGGATATAGAACATTAGTACATGTAGCTTGGGGTTAAAGGCATACCTATTTTATAAAATATACACTACATAAAAATATACTTACATTACTGAAATATTTATACATATAAAATACATACATTTGAGTACATATATAAGGATCAGATTACTTCACAAGCTGACAAATAGTGGGATTTTAGCAGTTTTTCAGGGATAGGAGGGATTTTGTGGATTTTACATTTACAGGAAGTTCATTCCAGAAGCTTACTGCTCGAACCATACAAGACTTGTGGAGGTAATCGGTAGAGTGAAGAGGTGTGCTGAGCAAGAGGTTGTCTGTCGAACGTAAATTACGCTCATGTTGGGAGTGCCGTTTAAAATACTCATGAAAATAACGCGGTGTAGTAGGATTGAACAGTCTTTACCATCCGGATTTGAAAAATCGTTTTCACATCTGATAACTCAGCGCTTACAGAAGGTTGGGCTATATTTTATGAAGAAATTGACGACCGTCTGGTGTAGCGGTAACATACATTGCCTTCTATGCCAGAGGTCCTGGTTTCTAATCCCGGCCGCGGCGGATATTTGTGTGATGAACACAGATATTAGCCGTCAAGTCATGGATGTTTATATGTTTATTTAAGTTTATTCTAATAAAAAATATGTATTTATTCAATATGTATGTTTATATATTTCTTAAGTATATTAGTTATCTAGTATCCATAACACAAGTTCTTTAAGAAACTTAATTTGGGCTAGATAATGGTGTGTGAGTGTCAGAAATATTTATTTATTTATTCCACAAGCTTACTGCTCGAACCATAAATGACTTATATAGGTAATCGGTAGTGTGAAGAGGTGTTCTGAGCAAGAGGTTGTCTGTCGAACGTAAATTACGCTCATGCATAGTGCCAAAAATTAAAATACTCATGAAAATAACGCGGTGTAGTAGGATTGAACAGTCTTTACCCAGAACTAGTCTTTACGAAGGTTAGGCTATAGTTTATGAGGAAATTTCTTCGAAATCTAATGTATCGCGGGTAAAACTAGTATTATAATAAAAGACGGATAAAACGAAGCAATATTGTTTACCAGGAAGCATAGAAGAGCACTTGAACAGTTGAACAGGAATAGTAGAAAACAATAGACGCTCAGTAGTTTACAACTCGCATTGTGCAATGGAATCGTCTGCTTTTGTTGTGTTGGTCAGGTGTAATCTACTTTGCTGTTTGTGGTTCACAACGTTTTTATGCTCACATTCACAAACAATGTTAAGTTCGTACATTAAAATTGTCAGTTTGTGAACTGCGGTGCGAGCACAGAACTTTATCGACTCGTATGTTTACGAATGTTCGTATATTATGGAGTCGGTTGCAAGTTTTTAGTAACATTGTAATTATTTATTTAACAGTGGATGGACGTGTAACACCATAGTCTTCATGCGCACTTTCCATCAGATGGCATGGAAGACAAACGTCCTATCCTTACAATATAAAAAAAAACAGTAATTTAAGAGTACAACATGCTTACAAACATTCGAAATTAACAAGGCACACATTTATTTAAGCTGGCCGTGCGGTAATGGATAGATTTCAATTATTGCTAACAAACCGTCTCCATACTATACGAACATTCGTAACAATACGAGTCGATAAAGTTCTGTATAGTGTAATTAGAAGATTGACATGTAGGTATCTCAAGCCTTTATGGACAACTTTAAAAAGTTGACTCAGGTAATGTTGAAAACTTATATTAACTCGAAATTGAGATTCTAGACTTAATTGGTTATTGAATTTCGTATATCTAAGTGTGTTTGAAAGGGCAATAATCTGAGGCACTGCTTCAAACTCATCACCCTAACTTAATCATTGGTCTTTCAATCATACTGAAACATATATACATACGTAACTTCACGCCTGTATCCCTTATGGGGCATAGGCAGAACACCAGAGGTTATATGACCACTGATGTCTTGGTTGACTTTGGAGGTTTTATAATGGTGGATAGAGACTATTGCAGTGACAGGAGGTCAGCCTTTCGCCCACAAATACGCCAATAAAACCTTTGTCCCTTAACCAACTTTTACAGTATGCCCGGGAAGAGAAGCAGCTGGTACATTCTACGTTTTTCTTTCGCTCCCAGTCCAGTATGAAAGTAGTGAAATAAAAATAAATTACTGAAATTAAATAATAAATAACCCAAATTGACATATCGTTTACGTAGCCCCCAAATTATACATATACACAAGCTGCGTTATGGAGACCATACAGTGGAACTATTCTAGTACACAAACCACCCGAGCCAGCTTAGAAAAGGTCGATGTCACGTTTGACAAATTTCGAGGTATGATAATGATGGAGAGAGACTATTGCAGTGACAGGGAGTCAGCCTATCGCCCGCAAAAAACGCCAATAAAACCTCTGTCCCTTAATTGACTTTTACAGTATGCCCGGGAAAAGAAGCAGCTGGCACATTCTATGTTTTTCTTTCGCTCCCAGTCCAGCATGGAAGCAACTTTTTATATTGATGTGGAGGAAAAGGCTTCTGTTCTAGATATTGCTATTTTTAAATGAAGCAATGGTTATGGGCTGGATAACATTACACTTAATTTAGTACATTGGTTTCATTGTAAATGCGTTCAGTAATATATGACGTAAATTTCATATCGGCAATTTACCGCATGTAGCATAAAGGTGCATGCACCGTCATTACATTTTTATGGCAACATTGAACAATAAAAAAATATGCTTTTTTATATCCAAAAAAATTGTGGCTCAGATTATGAATCACCGATGTAGTTCTGACGTCCTGGCGGGCTAGCATGCTACCGTCGACAACGATAAATCGAGCCTTTTATCGATATTTTCTTAAAATATGGTACTTAGTGTGTGTAATTTATTAAGAATGTGACATCTTTGGTTCTGTGGTCTTAATCATGGTATCAAATCGAGTAATTCTATCTGTTATGGTGCGCATATTAGCTTACATAATAGGATAAAATAACAAAATAATATTTATCTTGTCGATTCGAGTATTTATCGATGGTTGCATGCTAGCCCTGCTGGTATACGTCAAATTAAGCTGTGTTATGGATTATAACATTAGGCAAAACGACACGATCATTTATTATTTTTTAACATTTACAGTCGCTTAGATAATGCTGTCTTTATACATATAGAGTCGCCTAATAATAGTCAATAATATTTTAATTGCAGATTAAGACTGATGAGTGCGTCATAATTTCGAAAAAGTATAATATATTTTTTTAATATTTTTATATATTGTTTATATATTAAGTGATCAAAATTTAAGTTTGATCTGTAGTTTATGACTAAACAGCAAGTAATAAAAAGTTTCTATCTAATTGTGTGTAGTCATAACATGTAGATTAATCTTAAATTTTATTCACAGAGAAGAATTTTGAAATTTGAAATATGAAAAATATTGCAAAAATTTTTTTTTTCGAAATTCAGATCCACTGATCATGCCTAATCTGCTATTAAAATATAATTGACTATTATACGCGGACCCTGTATAAAAAATACCGAAATTAAATAGTTATGTTATCTTAGTATACAGAAAGAACCACTAAAGTTGTTCGTTTTATGAATTCTCTAGCGTCTGCTGGATTGCTACATACCTCCAGGACTACTTAACACAGTAAAATAATAAACTTGACACTAAAAGAAAAATAAATGGTCATAAAATAATGTAAAGAAAAATAACGTGTAAAAAACTGTGAAACGATTTCACAATTTGACTGTAGTTCGAAGTTAATTAACAACATGTAACTTTTTGCTGTCGAATTTTGCTTAGAAAAATTTATACAAAAAGTAAATACAATGTATATATAGACCCTAAGGACATAAAGCACTAAACATACACGCCTATGTAATATTGATAGCACCTATAAACGCTGGCCAATGACCAATTAACACTTCATAACTATCAAATATAGACACTAAATTACCTGTAAATAATGGTGATATGCTGAGTTGAAAGATTGGCAGGGCACATAGCCACAGTACAGATATCTATAGTAAGTCAACTTTATACAAACGGACGAAACGCGAGCTATACCTATGCGGCTCGATCTCGGCATGCGCTAAGCACGCGGCCAGTCACGAGTGTCTGCATACCGAAACAATTAATGTTTGAGCTTAACGTTAATATGTGGATTGTTTACACTTTTAAATTTAATACTACATCTTTTCGTGGGTCTCAGTCGAGGTGCAAGTATTTTTCGGTCGCTAATTTATGAGACCGATTTGTAATTCAAACGTAAACATGTTATTTTGACACAAAAAGTATTTATATATTTTTAGATATTGTCTTAGAATACGGCACTTAAAAATGTATTCTTTTTGGAATATGGCAACTTTGGTTCTTTGGACTTTACCATGTTATCAAATCGAGTAATTCATGGTGCGCATGCTAGCTAAGATGATAGGATAAAATAATTCGGTAATATTTAATAAATAAATATTTCTGACACTAACACAACATAATCTAGCCCAAATCAAGTTTCTTAAAGAACTTGTGTTATTATTGTGTATTAGATAACTGATATAGTACTTAAGAAATATATAAACATATTCAATAAATACATATTTTTTATTAGAATGAACCTAAATAAACATATAAACATCCATGACTTGACGACTAATATCTGTGTTCATCACACAAATATCCGCCGCCGCCGGGATTCGAACGCAGGACCTCTGGCATAGAAGGCAGTGTATGTTTGGCGATACACCAGCCGGTCGTCATTATCTTGTCGATTCGAGTCTTTATCAATGGTCACATGCTAGCCCGGCTGATAAACGGTGAATAAAGGCAGTGCGAGACGGAACGATACAGACTTGTAGAACATGGGGGGAGGTCTTTTGTCCAGCAGTGGGCGGCTCTGATGGACAAATACCCTGATGATGATGACGTTGAAAGGTTATACTGTAGCAAAATTTAACCTGAATCTCATCTCATGTTGTGGGTAAGGAAGGATTTCACGGGTTTAGGAAGGATCTTCAAATACATCAGCACCGAAAGGATGATATTTAAAAGCGGATTTTCTTAAAATAGTGCTGGAGCATATCACCGCGCCAGCGGCAGAACTGTATTTTGTTGTGTTTTACAGCGGCAGGGCAGTCTTTATAAGACGGTTGGTTGCTATCCAGGGGAAATTTGAAGCGGTTCTAGTACCAAGTTTCCATCATCTTTAAACCATTTACATTTTACAGTTAATTTATTTGAAATTAATTAAACTTTTCTTAATTTAACTTCACGCCTGTATCCCTTTTGGGGCCTTTTGGGGTAGGCAGAACACCAGAGGTTATAAGACTATCTGATGTCACGTCTGACAAATTTGGAGGTATTATAAAGATGGAGACTATTGTAGTGACAGGGGTCAGCCAATCGCCCCACAAAAACGCCTTTAAAACCTCTGTCCCTTAACTGAATTTTACAGTATGCCCGGGAAGATAAGCTGCTGGCACATTTTAAGTTTTTCTTTCGCTTCCAGTCCAGTATGGAAGCAATTAAATAAGTCTATTTAAAAAACCAACTGACGCAATTAACATTCAAATCCTTTTATTTTCTCTATAGGTAATCGAAAACGAAAAACGCTACCCCAACCAAAACTCAAATTTGAACCTAATTCTATGAAACACAATTTCCTTTTCAAAAATACATGGGTAATTTGGAAGGAAATCATTAAAAGGAATACTACAAATTAGGCTATTCCCATTTGGTTCAACGACCTGTTATCTTTAACTGTTATTTGTGTAATTCGGGCCAATTAGATGCGTACCAAAATAAGGGTAAAATTTGGGTAAGCAAACACAGTGAAATGAGAATACGGAAAATTTCATTTCATCAACAATTACTTTATGTATTGAATATTTTATGTAGTGCCAGTTCCTAGAGGACTTCGACCTCAGGTGTGATTTAGGTGAAAAGGCGGCTTTTGTCACCTAAATCTAAGCAAATAGGTATATGTTTTCGGCAAAATTGCTAGACTCCTTACTTTCATGCTGGACTGGGAGCGAAAGAAAAACATAGAATGTGCCAGCTGCTTCTCTTCCCGGGCATACTGTAAAAGTCAGTTAAGGGACAGAGGTTTTAAAGGCGTTTTTGTGGGCGATAGGCTGACCCCCTGTCACTACAATAGTCTCTCTCCATCTTTATAATACCTCCAAATTTGTCAAACGTGACATCAGATGGTCTTGTAACCTCTGGTGTTCTGCCTACCCCATAAGGGATACAGGCGTGTCGTTATATATGTGTATGTGCTAGACTCCTTAACTAATTCTTGACTCCTTTATAATTAAAAATTTAGCCAATAATCTTATATAAAAATTGTTATTGCAGATCTTCTTCGTAAAACTAAGTTATTAACGATCATATGCTTCGATGGATATCGGGCAGACGAAACGCCATCTTGGTATATTTTGGAATGTTTCCAAATAATACATATTTTTCTTGCATACTTATTGCCAATGTAATGGTACACTATTTGAACAATGTATTGCAAATGGGTTTTGGAGGAAAGTAAAATATATTATTTTCGAAAGTAGTATGTTTATTGATTTGGTAGAGAATTATTGGTGTTTGTATAGAAATGTAAACTGGAGATGGGAAAATAGGCTGTTTAAAAAAGAGAACAAGTATTTTTTTAATGTTTAAGAATGATCTTGAGGTTGTAAGGACATATCTGAAAATATTGAGGCATTGAGAACAGCTGAGCATGTTTTGACTTTATAGAATTGAGAAAAACACTGTATTAGATACAACAAAATGATGTGGCTATGTTGTGTAATGTGCGCTTTGACTTTGTTGTACTATCAGGATAAATATTAAGTCTAATATAAATTATCACAATTTTTTTCGAGTTTACCACTCTTTTTGCCTCAAAGATTCGCTGAAAGAAAACAGTTTTTAGGGTCAAGTTCGCCTTTGTAGAAAACTGTTACATACAGGATTGTTTTTTAGTCACCAGCCAAATTTAAATTTTATTTTCTTTGATAAGATATAAACGTACTTGCATATTTATTTAAGTAACTCTCAAAAGAAAAATATAAAGATTTATTGATGAACAGGACGCGCCATTTCATTGATAATAACAACGTAGTACTACAAGATGTTTTGTAGTAGCGCGTATCGTCTTTATTTTAATGGTATTCATCCATAATTTAGAGTGACCATGCTTTGCTTAGTATGTTACCGAATGTATTAATTTCTTTATAAAAGAAATACATAGCTTTTTTGTGCAAAAGTCGTTTCTAAAAACGATATTTATTGTGTAGAAAAAACTTTTCTGGTGACTAAAAAACAAACTTGTATATGAATTTTATTATTAATATTACATAAGTATACTTACTTAAGTATTAAGTAAATAAATGAATTAAAGATATTCAGTTCAATCGCATCTTATCGTTAGTTATCAATAAAAAGCTAATAAATAACATTAATTTCAAATCTAAACTTAACAAAATTAATATCAGGCAATTAAAGTTTGCTTTGAAACTGATTATCCAAGATGTCTTTAGTGTTAGTATGAAATTAAGTTCGTGAATATACAACCACAGATAAAATTGACTCAATTTAACTTGAGGTTTTGCAAACACTGATTTATTTTAATACGAGCGTTTGCCCGCGACTTCGTACACGCATAAACTCAATAGTCCTATATTTTCCGTTCCCGTGGGAATTTCGGGAATTTATTTCCATATAACAAACAGACACTTATTATGGAACCTTTATACCAAGTATCACATCCGTGCACTCTAGGAATAAGGTATTTTCATACAAACTAAAACATCATATATTACCCGTTCCCATGGCAATTTCGGGAATTCCTTTCATAACACAACCAGACACACATTGAAAAACCTTTACACCAAGTTTCACATCGGTACACTCAAGGAATAATATTTTTCATACAAACTAAAAAGCCCTATATTTCCCGTTCCCGTGGTAATTTCGGGAATTCCTTCCTTAGTGCACCCCTACATCCCCCTAAAGAATGTATGTTCCAGCTCTCTACGCCCAGTAGTTACGGCTGTACGTTGTCTGTCAGTCACTCAGTACCTCAGTCACTCAGTCAGTAACGGAACAGTTTTATATATATTGATTGATTGATAAATGCTTTTAAATGCTAAGTCACAGAAATTAATTATTTGTACACCCTTTCATTAGCAGGGGTCCAATCAAAGACTTCCTTTTCGTAAAACTAAAGAGCGTTTACCTTTTTAGCAGATTCGACGTTGTCTGATCCGTGGGTAATTTCAATTTTATAAAAAGTGGTTTTTACATACATACATACATAACTTCACGCCTGTATCCCTTATGGGGTAGGCAGAACATCAGAGGTTATAAGACCAACTGATGTCACGTTTGACTAATGAGGTATTATAATGATTGCGAGAGGCTATTGCAGTGACAGGGGGTCAGCCTATCGCCCACAAAAATGCCAATAAAACCTCTGTCCCTTAACTGACTTTTACAGTATGCCCGGGAAGAGAAGCAGCTGGCACATTCTATGTTTTTCTTTCACTCCCAGTCCAGCATTAAAAATAATACTCGAAACTCCTGAAACGTCTAAAATACAGAGTTGTCTCTTGCGCTTTTACGTGTGTAAATACTAGACTTCTTGGAAAATAAGGTTATAATATTTTATACCAGGCAATGAATTATCCGTGTACTAAAAAGCTGAATCGAATAAACCTTTCGAAATTTATTTTATTTATTTAACGTCATCAAACCACTTACAATTATCCTTACCGGTAACCTAATCCGAAAGAGAAGTGCAACAAATTGTTAACTAATTTATACAGGGTTCATTTGACAACATCTACCAAATTTTTTTTACGTAATAAGTATAATTAATAGAAACCATTTCTGCAAAAAAAAGTAGTTATTTTTTTACACGGAAATTCATATTATTCACTAAAATGTTAAGCACAACGTGGTCATACTGTTTTACGAATGAATACTATAAAGACTACGCGCAGTGGTACAACTTGTTTAACCGAATGAATTACATCACAGACGTCTAAATTTTCAAAAAACAATCGTATCCTCTTGACAATAAGTGCCATTACATCGAGCAGGTAAGATACCGACATGTTCGCACGTGAACGAAACCGGCCGGCGCCGCGGCGGCGGCGCCGTCTCGCAAACCCGGAAACACTTGTCTGTTGCCATGACCTTCAGGCCTTCAGTCGCTCGCGCATCCTCGGCGAAAGTGCACGCGCAGCGTGCGTAATGCAGCTGCGTTCGCGAGAGCCCGCGAAACCTGCGCCGCATGTGTTTATTAGACAGTGAGTCGTCGCTAACTATCGATAATGTTTACAAATAGGGAATCGTTTATCAGAACGAAGCTCGAAGCCTTTCTGATTTAAAAAACCAAATAGTGTGTGAATTTGACAAAGTGACACTGCAGTGCTAAATAAAGCCCATGAAAATACTTACGTTAAAACGTGCTAGACTCTGCCTGGAGAAAAATGGTATGCATTTTGATCACTTATTACACAGATTAGAGCTTTAATTAATGTACATAAGTTTATTCAATCTTTTTAAATACGCCGAAATGCAAAATGTTTCTATCTATTTTTGCATTCACTTAAAAGTATTATGTTACATTTTCTCACATTAAATCCCTCAAACCTTTTGCAATTTGCCGGTTCTAAGCCTGTAAAAGTATGAAGAAAAGATTGTACGTAACTTGTGTAGGTAACTTTTTTTATTGCCTGTAGGTATGCATAACTACTGAACTCAAAGTGTGACCTTGCAACCTCATATACAAAAGTAAACTTAACCACTTTGGCGATTGGGTAAACGTATCTGCCTCAGACGCCAGTGGTTACGGGTTCGATTCCCGCACGGAACAAGAAAAAAAAAATGTTCCGTGTCTGGGTGTTTATCTATTTATGTATTTATATTCTAGGTTCCCCCCTAGTTCGCTGCATGGTATCCCATATCACAAGCTATGCTTACTTAGGGGCCATGTAGTTGGTGTGATTGTCTGGGGATTTTTTAAGATTTTAAGTTAAAGAATTCATTGCGCAACGCATGGTTACATAAGCATTATACAATACATACTTAGCGGGTGGGAGTGTGCATGTGGCGGGAACACTACTGTGCTGTGTGCGTGTTGAGTAAGGCGGCCCGTCGGGAAAAGTGTAGTAATGTTATTTATTTATAGGGAATATAAGAAAATAAGTACCTACTTTTATTACATAATTATGATAAGAATCGATTATGCTTCTCCTTCAATATCTAAAATTTTTCACCAGTCACCCTGTACTTAATAACACAACAGCAAATTATTAACTACCCTAAATTCATCCTCTCGATCATTAACCTTTAGAATAAAAGTAGGATTTATACACCTTAAAGAAGGTTATGTCTGTCTTTATGTTGGAGATAATGTTTTGTACACTAATTGGCGACATTTTGAAAAAGGACCTAGTCAAAAGTACCCGTAACCGGCGGTCATGTATGAAAAGATTAATGAACGTGGAGGAAGCGAAAGAGGTATGTCTAGATCGTAGCAATTGGTGTTCCCTTGTCTCTGCCTACTCCAAAGGGAGACAGGCGTGAGGTAATGTATGTATGTATAATATTTCAGTGTACTAATTTATATTTCAGTCTGATTTTGATCTGATTTGCACAATTTTAAGAGTTCTCGGGGCTTACTATAAATCTATACATATAATAAAATGGTAGGAAAGTCAAAACTGTACATAGAATATTTTTTTAAAAGAATACTTGGGGTATGATCTACAATCGAAACAGAAACAAAAAATATAGTTTTTAGAATTTTTGTCTGTTTGTCTGTTTGTCTTTCCGGGAAAAACTCAAAAAGTACTGCATGGATTTACTTCAAATTTGGCATGAAGATAGTTAAGAAGTCGGGTCAACATATAGGCTACATATTATCACGCTAGCAGTGTTATAATCGTAGGTGCGTTTGGTGCTGCATAGCGTTCACGCAGACGACGTCGCGGGCAGCAGCTAGTTATTAAATATCACGATACCTACGAGTAGAAATACCTGTATTTTCGAAAAAGTCAGTGAAAATTTTTATTTAATAAAATTTTAAACTGCAAAATCAGGAACACCTTAAAGACAAAAAATTTCAACCGAGTAGTTCCAGGTAATACAGCTAGTACAAAGTACTAACTAACTAGTACTAATCTTTTCACTCGTGTTTCGTTGCCATTTCAGTCAAAACTTCTTCAGTTATCTTATTGTCATTTTATGAAAACATCATCATCTATTTCTCATTTTTCCTAAGAAGCTCAATTTAAAAGCAGAAACACAGTTAAAGCACTTTGAAAGTAACTAAAAGGACGAATAAAAGAACGTTTGTGAGTTTTCCCTAAACTCTATATGAATAATGGGTTGAAACACCATCTGGATACGGTTGCCAATTTCCGCCATGAAATAGCAATATGTATGTGATGAGAATGTAAAATTGCTATAAAAACCCATGTTTTTACAAAAAAATACCTTTTATGGTAAAAGTGTAATAAATCATAATAATAATGGTTTTTCTCTACTAAAGTTAGAGCCAAAATATTAAATGTTCACCACAGAAATAATTATATGATTTTTGTCTTAAAAGAACAAGTAAATATTTGTGCGGTTATTTGCGAATCGATTTTAAATATTCTTGTTACATATGATAAAGTACCTACACTTTAGTGGTGGTTGAAATCGATAGAGAACCTACTTCATGAAAAATTTTAAATGTTTGAAAAAATATGTATGAGTGAAGTCGGTTTTTTTATTGCTCCGTATTTGTTGATTATAATTACTTTTTTTAATGATTAAAGTAGATATGCCTAAGTCACTCTTGAATCTTGTATTAGGAGATGATTCAGTCAATTACAGATTTAAGATGAACTTGGCTCTCCTTAACCGATACCAGAACACATCAGCTATATGAGCTATTACAAATCATCTTTTGATGATAAGGTCTTTGATGATAAGAACAGCCGTACAGCTTTAAAAGAATGCTTAAACAACATATCGACATATTGATCATCTTAGTTCTCTCATTTTACATATATATATATATCGATGGTCATAAGTTGACACCTCGTAACTTGATTAGATCAAATTTTCCAGGAGAGACGAAAAACGTTCTTATTTATTAATTAGTTGTAATTTATTGGAATAAAAAATATAGTTGGTAGAAAATACGTTTTATTATTTTACAAAATGATAACATTCAGATTTTCTTTACTATTTTCCGAAAAATAATCAAACAAAGGTAGTTATGAGTAAACAGATCTAAAAAGAAGTCAATAATATCGAATTACGAGCTTACAACATTTTAATATCGGACATATTAATAATGATGTAAAGAGTTGTAAAACGAATGGTAATCCTCTGGTATGACGTTTTTAAGGGCTTGAAGGTCTAAAAATTTGGCAGATGTAAGTTTTAATGGTCCTGCGAATAGCGGCGCATAAGCAGTTATTGGAAAATTTTGTAATACTTTTGGCCTTTGAGGTAAAATCCCATAATCTTTGTCCGAGAAATCTATTCTATAATACAATTTTCCGTCTGGCTCGTATTTAATTGCTTTCAAATCAGTTACCACAGGATCACCCTTCTTTTTTCCAGGCCTAATACTTTCGAAACGTAAAGTTTTGGGGTCATCGTATTTTTTTTTAAAATCGTACGATAATACCTTTACTTCATAGGGAGGGCTTTTTCTACTTTTCTTTGTTATATCAGCATATTGGCTTGGAACATAAAAAGCTTCGTATTTTTGAATATCTTTCTCAATATTAGCATGAACACTGTCTACCTCTATTTGTGTATGGCCTGGTTCTAAGTATTTGTGGAAGATCACTAGACCGTGCAAAGCAGAGAAGTTGGAAAGAGCGTTGGCCAATATGGCATTTCTATTTTGATTTCTTTTTCTTCTTCTGATGGTGCAAGTATCATGCCGTCACTCGACTTATTAATCCAGTTTCTTACTGACCATTCTCCAATATTTAAAGTATTAAGATACATCTTCTTACAAACTTGCATTTTTTCATCACCTTCTTTTAAATAATACCGTAACGAAGCAGTTCTTCTGCTTCTTTCATCAGTTTTTGTCTCTGTTTTATATCTTTCAGTGGTATTAACTACAAACATCATTTTTTCTTTCCAAGATAAACTCCATAATATACTAAAAATACGTTGACGGCATTCAGGATTAAATTCATTACAGTGACGTTGTTTGGATCTACTACAAAATTCAGAATTGCAAGTTTCTTTTAACTTTCTTGCAGGCCTTGGCTCATTATTTGTGTTGCATCTGCCCAAATTTCTTTTCCAACCTATGTAAGAATCACCTGACTCCCTTAAATTCTTGTTCAT
Organism: Stenoptilia bipunctidactyla; assembly: GCA_944452665.1. Classification (NCBI taxonomy): domain Eukaryota; kingdom Metazoa; phylum Arthropoda; class Insecta; order Lepidoptera; family Pterophoridae; genus Stenoptilia; species Stenoptilia bipunctidactyla. Next base: position 4,231,034 of record OX101748.1, on the reverse strand, counting down.
GTTAGCTTTCCAATTTTGAGGTTCTGCTAGCCCCTTTCTTTTTTTACTTTTTTTTCTGCTCATTTCAAGCGATAAGCTATCGCAGTCCTCTTCAGATGAACCAGATGTGGTTATTTCTGGCTCATAGTCATGATTATTCACAATTCCAGATGACGTTGAAGGTCTTATTTCTTCAAAATAATTTTTCAAAAATCAATTTTTGAAAATTATCAAAAATTGATGGCGACACAGAGTTCGATCTCATGTCCATGTCACCATCGTCAATTAAAGACTTATTTGTCTCATTGGATTGTCCCTGTAAATAAGTCTGTTTATCAGAACTCAATTCCTTCTCGACTGTTATATTACATAACTCTTTGTTTGCATCATTACAATGAGATGCATAATTAGCGGAAATAAGCACTAGCTCTCCATTTTCTTGTAAGTACCTACTTCATACGAAAAATGTTCCTTGCCACCTAAATTTGATGACTGGCGGCTTTCCATGCCCATGCTGGTGGAGGGTTCTGGTTCTGAAATTACTTGAGACTGACTAGCATCCTTATATTCACTTTTTTTTCCCGAGATATTTTTACTCTTAAACCTTGGTTCTTACACGAATACTAGTATGTAATAACAAAACTTTCTTATAATGATTAGAGTAATAGGAAAAATGTGCTTACCTACCTTATTACAGGTTCTTCGTTTATTTTACGTGAAAATTTGTACTATCTACTTGTATTATCTGAAAATCTACGCAAATACGTCAGCAGACTTTAAAAAGTCAGGTAAAACTAATTTTTAAAACAGTTAACACATTTAAAATTGTAGGTGCAATTCAAATTGATACCTCGTATCTCGCTATTTGTGGCACAAGATGTTGAAGAAAGAAATAAGAGTTGTCAACTCTGGGAAAAAATGTTCTAGTGATAATTTAAATAAAATACGATTTGTCAATTGAACGACGCGGCACGAAATTTGAAAAATTTTGATGTATTTAACTCCAAAACCAAAAAAAGTTGAGTTACGAGGTGCCAACTTATGACCATCGATATATATATATATATATATATATATATTTATATATATTATCAGTATGTATATAATTCCATATGTAAGTAGAAAGTATATGTGTATGTATATATGTATTATTGATATGTCTGTGTAATTATTTGTATGAAGTCTATTTTATAGCCTGTATCCCAACGCCCATCCTAATTCTCCACTACCTAAACCTGTCAAGACTCGGTTGCTTGGAAGATATCGCTCTATCGCGATAAGGCCGCCTTTGTGCCAATGTGAAAATCAAATGTACCTTTTTTCTTTACTTTATTTTTTTATGCTGTTGGTGTACAATAAAGAGTTTATTATTATTAGACAATTAGTTTCAGTGACTTTGACTTAGAAGTAGAACAATTTTAGTATCCTCCTGATTTGCGAACTCAATTTATACAGATTCTGTTTCAAAATGTCAGCGCTTCAGCAATAATGTTTCATCAAAAGTTTATTGCTTAACCCGTACATCTCCAACTTCATTATTACTGTATTTTTTTTACTGTTTATGTGTTGGAATTTTTTATTTTCTTTTTGCATAAATAGATACATAACGTCACGCCTGTATCCCTATGGGGGTAGGCAGAACACCAGAGGAAAAAGGACCATCTGATGTCACATTTGAAAAATTTGGAGGTATTACAAAGATGGAGAAAGACTATTGTAGTAACAGGGGGCCCACAAAAATGCCTTTAAAACCTCTGCCCCTTAACTGACTTTTACAGTATGCCCGGGAAGAAGCAGCTGGCACATTATGTTTTTCTTTCGCTCCCAGTCCAGCATGGAAGCAATATTCTAATCAATTTCTTATTGATAAGTCCGTGTAGGGAATTATTAATATTATTAATTATTATTATTATTGTCCGTTTATTGTGTCCGGCTTAGAATAGCTCTATCGTCCCTGGATAATCGTATCGGAAAAGTTGACTAATCCGAGTAACCCCCGCTTGATTCCTCGGGGGTTCCTCGGCTTATTTAGTTCCTCGACATATGACGACCGGCTGGTGTAGGGGTAACAAGCATTGCCTTCTATGCCAGAGGTCCTGGGTTCGAATCCCGGCGGCCACGGATATTTGTGTGATAAACACAGATATTAGTCGTCAAGTCATGGAAGTTTATATGTTTTTTTAAGTTTATTCTAATAAAAAATATGTATTTATTCAATATATATGTTTATATATTTCTTAAGTATATCAGTTTACTAGTATCCACAACACTAGTTCTTTAAGAAACTTAATTTGAGCTAGATAATATTGCGTGAGTGTCAGAAATATTTATTTATTTATTATTATTATAGATTTTATACAAAGGTACTACTAGGTAAATGAAGCTCTAAAGAGTCTAACTACCAATCAGGAATCTCTCAGATTTGTCGCCTTTTACGACAAGCATCATGATTATAGAACTACTGCTTAAAATTAAGCCTCTTACTTTAATGGCTTCATTTAGAGACAAAAATTCAAATATTCAAAAAGTTTTATTCATCTTAGGAATTTCACAAAACACTTGATGAAGTCAGTCATCACATACTTCGGCTTTAACTAGTTGTTGGTAGTTGTTGAATAAGATATTACAGTAACCAAGAGACCAAGACACAAAAAAAGCCGGCGGAAAAAAACTCTTGGCACTCTTTTTCAGTCAGAATTATCATATTCAAATAGGTACAGTACAAAGTGACCGTGACATGAAAAATAAACAAACACAAGACAGCTAATTGTGAGAGCCAATGTCATGCCACAACCAAATTGCTTACATAGTAGGTGCAATGAGCCATGGATGCACAATACGAACATGACAAACTGGGACCAGAGTATTTGAACAAGAATGGAATAAAATAGTCATAGTGTCATTAGCAAAACGACCTGGCACCACTAGACGAACTAACATATCGTAGTATTGATTGAAAGTAGGCTAAAACGCGTGGGTAGAAATAGGGTGGCTATAACTTACATCACGTTAAAATAGACTGAGTTGGTGACGTACTTCTATTATATGGAGCAAATTTTGATTACGTAAAACAAATATGAAAGCTAATATCAAATACAAAAGATAACGTTTCTGTTTTCTATTTAGATAAATATATGGCTCGTAAATAGGCCTTTGTTTAGGTTCATGTTGATAAAATATAATTAATTTGATAGCAATATGCGTGGGAGGTTAGCTATTGAAATATAAATGCTCTTCAATAGATCGCTAAATGTTTATGTAACCATAAATTTTGTTGACGTGGAAAATCTGATGTCGATTAATTGAGTGGTGAAGTTTGAGGTTTTCTGTTATTTTAATTCCATGTTTGAATTAGACTTTATTTATATTCGCATTAACACCAGTATTTTATTTAGAAAATGATTGTTCAGACACTAGTGCACTATCAATGATAGTTTGATATTGCATGGAGCTTGTATACTAGTTGTATTTTTAAGTATATCACATACTTATTTTAAGTCATTAAACTTTTAAAACAGTATTATTATTTTTTTGGTATAAAAATTCTCACAGTAAGCAGTAATACTAAATTTCTTCCGTTTTCCTCATAATTCCTTATAATTTTTAATATTATTAATTACACCTAAAATTATATTAAAATTAAATGGACAAGTCTTTAGGAGTATACAATAAAGAAAAAAATACACAAAATACCTCCATTTTACGAAGTGGTAAAGGAATTAATAAAAAAGGAGGGAAAATTTTGTAAAATAATATCCGTCTACGCCATTTTGTAATGAGGCAACCCTGGTTTACGATTTTTTTACAATCTCACGTCCGAACAAACTACAGGTAGTAATTATTATTACGCATATTTATAACTACACGCCTTTCGGCGGAAAAGACCCGACAATCGGACCAGTCGGTCAGGTTAAATTATTATTGATATTATTCCCTTCGATCAAAACGACACGTCGTGGATATATTTTTTTTTATTTTAGGGATGTTTGTCTTCCATGCCACCTGATGGAAAAGACTTTGGTGGTATATGTACGAGAAAACTTTTCACTCGAAACTTAAAAGCACCAAAACTGCAGTGATCAGTAAAAGCAGAGTTAGGCAGTTCGTTCCACACCTTGGTAACGCTTACCAAAAAGCGAATTAGACTTTTTGGTAAATTCTATCTGCGTCTGTTAGCCCGGCGGAAAAGTGAGTGGGTTCAATTTGGTCAAAAATAACGCACACTCAGAAAAATGTAGCTGATAAAGTATTGTCAAACAAGCAACCTTACGACGGTGTACTTTTTTTATATTGTAAGAATAGGACGTTTGTCTTCCATGCCATCTGATGGAAAGTGCGCATGAAGACTATGGTCTTACACGTCCATCCACGAGAAACCTATTCACTCGACACTTAAAAGTTCCAGGACTGTAGTGGTCAGGAAAAACAGACGCACTAAAGTCTTATTAGTTTAATTTTTAGTTAGCTTAAGTACCAACGCTGCGTTACGCGTTCGAACGCGCATACCGTACGTCCGTATGATACGGAAGTACGTATAGACGTACGGTACGCGTTCGAACGCGGAACGCAGCATTGCTAGTACAATTTCATAAGGGTGCTTGTACAGTCGTGTTAATAGAATATATTTTTTTACTATTTGGCTAAACGTCATTATAAATTAAAAAAAAGACATCCAGTTAGTCCGTTTGTGAAATCGAGGTTACTGTGCGGAGAATTTGTTTAAAAATTCAGTGGCTATGTATCAAACTCATTTTCATACGCGCGTGTGACACGTTCCACGGAGCGTTGCCGACTGAATCGGCACGCGCGGTCGGAGCGCTCGCGGCCACGTCCGTACCGAACGCGTGTATCATACGTGGCGTTTGGCGCATTCCGAACGTCAGTGTTGGCACTAAACATTTGGCTCAATAGTTAAATTTGAATTTGAACCGTATTCTAGCATTATTTAGTGAAGATGCAAGAGCTTTAATTATCAATCCCATCCCTGACGATATATCAATCTCATTTTCTTTTTTTGAATTGTTACAGACAATGTCCACCGTCTCCAGATGATGACACGGGCAGTTCCTAGTCTCGACTGACAGGATGACTCCAGCCGGTCTGCTGGTCTTCTGCTCATTGCTGACCAGGGCGTTATGTGTCATCGCTCCCCAAATACCAGGTTTGTAGAATAACACTCATTTAATGATTTCTAGTCACATTAGGTTTTTTCCATACTGGACTGGGACCGAAGGAAAAACCAGCTGCTTCTCTTCTCGGGCATGCTGTAAAATTCAGTTAAGGGACAGAGGTTTTGCTGGAGGTTTATTTGTGCGCGATAAGCTGAACCCTGTTACTGCAATAGTCTCTCTCCACCACAGCCTCTAAATTTATCAAACGTGGCATCAGATGGTTTTATAACCTCTGGTGTTCTGCCTACCCCATAAAAGATACAGGCGTGAGTTTGTATGTAAGGTTTGGCAAGGCGTAGCCTAACTACCCCTGAAAGCTGACTAATTCAAGCTCAGTGGTACTTCCTGAAGGTTCGTCTACTAGCGACCACACTTCATGTTTAATCTGCCGCCAAATATCGACATTGCGAATGGCCGCCATAAATGCCGCTATGCCCTTGCAGGCATGTATACGTAGGGTTACCAACTTTTTTTTCTAGAAATAAAGTATATTGGAAAAAGTATAATGTAGTGGAAAACAGTATAATACTGTTTTAAACAGTATGGTTGGCAACCCTATGTATATGTTAAAAATATTCCATCTATAATTTGTTATGTACATACATACATAACTTCACGCCGTTATCCATTATGGGGTAGGCAGAACACCAGAGGTTACAAGACCATCTGATGCCACGTTTGACTTTGGAGGTATTATAATGATGGAGAGAGACTATTGCAGTGACAGGGATCAGTGCATTGCCCACAAAAACACTAATAAAACCTCTGTCCCTTTCCTGACTTTTACAGTATGAACGGGAAGAGAAGCAGCTGTTACATTCTATGGCTTTCTTTTGCTCCCAGTCCAGCATTGAATTTGTAATACAAAATGCAATAAATGAATAAACACGACGTCAAAGTGACGAAAACACTTTAGTACCTTTAACCAATCATAAGTCGGCAAACTGTACTGACTGACGTCACGCAGATATTAATGTAACAAGGTTCCAGCGCAATACCAACTTACGGGGCGTATACTTTAGATATTATTTTGCAGTTCTTACATAAAATTGTCAGCAAATGGGTTGAGTCATGATCAATACAGAAGGCTTTCATAATAGGGGCCTTCAATAGAAAATTTAACTTAATAGGTAGGACAATGTACCAGTAATGCAATTCTCGTAAATTCAAGTATTTCAATTAAAAGCTGTTTAATCCTACCGGTGGCAGGGCTTTCTCTGTTGATATTAAAGGAGAAAGGCATTCAATTAGTCATTTCAGTAAGAGTTTAAAATTGGTATTTGTTTTTACTTTGCAAAGTGTTTTCTTTACTACAATTGACAACCTCCGTCGTACAATATGATTTTAATAAGTATTCAACTTTTTATTATACAGGGCAGGACGTGATAGTTTGAGATCATACATGAAAAGAAAAAATAAAATAAAAAATATTAATTATTTGCTGAGTAAACTTAACCGAAAGTTAAAGAATTCATTACGCAGCGCATGGTTACATATGGTTACATGGTTACATGGTTACATATGCGTAATACACTAGATACTAATTTGCGGGTGGTGGTGTGCGTGCGGCGGGAACACTGCTGTGCTCGAGTTGACGGAGGCAGCGCGTCGGGAAAAGTGTAGTAAGGTCTTTTTATTTATTCATAGTGATTTCTGATGAAAAATTAAATACCTACTTTTATTACATAGTTATGATCAGAATTGCTCCTTCAGTATCTAAAATTTGTCACCAAGTCATTTTTTTTTAATTTCAACTGAGACACATCAAACTCTATCTTAAACGTTAAAGCTTACTTAATTGCAATGCCTCAGCATAATTGAAGTAGAAAACTGCTGTAAAAAAGATTAAAAGACTCCATTTTGCAATGCGACTTGTACAGTTGGAATCTCATTAAGATTGCAACAAACACATTTTATGTGGCTATTACTTACAAGAGTATCCATTTGTATCCTCTTTTAATCTGAATTAGTGTACAGTTGTCGGAAATAATGAACCCACACTATAATAATAATAATAATAATAATTCTTTATTGTAAACCAACATTATAAAAAAGAAAGTAAAAAAGGTACATTTTAATTCAGTATTGGCACAAAGGCGGCCTTATCGCTGTAGAGCGATTTCTTCCAGACAACCGAGTCTTGACAGGATTAGGTAGTGGGAATAGGATGGGCGTTGGGACACAAGCTATAAAAATAGACTTCATACAAATAATTACATAGATATACCTACATATTACTAAAAAATACATATAAATTTTAATAATACATACAAATACATTCAAATAATACATATACATACATTCTAATAATACATACATATTACATATATATATATTGATAATCACAATGAGATCGTTATGATGAACAATATTTCATAAGGTAATACTGTTTAAGCAGTCTTTTGAAGGTGTATGGATTGCGAGCTAAGCGGATCTCAATCGGCAGCTCGTTCCATAGTGACACCGATCGGACAAAAAACGACTTGCCCAAAAATGTGGTAGTATGTGATGGTGTCGCTAAAAGGAGATTTGACGAAGAGCGCAAGTTGCGATCATTATTGTTAAACCGATAGTTGATGCGATTTTTCAAATAATCGGGTATAGCTTTATCATACAGAATACGGTAAACTACAGATAGGATGTGAGTATTCCGGCGAAGGCGAATAGGAAGCCACTTGAGATTAGTTCGGAATTCAGATATGTGGTCGTATTTGCGTAATCCAAATACGAATCTTATACAGAGATTTTGGAGCCGCTCAAGTTTATTAAGGAGTTCTTCAGTTAAGTCAAGATAGCTGGCATCAGCATAGTCGAGAATAGGAAGTAAGAGAGATTGTGCTAGCGCAATTTTAGTGGCAACGGGGAGGAAATTGCGAAAACGCTTGAGCGAATTCACCGCGGAAAACATCTTCCTGCTCACTTCGGCAATCTGTGGTGCCCAGGAGAGCGTGCGATCAAAGATGATACCGAGATTCTTCACGGTCTCACTAAAATGAATGGAAATGCCATTAAATTCTACTTGAGGTAGTGAATTCACGTTTATACGAGGAGTCATTTTGTTGCTGCCGATAATGATAGTTTGCGTCTTGAGAGGGTTGACAATGAGCCCGTGTTTGTGACTCCAGTCTGGTATCAATTTCAAGTCCGCATTGTGTAGCGCTACAGCATTAGGCAGATCTTCGAGACTGCTATGAGTATAGATTTGAAGATCGTCCGCATACAGATGGTAGGAAGAAGATAAATTGAGAGTAATCGAATTGATGAATACGGCAAAGAGGAGTGGAGACAACACGCCACCTTGCGGTACACCGGCATTAATATCACACCAATCAGAAACATCCATGTCAGTAGTAATACGTTGCCGGCGTCCATGCAAGTAAGTACGAAACCAGTCAATAGTCGATGGAGATATGTTAAGAGAACGGAGCATTTGCAAAAGAATTTCAAAATCTACTGTATTAAAAGCATTGCTGAAATCCAGTAGAGTTAGAATAGTAAACTTCTTCTGCTCCATGCCCATGCGAATATCTTCCGTGATTTTAAGTAATGCCGTAGTTGTACTGTGCCCAGGACGGAAACCAGATTGGAAAGGGTTAAGTAGTTTATGGTTTTGCAGGAAAGTACTGAGCTGTTGGTGAACTAGTCCCTCTAGTACTTTGGCAAGGAAAGGTAAGATGGCAATAGGACGATAGTCGGAAAAGGAAAGAGGATTGGCTTTTTTAGGAAGTGGTATGATGTTGGCATCCTTCCATGCGTCAGGGAAAACGCTATTAGCAATGGAATTATTAAGTATAGAGGTGATTACAGGAAGGATAATGTCTAGGATAGGGATGAGCATCTTACGACTAATACAGTCTGATCCACTTGCATTAGAGGCCACGGAGAGTATCTTTCTTTTAACATCACATTCCGAAAATTGACTTATTGAAAAATACGGAATATTTGGCGTCGGTAAACTAGATATGTGATTCAAAGTATGGATTTTTGTAGAAGCGTCTATAGAGCTAGAAGAAGTGAAATGACTATTTAATAAGTTTAGATTAGTGTTTTTAAGGGAGTTGTCACTTTTAGATTTACCGATTCCCAACGTTCTGAGGAATTTCCAGACTTTAGCTGAATCGCCGTTAGAAACTGATTTATGAATGTGGCGCCGTTGTGCGTCCCTACACATCGTATTGCAGCGGTTCCTCAAATTTCTATATACTTGTAAGTTTTCTTCAGTAGCATTCAATTTGAATTTGGCTTTTGCACTATCCCTTTTACGCATCCATAACTTTATATCATCAGTCAGCCAAGGAGCAGGGAGATGCTTTATTTTAACTGGACGTAACGGCGCATGTCCGTCATATAGGTCGATGATGAGATTGTTAAAAATGCTTATTTGACTGTCAACAGATGAGTTACTGAGAGCAGCTGACCAATCAATATTAGCAGCATCGTCAATAAGCTTTTCGACGTTAATGCCATTAAAATTACGCCGCAGAAGGATTCTCGGCTTTGCTTTGGGAGGACGTATTTTGTATGAAAGGAATAATAAGTCATGATAGGAGAAAGCATCCGCGTCTAACTGACCAAAAAGTGATACGTGATTTAAGGAGGAGACGATGGCTAAATCAATAAGAGAAGGAATACTGTGAGGGTAATGGTGTGTGGCCTTGGACGGGATAATATTTAGGTCGGTTGACCTAATTAATGTGCGAAGCCTAGTGGACCGACAATTAGTTTTCAGGAGACAGGTGTTGAAATCACCCATCAAAATGGAATGCCCATAGATGGGTACCAGGTCCTCTAATAGGTGTTCTAAAGTCGGAAAGTAATTTACGTTTGGTGGACTGTACATAACTCCCAGTAGCAATTTAGTGTGGTTCAACGTAATCTCAAGAAATAAGTAGTCGACTGCGCTAGTCGGTGTTGTGGTAGATGCGTTGATCACACTAAAAGGGATATGAGAGCGAAGGTATATTGCTACACCTCCACCGGTCCGTTCTGTGCGATCACTGCGAATTAGACGAAAACCTGGCAATGAATAGGAAGCAGAAGAGAGACATGGCTTAAACCAAGTTTCAGAAATAAGGATAGCATGTATAGAAGTACTATCAAAAGCTGCCAGCATATCGGGGTAATGAGCTGGAATACTCTGCGCATTGATGTGAACAACATTAAAGTTTTTGTGAAAATTGGAAAATTGAGTGTCGAGTGCAGTGTTCAAGGAGGGAGATAGACTGTGGTAGCTACCGGTACTCTGCGATGAAGGTGACGAACATGAAACATAGTTAGGTAAAACATTATCATCTTGACCATCATACATATTATAGTAGTTAAAATAAAAAATAATAAAAATAATAATAAATAAATAAAATAAGTACTTAAAATACTAAAACAAAAAAAAAAAAAACAAAAACTATATCTAACAAACAAGCTCTGCCTCCGGCTAAGTACCAAAATATAGATATACATATAAAAGAAAACAATTTTTTAATATATATTCATGTGCAAATATTCATATTGTCAATAATATTGATCAATAACAATATTGTCAATAAGTGCCGAAATATTGACTTGACTGTCAGCTGGCACTAACAGAGTGAATTATGATTGATATTGATGGATAGTTTGGCATAAATTTTAGATAAACAAATAGAAATTATTATTTTTACTGGAGGTAGACATAGCAAGAAAAGAAATAGAGATATAAATATATAAAATGTACATACCAGGAACTAGGACATAAGGAAAGGAAATAGATCAGACTATTTACGGTTTATGCGCCTACTTCTTGCTGGCTTCGGTTGCTCCGGAGATTTGAGATCAGCCTTGTCGTTCTCTGGTGGATTCGGGATTGCATCGAGGTCGACCAGGGTGACGATACGGTGTCGCACATCATCATTTCCCAGTACGAATATAGAACCGTCACGGGTCCAACACCGCTTCACTCCGAATCTTTGTTTATTATTATATAAAAATTATTTATTGTGGAGATGAGAGCTTTCAGAAGTAGATTTACGAAAGAGGTTTACAGAGCAGAGTGATAGATAGCAGAGTGATGTCGAAAGGGGCGATATTCTTAAAACAGGCCTATACTCTGGCAAATAATACAAAGCAGTAAACGGACAGGTCGAAATGTCAAATAGAAAAATAATGATACCAGTTAAAAACTTCGTGGTGTAAGTACTGAATGAGAATGATTGAAAAGAATGAGTCTTTGTCATTCGTTTTGCATAAAATTTTATAGAAATTTATAAATAATTGAATTTCTATCTTTAAACTAACTTTAATGGAAATAATTAATTACCAAACATAGCTAGTGCTTTAAAACGGTTACAATAGAAATAAAATCGACTTGATAAATTCTTGATTTTTAAATTTGTTTTGTCATTAAAAATGAAATTTCAAGAAGATATTTCCCTTCGCTGACAGCACCATAAAAAAGAAATATCTTGTGAGGCAAAATATATTTTTTCCTTACTTTACAATATTGTTATTTAAAAACTAATTCACTTAAACCACATCACTATTTTTTTTCTTCCCTAAAATGGGCACACTGGCACTGTCAATTTACTGAATTGAATTATTTCCCAGGGTATAGTAAAATATAGTGTAAAAAGATTAATGAATGGTGTAGGAGAGGTATGTCTGGATCGTAGCAATTAGTATTCCCTTGTCTCTGCCTACCCCAAAGGGAGACAGGCGTGAGGTTATGCATGTATTTATTTATTTACATACTTTTATTCAACAAAGAATAAAGAGAACAATATTACAGTTAAGGGCCTACACTACCTCAAACACGCTCCGAATCCAAATTTTGATCTCAAATATCTATCAGAGTACTGAACTAATAATTTTAGAAAAAACATATAGCAAAGTTAAGAGTATGAACTAAGAACCATATGTTTTGAAAACACAATTAATGAAAAAAATCTCGATAAAAAAAAATCACAAACTTACCTCTAAAATTAACAAAGAAACCTTATTACTTAATTAGTACTTAACCTACACTAATGTTACTTGGTATTTAGTTTCAAGGTATGACAATACGTGTACTATATGATCTGATTTTAAAATAATTTTATTATTTTTTTTATTATAAATCTTAAATCTAAAATAATGTGTTTGGCACGACGGGTGACCTGCGCCCGCTCAAGGATTCAGTTGCGCTCCGGCATTCGTACGAGGAACCTGTGTCGCTTTCACGCTTGCCGCCGCCGCTACAACATCACTTAAATATCGTGTTTTCCATAAATAAATTTGTTGTGTGTTTTATTTCAAAATGGGAAATGAAAGTAGGATATATGCAAGTAAACACAACTAGTAAGTATCGCAGCTCGTTTATTACTGGCAATATGGCGGCTCTGTGATGCCGGTAGGATTACAAACATGTCATTCCCTCCTTACATATTCTTGAACCTGATAACAATAAACGATATAGGTATTACTAAAATCTGTCACTACTTAATACTAAATTAATCTCTTTTAATCTATATTACATTATTGTGCTCAGCTTCTACATATATTTTTTATAATCTATTCGCTTCCGTGGACGCAATTGTCGAATGTTTTGGGTGGAATCTACTTGAGTAACACACGGCGCCGGTACGGGCTCAGCGCCGGGCGACGGTGGCGGCGCCTCTCTCGGCGGAGTCGCCGGTCGCGGACTGTCGGTTGGTGATGCTGTTGGCAGGTGCTCTAAGCATTCCCTCTCTCCTTCACCTGTTTCACCATTGCTCCACTGATCTTCCGGTTCGACAATTACGCCCTCCGACAGAGTCTCTGATTGAACATTGGCCGAAATGCTAGGATTCGGTGTAGGTATAGGGGTAGGTACAGGGCTAGTCTTACTATCTAATATTTTTTGTTTACAAACTATAGTTTGGTCGATATGTCTTACGCAATAAGTTTTAAAATCAAAAATAAATATTTGAAACATTCTATTTCCTATTTTCTTTTCTACGCGACCCTTCACCCAGCTTTCTTTCTTATTTACATACCAGCGAACCCAAACAAGATCTCCTACTAAAATTTTCCTCAAGGTAGGATTATGAATACTTTTAGTTAATGCATTATTATTTTTAGGTATAATTAGATCGAGACGAGTTCGCAACGATCTATTAAACATAAGTTTTGCTGGGATTTCACCAGTAGCACAATGAATAGTATTACGATAGTCAAATAAATATCCTAACAGTTTTTCATGTACAATATTTGTTGCAGAAAAATCGTTTAAAATACATTTTAACATTTTTTTACATATTTTAACCGCGTTTTCTGCCTGACCATTACTACACGGATGGTAAATTGGCGACGTCACGTAATCAATACCGTTACTGGAACAGAATTCTCGAAATTCGGTTGAGTTAATCTTCGGATCATTATCCGATACTAACGTTTTCGGTAATCCAAAAGTAGAAAAAATTAATTTAAGTTTTTGTATTAAAGCTTGTGTACTAGTACCATTGTGCATGTACAAGCATTCGAGCCATTTAGAGAATGAATCTATAACTACTAGGTACACGCGCTGCCCTATAGTCATATAGTCGATGTGTACTCGGTCCCAGACCCCAGCAGCGCGCGGCCACGGCGCGGGGTCCGCAGGGGGCGCGGCGCGGGTAGCGGCGCACCGCCCGCACGCGCCCGCGCACTGCTCGATCGCCGCGTCGATACCCGGCCACCACATCCTACTTCGAGCATTACTTTTCATTTTAACTATTCCTAAATGTGTACTGTGTAGTTCATTTAGCATTTGGGGTCGTAATTTTGATGGAATCACAATCTTATGTCCCCGCATTAGTACGCCATTCTCATATTGCAAATCTGTTTTACATGAAAAGTATGGGATTATTTGTTTGCAACTGATCTTACGAGGCCAACCACTTGTCATATATTTTATAACTGTTTGCAACGTCTTATCATTCTGAGTAGCTACTTTTAAAAGTTTTGTTGTAATGGCGGGAGATATTGGGTCTAAAAATTTTAAAGAGTGATACCTGTCAAATTCCGTATCACTATTACTGCAATTTACAGCCAACGGTGCTCGTGAAAAGTAATCCGCGACTAAATTGTTTTTACCCGACGTATATTCTACTACGTAATTATAAGCGGAAAGGATAATAGCGTATCTCTGTAAACGCAAGCCCGTAGTCACGGAAATACCACCTTTGTTATTAAATATAGACACCAACGGTCTGTGATCCGTTCTTAAAATAAATGGTTCGCTACGCCCATAAAGGTATTGATGAAAATATTTCACGCCAAATATGATCGCGGTCGCTTCCTTTTGTATCTGGCTATAGTTACGTTCGCTTGAAGTGAGGGTTCGCGACGCGAATGCAAGGGGGCGTTCGTTGCCGCTACAGTCGCGCTGCGTGAGTACCGCGCCGAGCCCCGTCGGGCCTGCGTCCACCGCCAGCACCAGCTGCAGCCGCGGGTCGAAGTGCGCCAGTACACGCTCAGAGGCCAGCGCGCGCTTCACGGAGGCCACAGCGCGCCTTTGTCGCTCGCCCCACTGCCATGCGGCGCCTTCCCGCGTCAACTCGTGCAGCGGACTAAGAATGCTCGAGGCTTGAGGAATAAACTTCCTATAGTAGTTGACGATGCCGAGAAATCTTTTTACGCCACTTACGTCTACCGGTTCTGGAGCTTTTATTATTGCTTGCACCTTGTCCTGTGATGTTCGTAGCCCCTCCTTACTTATTACGTAACCTAAATAAGTAACATTAGGTTTAAAAAATTCGCACTTATCTTTACGTAATCGGAGGCCGGCTTCGCTTAATCTACGTAAAACTTCAGTTAAGGTTTTTAGATGAGCTCTTTTATCCGGGCCCGTTATGCATATATCGTCAAGCCAGCAACTTACGCCCTCTAAGCCGGATAACAAAGTTTCCATAGCTTTTTGAAAAATTGCTGGCGCGTTCGCCAAACCGTATACTAATCGAGTATATTTATATAAACCTTTAAAAGTATTGATTGTCGTTAATATTTGAGAATCTTCCGAAATTAAAAATTGATTGTAAGCGTTTTTTAGGTCTATTTTTGTATATTTTTCGCCGCCCCCTATCTTAGCAAAGACTTCTTCGATCCGTGGTAGTGGATACCTATCAACTATTAAATCTTTGTTTAATGTGACCGAGAAATCACCCGCTATCTTAATCTCTCCGTTTCCTTTTAAAACCGGCACAATGGGGGTAGCATATTGCGACTGATTAACCGGTACAAGAATACCTAAATCTACCAAACGGTTTATTTCTTTTTCTACTTTATCTTTTAGCGCAAACGGAATTGTTCTGTGTTTAAAAAACTTTGGTTTCGCGTCGTTCTTTAACTGTAACTGCACTTGAAACTTATTAAATGTACCTAGCTCATCTTTCCAAAGATCTGAAAACTGTTCCAGAATATTACTAATTTCACTATCGGAACTAATTTGGTTAATACGTGTAGTTAAAGTCAAGCCAAATGAAGACATAAAATCGCGCCCTAAAAGAGGGGGACCCCCATTTTTCACTACATACATATTTAGATATTTTTCGGAATTATTATACATGACTTTTGTTTTAAAATAACCTAGGGGTGCTATTTTATGACCATTGTATAAACACATTTTCATTTTGCTAGTGAAAAGTTCATAATTTGAAAAGTAGGTATGATATAATTGTTCAGATATTACACTAACGCCCGAACCTGAATCTAATTCCATATTTAATTCCGTTTTACCTAAAAGCACTGATAATTTTAAAGGTTCCTGTGACACGTACCTTAAGTTAAAGTTTTGGCACTCCTCGCAGTCTGATTCATCACTATTATTACACTCAATTTTATGAACTGCCGAACGCTTTGTATCACACATTTTCTTAAGATGTCCCTTTCTGCCACAATTTAGACACTTGTAATTTTTATATTTACACTTATGTGCTTCATGACTTTTTAAACCACATATTGTGCACTGAGTAGACTCCACAGGTTCGCGCTGCACCGATCGCCACGTTGCTCGTTGGGGCCCGCGGGACCCGCGTTCTGCGCCACGCCACGGCACGTCACGTGATGCATGCTTCTCGCTGAGCGGCCTCTGCATCCTGTAGACCGGTTCCTCCTTGAAAATTACGGCATCTCGGCTGCACATAGCGTTGGTGGCAGCCCTGACACAGGCAGCTTGCTCTGCAATCTCCAAGGCTTGCACTAAGTTCAGCTTCGCCGCGTTCCGCTCAAACAGCTTGCTGCGCTCGGGACCCTCACCCAAGCCTAGGACGAAACGGTCTGTGATTACTGTTTCAAAGGCGGGACCGAAGTCACATTGGCTAGCCAAACCTCTCAGCCGCGCCGCCCACTCTCCTAAGGTTTCACTTGGGTCTTTTGTGGCACCGTAAAACTTCGCTTTGTCCGCATACGAGCACTGTTTTGTTTTAAAGTGCTGATCAAACAAAGCCACAAGTTGCGTGTACTTTAAATTCTCAATGTTCTCCGGATATGCTAAGTTCCGCAACAGGCGATATGAGTCATCACTCAAATGTGTAAGAAGAATCGGTGCCTTGTTATCTTCTGCAACATTTTTGACTTTTATAAATTGATTAAGGCGACCTTTAAATATTCCCCATTCACTATTTCTGTAGTCAAACGCCGTTAAATTCCCCAGGAACGACATATTTCTTCTTATAAATAAATTGTTTTCAAATTAACAATGAAGGTAATCCCGTCCCGTCGTCAATAGGATATATGCAAGTAAACACAACTAGTAAGTATCGCAGCTCGTTTATTACTGGCAATATGGCGGCTCTGTGATGCCGGTAGGATTACAAACATGTCAGAAAGAAATAAGATACGGAAAAGGCAGTGTTGGAGAAAACAAAACGTGAGTGAGTAAGATAGCCCCGACGCGCGTTGCGGGGTGCTTCACGGCCGGGCGGTGAGGTGGGGGCGAAATTCAGATTCTAGCTGGAGTAGTATGGGCTCTTAAATTTACAGCAGCTGGCGTTCCTTAGTCCTACACATTACGTATGTATGTATATAAGCTTTTTCTAAACACATATGTCCTCCAAGTGTTTATTCTGCATACTTGAACTTACCTACTTCAATCATTATCATCATCGTGAGCTTGCGGACGCCCATTGCTGGACCATTGCCCAAAGTTCTTAAATTTCTTCGCTCAATCCCGTGCCGACTTTTATTTAATTTCTAACATTTTCTTGTTATCTTTCCTTATGATTTTTAAATATGGATTTCCTTAATAATGAAACTCAAGTTTAAGAATTATATCTACTTATCCTACTTTATACATTTTATACTCTTATTCGACAAGTTTTCCTTATTCTAATTCGTTTATAAAGCTACTATACTAAATAATAAATAAATATTTTTGACACTCACACAACATTATCTAGCCCAAATTAAGTTTCTTAAAGAACTTGTGTTATGGATAATAGATAACTGATATACTTAAGAAATATGAATAAATACATATTTTTTTATTAGAATAATTAAATAAACATATAAACGTTTACTTAATTATTCCATGACTTGACGACTAATATCTGTGTTCATCACACAAATATCCGCCGCCGCGCCGTCGGGATTCGAACCCAGGACCTCTGGCATAGAAGGCAATGTATGTTACCGCTACACCAGCCGGTCGTCACTGTTACTGTTAATATTTTTTACGTTTTATGCAGATAATTTTAAGAGTATATATGAAGCGCTGAGCGGTGCGCCATACACGACGCTGTGGTACGTTGCGGCGCCGCGCCGTGCCACGGCAACGGCGCCATGACGTTACAGAGATGTTAGATATTCCGAGAACTCACAAAAAAGAAAAAAGAAAAGCTTTTGTGAATTTTGCGATAACTTGCGACACTTGGAATGCAAACATCTCCGGCAAAATTGGTCAAAGTAGGTATCCTGCTATCCATAACAACTCGAACTGAAAATATCCTTTCCAAGGATTCCAAGAATTCAATGTCAACGCCACTTTTGTCTATAATATTGTGCGTAGCTAGTTCATTCGTCTCTAGTAATAAAATTTACATTAGGTATAAGTAAATTTTAGAAAATTTTAAAATATTATTTTGGTTCAAAAGTGGAATGGAATGGATAGTTTTTTTTTCTTTCATAAACAGGTTTTATAAGTAATATCCTGTATTTTATTTTCACTGAAACTTTATTTAATAAAAATCATCCATAATTATTATTCCGACAACATTTGATACATTTAAAAATGTTTTCATTTTAATTACAGTAATATAAAAACTGCATAGTAAATTAAAAGGATAAAATTAATCATAATATATTATTAAGTGTTTAAGTGATATGAGTAACCACAAACTGTCCAATTAAAGTACAAATTCAGAAAATGTAATTGAACAGTTAATTCAATAATTGTGGTTTGCTAAAACATGTACGAACACGATTGCTAATAATATAACAGTAATAACTATTTAACAAACGCTGGCGTGCAGGTAACATGATGTTTATTAGGAGTGATATTTGTAGTAAAATTTAACTTTTATACATACATACATACATAACTTCACGCCCAATGGGGTAGGCAGAACACCAGAGGCTATAAAACTGTCTGATGTCACGTTTGACAAATTTGGAGGTACTATTATGATGGAGAGAGACTATTGCAGTGACAGAGGGTCAGACTATCGCCCGCAAAAAAAAACCTCCGTCCCTTAACTGACTTTTACAGTTTGCCCGGGAAGAGAAGCAGCTGGCACATTCTATGTTTTTCTTTCGCTCCCAGCCCAGCATGGAAGATTTTTAGTATTTAAGTAGGTATTAAGTTAACCGCTAGTGCGTAGTAGCGTTAAAAATCAGATGCAGGTGATGACTTATAGCTTTTGTCCACAAGACGTTTGTCACTTCAGCTGATCGTGACCATGGTTCCTGTAAACACACTGAAAAGTCGTCGAGTTAAAGTTTAAATATACAGGGTTGTTTTTTGGTCACTTAATTTCCTTGTAAAAAAATACGTACCTTTTTTTGCAAAAATCGTTTCTGTTAATTATAGTTAATGCGTAAAAAAAATTTGCGGGCTGTCATATTAACCAAAGCATAGGCACTGTAAGTTATGAATGAATACCATTCAAATAAAGACGACTACGCGCTATTACAAAATATCTCGTAGTACTACCTCGTAGTATTATCAATGAAATGCCGCGTCGTAGTAGCTATGTTCATCAACAGCTGCTATTTATAAAAAAGTTTGTGTTGCCATATCTTTACTTTTTCTACTGAGCGATACGAAAAGAAATATGCAGGTACGTTTATATCATATCAAAGAAAATAAAATTAAAATTTGGCTGGCGACTAAAAAGCAGCCCTGTATTTATACGCTATAATATCCCGTCAATTAAGTGTTTTTTTTATTTGGCTCATGGAATCTCTATTATAAATATGCAATTTATTGATCAGTTTGTTCAAATAACTTTTGGTTTTGAAAATAATATTCACTAATTATATCTGGATCTAGCTGGTCCCCGAAGTTATATAATTTTACTAGTTAGATAATTTTACTTCCCGTGGAAACTCCAGGGTAAAATAAAGCAATTTTTTTTTTCAAATCGTGTCAGTAGTTGCTAAGATTAGCGCGTTGAACGAAACAAATAAACTCTTGAGCTTTTATATTAGTATAGATTATAAAGCTTGAAAAAACACAGCAAACAAGTCAACTTGTATTTTTTTGAATTTTTGCACTTAATAATGCTCAGTTATTCTTAAATAACTTAAAAAATATGCTTCATAAAATCATCAACCGACCAGGACTTGGAGTTTAGCTGCAAAGCTATCCATTAGATGGAGCTACGTTAGAAATATAACGTAGAAACAAAAAGCATGCCAAGTAATTTCGTGGCTTGTCTTAACCCCGGTAGCTCAGTGGAAGAGCATTTGTCCGGCAAACGAGAGGTCCCAGGTTCGAGTCCTGGTCGGGTGATGATTTTATTTAGCATATTTTTTCAGTTTTTAAGTCAACATGTGCATAAACTCAGTGTAAGAGCCAGATGTTTTGGCCAAGCTTAACAAAGAGTTGTCGTAACGAAATGATGATCCTTAAGTTTAAAACATGTCAGATTTTTGACAACTCATGAAACGTATTAAAACAACATATATTGCAAATAATAGCTCATGTTCGGTTAATTTCAAATCATTTACTTATATTAGAAACCGAAGCAAGGTTTTTAATATTTTACCCTCTCAAGTTACTCAATAGACTACTAGTATCATCCACTTCAAATAAAAATTCCGATATCGTTTCTTAAAAATTAAATCAAGTCTGCACCAATAGTTTAGATTTAAACAGGCAGCATTTCAATGACAATATCACCTTTATACATTCATATACCTAACAAAAAGTAGTTTGACAGGTCACAGACTGTATGGACCGTGAACATTACTCTTTTTGTTAGTCTTCTATTAGAGAATAGACATCAAATTTAGACAAGGGATTAAATAAAACACTTTTTAACCTATTTATCGCGTATATTTACATTTTAAATTTTGACTCGATGTTTCGGTGTCTTTGCAGACCCCGTGGTCACGAGCGACTGAGGTGTCAAGCGTCGGATTGATAGATTGAAAAAGTTATACATCATCATCTCCATCTGTTTCTCAGTCTTCGAGCGTAGCGTTCTGGATTGACACAAAACGAGCTGACAGTATCTTGAGTTTCGTGACCACGGGGTCTGCAAAGACACCGAAACGTCGAGTCAAAATTTAAAATGTAAATATACGCGATAAATCCGGTTATAAAGTGTTTTATTTAATAGTATGAATCGCGAAAACTTAAGACAATATTAGACAAGGGATGTTTAACGCTTAAATAAGTTTTTAAACCAATATAATTACCCCTAAAAGTTGAACAAAGTTAACGAAAATTTCAAAAGCGCGTATGATCCGATGAACATGTTATTTCAATAAAGATTTTGAGAAAAGTTAGAAGGAAAATTTAATTTCACAAAATTGATTCCTTCAACGGCTTCTCTGCTGACAAGCAGACACGTGACACTTACATGAAATGTTAACATCACATCAATTACCTTCGACATATATGTCAAATTCAAATTGATTCACTCGTAAAACAAATGAAAGCTGTCAAAGAATACTCGGTTAGTATTTGTGTAAGGTAGCATTTAATGATTTTGGTGAACGATATTTATGGAGAATTTATTTTAATAGATTTACTAAACGCCCATATTTTCATTTTGGCTAGTGAATTCTGTAAAAAGCATTTGATATATGTGTTTTTGAAAGACAGGTATGAAACACTTACAATAATACGTAGAAAATTAGAATAAGACCTCCTAATAAAGGCGATAGATTTTGATAAATCAGTTTAAAATAGCGCCCCTTTTTAATGATGACTGAACCCGCATCTGACCTCAATTTCATCTGATTGTAAAAGAAGATGAGGTCCAAGATGACATCCCAAGGGTTTAGTAAAGACAATTTTTTTTAATTCTTGCTATTTAAATGTAAAAGGATAAAATAAATAAATAAAATTCCCAGACAATCACACCAACTACATGGCCCAAAAGTAAGCATAGCTTATGTTATGTGATACCATGTAGTGAACTAAGGGGGAAACTTAGAATATAAATACATAAATAGATAAACACCCAGACACGGATTTTTTAAATAAAACACTTTTGACTGAGTCGCTCGTGACCGCGGGGTCTGCAAAGACACCGAAACGTCGAGTCAAAATTTAAAATGAAAATATACGCGATAAATCCGGTTAAAAAGTGTTTTATTTAATAGTATGAATCGCGAAAACTTAAGACAATATTACGGATTTTTTTTCTTGTTCCGTGCGGGAATCGAGTCTGCAACCACTAGCGTCTGAGGCAGACAGGTTTACCCCATCGCCAAAGTGGTCGTGGCGGTGGGGTAAAACTGTCTACCTCAGTCGCTAAGGATGGACAAAGGCTACTATTCTCGTTGCAGACGCCATCCCATATTACCTCTTTTTAAACGCAGGGAGAAGCGGATGTAGCAAATGTCATCAAAATTGTTAATAACATGCTAGGAATATCAAAACTTTTGAATGTGATTGGTATTTGCGAACACACTAAACGGGGTAGAAATCCAACTCTTCTTCATGTACCAAGCGCAAGTACTAATTACGGACAAAACTCCTTTGTTACTCGGTCCTGTAGGCTCATGAACGATCTAAACCATGAACTGAACGACTTTGCCTTGTTCTATAGCAGTATACCAAGTATTAAAGCGGCCATCTCTAAATCATTCTTCAATAATGTATGTATGTTTGTTATTACTTTTTTTCTTATCAATGAGTTTTTCTTCAGTTTTGTTTTGTGATAGTTATTTTTAGTTATCTAAATTGACACCTTTACGCGAAAACTTGTGATTGGCTTTCTTTTTCCTTTATTTTCTATATGTTATGTTTCTAGCTGTAAGTTTTCCGAATTATTGTAAACTAGCTTTATCCCGCAACTTCGTATGCGCTTAACTACCCTTCTCGTGGACATTTCAGAAACTATACAACCAGACACCCACTGAAAGAACCTTTATACCAAGTATCACACCCATGCACTCAAGGAATAAGTTTTTTTCACCAAGTATCACACCCATGCACTCAAGGAATAAGTTTTTTTCATAAAAACTAAAAATCATATATTTCCCGTGCCCGTGGGAATTTTGGGATTTTTTTTCGTAGCACAACCAGTCACTCTTTGAAGAACCTTCATGCCAAGTATCACATCTGTACACTCAAGGAATAAGATTTTTCATACAAATTAAAAAGTCCTATATCTCCCGTTCCCGTGGGAATTTCGGGAATTCCTTCCTTAGTGCACCTCTATATCCCCTAAAGAATGTATGTTCCAAATTTCAGCTCTCTACGCCCAGTAGTTACGGCTGTACGTTGTCTGTCAGTCACTCAGTCGCTCAGTCACTCAGTACCTCAGTCACTCAGTCAGTAACGGAACAGTTTTATATATATTGATGATAAAAAAAAATGTATTTGGCGGCAGATTTTATATGAAGGCTGATCGTTAGTCAGGTAAACCCTGGGTAAGTCCTACCAGTTTGCTCGTATGAGTCCTTTCCTAAGGGTCTTATGAAGAGCTCGTGTCTTTCTAAACCATATTTTTTGTTTTAGAAAAGTAGTTGCCGAGATTATCGAGTTAAACATTAAAAAAATTAAAAAAAGAACTCTTTTTGCATCTCCATGTATAGTTATTTATTTTAATTTCATTATTGTACCAACTAATGTATAGTGTGACCGTGTTTTTCGTTTAAATTTATAATTTTTGGTATGGAAACTTCACTGGTCTCTGTATAAATTATATATTTTAACTATAAGTACCTATAATGACTATTTGTTTTCTGAATAAAGTAAAATAAAATAAAATAAATACATACAAACAAACATATATGGAAGCTAATATCCAAGTACGTCTAAAATTAAGTAATTATTATGAAATCGACATATGAACATGTACAGGTGAATATACTACCCAGCATTTACATTTTTAATATAAGCGGGATTATTCTACTCGGTAATTACGGTTATAATCATCGGTCATGCTAACCACAAAGTGTTGATAGGGACGTAAATCCTTCAGCATTACAAATTAACAGTTTAATACAATTAGTAAACAGCGACTGCGGGTTGAGGTCAGAATTACTCTGCGAAATGCTACCTTAATAACATCAGAAATGTTGCAAGTAAATAGAGTTTAATTGCGAATTAGAATTTTAATTATCAAGATAGGTCTCACTGGGATTTTTTGTTATAATTAATGTTATATTTCAGAGATGTTTCAATAACATACATACATAACTTCATGCCTGTATCCCTTATGGGGGTAGGCAGAACACCAGAGGTTATAAAACCATCTGATGTCACGTTTGACAAATTTAGAGATATTAATGATGGAGAGAGACTATTGCAGTGACAGGGGGTCAGCCTATCGCCTTTTTTGCTTGGTGGTAGGATCCCTTCTGGGTCCGCCTGGCTAGCGACCACCCTTTATATAAAGTCTGCCGCCAAATGTTACCGCTCGGGCGGTAATGTGTTCCGGCAATATTGTATAAAGAGCCAGTTCCTTCCTAAACCCGTGTGCTTTCATCTTCGACCTCATCGTCACTTACCATCAGGTGAGATTGAGGTCAAACGCGGGTTTAGTCACCTATAAAAAAAAAAAAAATCTCTAGTAAAACCTTTGTCCCTTAACTGGCTTTAACAGTATGCCCGGGAAGAGAAGCAGCTGGTACATGCTATAATAATAAAATTCCCAGACAATCACACCAACTACATGGCCCCAAAGTAAGCATAGCTTGTGTTATGGGATACCATATAGCGAACTAGGGGGTAACCTAGAATATAAATAGATAAACACCCAGACACGGTTCTCTGGTTCCGTGCGGGGATCGAACCCGCAACCACTGACGTCTGAGGCAGATAGGTATAATTTCATATTCATCGACACGCTAAGAAGAAGATAGCTACTAGACCAGTAGCCCAATTTCGATCGACGGCAATTGGTGTGGTAATATAATTTTTTTGAAATATAAAACATTCTTTCTCTTTCAATCTGTTTTTCAAATTGTTGACAACACAAAATTGCCCATGTTTGCCATCTTTAAATTGCATAACAAGCATTTTTTTTCTATGGAATGAAATGAAATGAAATGGAAGGAAATGAAATGAAATGAAAGGAAATGAAATGAAAATGTTTATTTCAGACAAAAACTATCCATACACTTACACTTGATATTAGTAAAAAACACAACTTAAACAACTATGTTAACTATGACTTATACAATAGGTACTAAACTAAATTATACAAGGTGACTGGTGGGTCACTTTTAAAATTCAAGGACGTGATAATTTGAGATCATACATGAAGAGAAAAAGTATAACAAAAAATAAATATTAATTATACACTGACTTAACTTAACCGAAAGTTAAAGAATTGATTATGCAATGCATGGCTACGCTAGCTTTGGCAGCGATCCGCGTGCCAGGTCACGTGACGCGATCGACTCAGTTGTATGTAAAGTAAATTGTAACATAGTAGTATTTATTTATAGGGAATTCTAGTGAAAAATTAAGTACCTACTTTTATTACATAATTATGATCAGAATCGAGTACAGAGTGCTCTCCTTCAATGTCTAAAATTTGTCACCGTCACCCTGTATACAACAGCGCTTACTGCGCGATTCAAAATACTGAGTGTGCAATCAATTCTTTATTAAAAAGAACTATTTCTTTACAAAATTTCATCACGATACGTTCAGCCATATTAGTAGAAGTAGGATGATTTACATAAAACCTATTTAGAAATAAAATATTATAATTACATTTTAGTAAGCCACTGACTTAAAGTATATCACTGTTATAATTTAATTTATTACTATCATATTACAAATTTAATTAAATTTAATACGAATGTTTAATACCTGCTAATGTTATTAGTCCTATATTATGCTTCAGTGATAAATCATCGGGGATGAATGTGGTAAGGTAATGGTTGCGCATATAACCACAGGTTATCGCTTCTAAGAAAATTAATTAGTATAGTGTTTGTTTGGTTTTCAAGTGATATTTATTTATTTATTTATGGCTTACCAACTAAAATATATCTTACAAACATTTTCAATATAATTGCACAATTAATCACATATTAAAATGATTTTAAATTAAAGGTCAGCACAACAATCTCAGTTTAAATAATAAATCGTATATAAACAAAATTCATTTTTTTACATAATTTAAAGATATTACAGTTATTATATTTAGGTAGATACTATAAAAACAAAGCTCTTTTAATTAATTTTAATTACAATCTAGGTTATTTTACGTATATATTATACAATATTATACAATTAATTTACAATATTATACAATTTACAAAATTTTACAATACTTTACAATTTACACTTTTAAGATTAATTTACATTTACTTAAAATTTTATACAAGAATTTAGTAACTTTTTGAATTGGCCGATTTTAGATGAGAAATCAATATCAAGTCTGTAAAAGACAGGGTTGCATTTTCGGAGTACATACGATAGTGGTGTATTGTTCCCATAATTATTTCGACAAATTTTCACATTAAAGGGTATAATATAGTGTATTAACCTTGATGACGATCTTGGGACATTAATATGTATTTGAGACAACACTGGCGGGGAATCCACATTTTGATTAATTAATACATTAAACACGCGTATTGTTATATTAACCAAGGATGCTAAAAGGAACATTGCTATTAACAAGAAATTTAAATTTTCTTATATTAACGTGTCCGAAATTAGGTTTATTCGTATTTCATAATGAAAACAAAGATTTACCCATTCTTACTGGTAAAACTTACTTGGTAACCATACTTCCATGCAGGGCTGCGAGCGAAGGAAAAACATAGAATGTGCCAGCTGCTTCTCTTTCTGGGCATACTGTAAAAGCCAGTTAAGGGACGGAGGTTTTATTATTATTATTACGTATGCTTACAGCTACACGCCTTTCGGCGGAAAGACCCGACAATTTGACCAGTCGGTCGGGGATCAGGGCAAGGGCCCTTATTATTATTATTATTATTATTACTTACTAGCCCTGGGTGTCCCAAAATTGGGCAAAGGCCTTACTGGAGATTGTACTGGAGATTTTTTTGTGGGCGATATGCTGACCCCTTGTCGCTGCAATAGTCTCCCTCCATCATTATAATGCCTCAACATTTGTCAAACGTGACGTCAGATGGTTTTATAACCTCTGGTGTTCTGCCTACCCCATTAGGGATACAGGCTTGAAGATAAGTAAGTAGTACTGGTAAACCTTAAAAGTACCTAGTGAATATTGTTTTCTCAAAAATTTTAGCATTATTTTGACAACCTTCTTAAAGATAAATCGAACTTGCTGTACTGGTCGAGCAGCGGCAGGCAATAGTTCTATGAAATACCATATCTGTTGTGTTTAGCGGCCAAATAAATTACTATGTGAAATCATATTTGTCGTGTAATTTAAAAATTGAACGATCTTCTACTCGGCAAAATGGCGACCAAAGAGGTAACTTATCGGAGGTTTAATTTAAATTTCGAACTGGCTTATTCATAGAAAAAAAAAATAAAAAAAAAACCAAAATGATTCCCGAAAAATCTACATTAAAATTAAAGAATTATACATTCAATAAAAAACAAATAGACAACTTTGTACAATATGAGTTATAAAATACTCTTGGCTTATAAGTTATTAATCATTCAAACAATATTAAATAAATAAATAAATAAAATTCACAAACAATCAAACCAACTACATGGCCCCAAACTAACCAGATGTTGTGATATGGGAAACCTAGAATATAAATACATATACAGATACACGCCCAAACCCGCAGCATTTTTTTTCTAGTTCCGTGTGGGAATCGATGCCGCGACCACTGGCGTCTGAGGCAGACAGTGTTACCCAATCGCCAAAGTGGTCGTCTGTTAAATTATTTAATTAAATTATTTAAAGAATGAAAAGATGAATTGAGCATCCCGTCACTTCATGGATTTATTCCGGAAATATTTTATGGAAAGTCAGTTCCTTTTCAATACCTT
Organism: Stenoptilia bipunctidactyla; assembly: GCA_944452665.1. Classification (NCBI taxonomy): domain Eukaryota; kingdom Metazoa; phylum Arthropoda; class Insecta; order Lepidoptera; family Pterophoridae; genus Stenoptilia; species Stenoptilia bipunctidactyla. The sequence goes on along the minus strand of OX101748.1, from coordinate 4,203,338 downwards.
TTGTTTTAATTCTTACCTTATTGTAATTTACCATCAAACGAAATTGAGATCAAATCCAGATATAGTCTTCGATTTAAAAAGGAATGCTTTTAGAATGTATACCCTATACCTGTAGGTATAGGGTAACTTTCGCAGTTCATTATTAAAAGTTTCAAGAAACTGTAAAAGAAGCTATTTCACTATAACTAAACAATTGAAATTTTAAAACCCTTAACTAGAAACTCTCTGAACCGTTACTTCCCAAAACTTCGTTTTTTATACGTTTGTTTGCGAAGCAGTTGCAATGAAAGAGTCTGGAACAGTCTTATTTACTAGAGAACTTAGTAATTTAAATATTCAAGGTAGTAGTATTTTCAATTTAAAAGTTAGCGAGTTGGCTGTAAAAGGAACGATTCATATATTTTGATTATTAACGTTTACTCAGTATTCGTTTTCAAAGAAATACTAAATGCTGATATTTTGTTTAATAAAAAGAATTTCCCCTTCGTTGGAATGAAAAACAAAATTACAGAAACTAAAAATAGATTTTTTCCATTTGGGCAAAGCCAAAGGTTCCCTAATTTTATACTATTCAAGAACGGCACAAGTTCTTTTTGTGGATTACCATCCAAATAACTTTCATTCACTCTAGGTTTTTGACATGAAATTACGAATTTAAGTTAAGAAATTGGAGGAGATAAAATAGGGATTCTTTTATCAATAGTGCTCGTTATAAAACTCACCAGATAAACAATTTAACTAGGACAAGAAGAATATAAACCTAAGAACACATTTAATAAGAAAGAGCTGATATCGTCTTCCATGCTGGACTGGGAGCGAAAGAAAAACATATAATGTACCAGCTGCATCTCTTCCCGGGTATACTGTAAAAGTCAGTTAAGGGACAGAGGTTTTAAAGGCGTTTTTGTGGGCGATAGGCTGACCCCCTGTCACTACAATAGTCTGTATCCATCTTTATAATACCTCAAAATTAGTCAAATGTGACATCAGATGGTCTTATAACCTCTGGTGTTCTGCCTACCCCATAAAGGATACAGGCGTGACGTTATGTGTGTGAGCTGATATCATACAACAGCCAAGCTGCTTACACACTACCGTACAAAAGTAGTGCGACATGCCACGCGCGGCAACCGCGACAAATTGCCGCGCTCTAGTTGGACACACCTTTACAATGAATTCAAAGAAATTGTAGTGTAAATAATCTCACGCCTTTTAATAGTCCAAAAAAACCTTGAATTTTATAGTAACCTCCAAATAATGGTTTGTTATCCTTTTTTTTTGTTAATATATTGGAAAGGCTAACTTGTCGTCGTTCCTGAACTTTACAGAGTATCAAAGATTTATTTTTTATTTGTTACTGGTCTTGTAGTAAACATGATATTTTCATTAAAATCTCGTGAGGCTACACTCTTTAATATTTACTCCAAAACATTATATTTCGAAGTTTATAAATACCCGGAATAACTATTTTCGTCAGAGTAAATATCATTGAAATATCTGCAGCATAGCCCCACAGTTATAAGAAATTATTCTATGATTATCAACGAATGCAGAGCATTAAAAAAACCGACTTCACGTCAAAACTTTGGTTGAATTAAAATATCGACACTAAACATTCTCCAAATTCATACATATTTTTTCAAACATTTGAAATGATCCATGAAATTTATGTGGAATCAACTCTGAAGTATCTTCTATCATATGAAACAAGAGTTTTCAAAATCGATTCATAATTGTCCGGGTGTAACTAAGACACAAAAAAAAATTACACACGAATTGAGAACCTCCTCCTTTTTTGGAAGTCGGTTGAAAATTACTAAAACATACCAGTTTTTCTATATGAGTATCAGTAAGTGAGTAAGTAAAACGTATATTTAGTTCAAAAATCAAGAAGTAAATAAGATTTTGAGCAAAGTAACTGCGAAATAAATAAATAAACTCTGGGCAACTAAATTTAGTTGCTAGTTGTAAGATGTGGGATACTTTAATTTAGAACCTAAACTTTCCAAGAAAAACAATATCATCTACTTGTTCCAACCTAATTCCTTTAAGATGCAATTTTGATTCAACTTGTTGTTTATATATTTTCATAGCTTCACGCCTGTATCCCTTATGGGGTAGGTAGAACACCAGAGGCTTTTGAGGTAGGCCGAAACCATCTGATGTCACGTTTGACACGTTTCGAGGTACGGGTATTATAATGATAGGCAAATCTAGGCCCAAGATTTAGTCTTCTATGCTATGTCAGGCCTGGCTCACTCCGCGCGGTACATCCGTTATTTACCTACAGCGAAGCGCTCCGCCGCGGCGCCGGCGCATTTCGAATGGGTCGTGTGTCACGCGCGCGCCCGTCGGGACGTTGTAGATACCTACCTACCTAATAGCATTCACAGTAATTCTATGATCGACGTCGCAAATAGTATTTAAAAATGGACATAAAAAGAAACAAATATTCAATTAGATTATGTTTAGATTTGATTATGTTCAATTTAGCAAACAAAACATAAGTAGTATTACTAATTATTCGTCGTAACTTTTTTTCATTTTGTACTTTAGGTAAGTTGAAACAATATTTTTTACAAAGGCAGAATAGCAGTAATACCTACATCGGTAGATACTTAATTACAAATAAGGAGATTAATTATTCTTCACTAGGCAGCAACCCTAACAGCGTAAGAAAAGATAAGAGGCATGCGATAGAATGAGACAAAACTTCTAGGTACCTATATAAATTTGCAGGTGCGTAATGCTGTGCGAGCTGAATTCCACCGTATCGCGTCGTAGCAAGACTCGAATTTATTTAGATCTTCTTGCGGAGTAATTCTTCTGTACCAACTATTACTTATTCTGTGGCTATGTCAAATATCTGATCATCTCGCCCAGTGTCTAAATACAAATAGTTGGTTGCTTTACCAGACATTTCTTTTTGAATGCATAGGTACCTATACCATAAAGTAAATTAAGATTAAATAGAAGTTCATAAGTTTAAAACACATATAAATCAATTTAATCTTCTTAATTATAGACAACTAATAATATTTTACTATAAAAGTCCAAAAATTGCAACCTTATTGCGCGAAGTGTTAATATTTCAATTGTTGACGTTACATCAAAAACCACTGTATATAGTATTGGCATTGATATGACAGTTAAAACCAGTTTGCTATTTATAATTAGGCAAGCTTTAAATACCACTTTATTGAATGCTGAAGCTGGAAAATAACAGCAATGCATACATTATATTCAATTATTACGGTGAAACGTGATCGTAGATGATTCGTAGCGAGCGTTCCATCTCGTTGACTTTACAACAATGCGAATCACACGATGATAATCAAATAAAAGTCATACGTGCTTGCAATTGTGTATCATTTTTGAATGGTGATAGTTGATTTTGTTTTATTGGTACTTTTGATACTGATATGATAGGATCGAAACTATATGAATTCTTTAGAAATATGAACTGAAATGAATCACGGAACAAATAACAAGTCAAAAACAATATGATAGTATTAAAATAGAATCCATTGTTGTCATTCATTCCATCGGTACTTAAATAAAGGAAAACAATTTTTTGGGCTGTTATTTAAATATTCGAGATGTTATGATCAGTTGAAAAAGATATTAACAGTTATTAGGTAATGCGACAGTAAAAAATGGTCTGTTATTTTATCATACAATGTCAATTCTAAAAATAATTGAGCAGTCCAATAAATTTATGAACGGTAGAAATAATGGGATGCATAGGTGTTTTAGGGATTGTGTTTAATACCAATATCGCGATCTGAATCTGTAAGATTATGCTACCAGAAGGGCTCCTTCACCTGAAGATGTAGTCAGTACGTTCAGGTGCCACGAAGAGCGCAGCAAGGAGGAGCAGTTAGGTTGCATATAGTTATTTAAGTGCCATAAACCTGGTCATCTATCACACTCAACTATGGACAATCCCGATATGGTTAAAAGTTATATTGAAATTCCGATTTATTACTGCCCGCACGTAACCGTTCACTCAATATTTTTTTCGGCTCATTTAATTATTTTCCTGCTCCATTATTTTTTCACTGATCCATTTCATTATTTTTTATTACTCATATTTGTTTTCTTTAGTGCTTAGTTTTAACTGCTGAACTAGTTATTAAACGTGCCATTTATAATTTTTAACTTATCAAAACTGCTATTTCTAACTGCCTCGTTAAATGAGTGCCTTAAATAAGCAATATTGCGATGAAAAATTTCCAATACTCGACCGTTAGGTATGTTTTAAATCCATATTTGGTCGTCCGAATCTAATTTAACATAAATTTTATATAACTAAGAGCTACCATGCTGGACTGGGAGTAAGTTAAGGAACAGAGGTTTTATTGACGTTGTTGTGGGCGATAGGCTGACCCCCTGTCACTACAATACTTTCTCTATCACTATAATATCTCCAATTTTGATCCAACGTGACATCAGATGGTCTTATAGCCTCTGTTGCTTACTCCATAAAGGGTACTAAATAAAGGATAATCTAATATATAAAATTCTCGGGTCACAGTTTTCGTTGCCATACTCCTCCGAAACGGCTTGACCGATTTTGATGAAATTTTTTGTGCTTATCCGGTATAGATCTATGAGAATGGGCCAACATCTATTTTTTTTTTTATTTTTTTTTATTTATATGGTAAAACAACGTTTGCCGGGTCAGCTAGTATACATATAAAAACGACGAACGGCTAAGAAAGAATTCTTTTTAAACTCTGCACTTCCCAAAAATCACTCCATCTTTACAAGTTTTTTACATTACGGATCTTTACAGCAATATTTAATTTTCCACAGATTACAAAACCGGTGACAAGAAAATCATCAATGGTCCGTTCTGGCATGAAATGGTCACAGAGATATACGATGATCATGAAGAAGATATATCAACAACAACTTTAGAACCTTTACCAATATTTGAAGATGATGCGTCAACTAATAATGTTACTGCGCAGCTTGGAAGTCATGTGCATTTACATTGCCGAGTTCATGACTTGGGAGAAAAAACCGTAAGTAGCAAAATTAGGTATCTACTATCGAATTAACATTGAAAAGGTTATGCTACAGTGGTTTGGACATTTAGAAAGGAGGAGTGAAAGTAGAATAACGAAAAAGGTATACAGAGCACGAATGGATGGTAATTTCGGAAATAGCCGCCCTAGGCGAACGTATGTCGGCCAAATTCAATAAATTAATAAATCCCCAGACAATCACACCAACTTAAGATGGCACCAAATTAAGCATAGCTTGTTTTATGGGACACCATGTAGCGAACTAGGGGGGACCTAAAAATACATAAATAAACACACAGACACGGAACATTTGAATTTTGAATTGGATACATACTTAAAAAATGTCTAGTTAAAAGTACCCGTAACAAGTGAGTATCTATGAAATATAAATGAACGTGGAGGAAGCGTAAGAGGTATGTCTGGATCGTAGGAATTGGCGTTCCCTAGTCTTTGTCTACCCCAAAGGGCACAAGGCCGTGTATGTATGTAACATTTTCTACATATATTGAAAATGAAAAATTTGTGTGAATATGTATAGATCGTGATATTGTCTATATTGAATCTCAATCTAAAATCCTTGTTTGTAAAAAATAATGTATGAGGGTTCCTGTACTACCAAAATCCAGATTAAATTGTTAATGTATGAAAAAATCTTCGATTGAAATTAATATTTTATATTGAAATCCACTAATTGAACTAAAATGAGCAGGTAGGACGTTGTCTGAAATAGCTAATTTTGAAACAAAATAGGTTTTTAAATGCTAACGCATTCTTAAGGTCAATCGACAAGCAAGGAGATAGATTGTGGCATATTTTAAAAACAAAAATTTGTAATTGACGCGGAAAGCAGCTGGAAACAGCTAGTATTATTTTGTTGATGTTAAATCTTAATTTAAATCTTTAAAGTTCCAATAAATGCTTAATTATTGTTCTTGCGTGCAATTTGGCACATACATATAAAAATCTCAAAGAACTATATTGTAACTTAGCTACTTCCTGCCATTTAGATTCCTAACTTCTTAACTGAGTGCAAAGTTTTAACTGTCAGATAACTTTTTACTTTTAATATTGTTAGTAGCAACACTCGCTTCTTTCTCAGAACTTAAATTAACAAACTTTAGATGCTCTTCTAGCCTTGTTAGTCATTCTCGTCTATGTTACAAAATTAGTTAAAAAAAATCAAAATTAACTATAACCATCCCGATGCTATTGGGGGAGAATGATTCAACAGAATCATAACTTCCTATGTTTTGAATTTATAGGTAGTACTGCTCTTCAAATGTCAAACACCATCCTTTCTCTTTTTATGGATTTTGTAATTTTTACTCGTACAAATAGGAACTATTTGCAATAGACTTTAAACTTTAATAGAATATAGCACGATTCTAATTGAATTGGAACCGTTACATGTATGAAAACTTTTAATCTACTGCCTTAGGTACTCCAAGAAGCGAGTCAATTCTGCTATTCTAAAGGCAAATAAACCTAACTTTAATATAGTTACTCGAACCATTGAATATCCAGTGAACTTCTCCAAATTTTGCATCTTACATCCCCAATTTATGAAATTAAATTCAGTTAAATTTTGGTTCTAAAAGCCTTTGCAATAAAGGGTATTTTCCTATAGCCTCAAGTACCTTGCATCTAAGTTTTGGGGTTTAACACATGTTTCGATCAAACAGTAAAACTATTTGGAACTTAGTTTGAAATTAAACTGAAATCCTAGTTTGAGCTAAGGATATCACTTATGTAAATGCTTAGGACACACAAGTAACACTAAACTTTGTAGAGACAATATTAGATACTTACATAATTGAAATTATAATTTTAGCCAATCTTAAAACACTTAACTATTAATATTATCTTAAGTTTTCACGATTCCTAATTTAATTAAAACTACTTTTTTATTACGTGGCGACGCTCGTGATCACGGGGTCTGCAAAGACACCGAAACGTCGAGTTAAAATGTAAAATATAAATTATACGCGATTAATCCGGTTAGAAAGTAGTTTTATTTAACTTAACTATTAATAACTAAACTTATTAATAAGAAGACTGGCGAGCTGGAACCAAATTATTTATGATTCTAATTGAACTTTGACAATCGAATGGTCAAATAAAAGTTATTTAATGACTATAGTATAACTCAACAGTTTTCAGCTCTTCTCAAGTTTGTTGTCATTCTAAGTCCTTGTCATACGATATAAAAAATCTTAAAGCAACATTATTCCGCCGAATAATTTATTATTCAGATAACCTTTATCTGACGATTAAAGAATCAGCCCTAGATGAAATATTTAGTATTTAATTGAAAGACATTTGTTGAACACGTCCCATTTCGTAATTGAGATTATACTTATTGTAATATATTTACACTCCACAAGGTACTATCTAAAGGCTTATTATACATATGGAAACACAAACTTTTTTAAAAATAATCGCTGTTCATGAAGCCGCTTCGAAGTAGCTACTTTCATTGATTTACTACGACGTAGCACTACAAGATGTTTGTAGTAGCGCGTAGTCGTCTTTATTTTAATGGTAATTTAGAGGGACCATGGTTTTCTTAATATATTAGCGTTTATATTAATTTAATGGGTATATTAATAAAATAAAACAGGGTTGATTTGTCGTAAATTTAATGGCCTGTTACGACAAATCAACCCTGTATAACCGTGGTCGAAGTTGGCCGGGATTACATCATCATCATGAAATGCCACTGTGCTTAGCGACACAAACAGAAAGCTTAAATTAATGACACATTTAACTTCAATACTTTGATGACAATAACAAAATAATTGTGCCAAATGAATCCCTTTGAAAGTGAATTTAATTCATTAATTTGGTTTCTATTGCATGAATCAATTAATGTAATTAAAACGGTTTTCAATCAGTATTTAATTAATTTTGCATTATATTTAGACCCAGAAATTTTGGCAGTATGAGTCTGGTATTTATCAAATTGTAATGCATATACTGGTTAATGAGTAAATGATTTCATTATCATTACATTATTACCGCAACTGTTTTTAGATCAATACTACGTTACGACTTACAAGGTTTTTAAATGTCAACCATAAATTAAGTGTTAGCCACAACAATACTCGTAAATGTGACTGAACATTTGATCAACTTAAAAACTAAGTGATTTTCAACCGACTTCCTAAAAAGGAGGAGGTTCTCAATTCGTCTGTATGTTTTTTTTATGTCTTTGTCACACGATATTCCGGACAATTATAACTCGATTTAAAAAAACCTTGTTTCATACGATAGAGAATATTTTATAGTTGGTCCCATATAAATTTCATTGAAATCGGTTGAGTGCCTCATTGAAAATTTCAATTTTTTGAAAAAATATGTATTATTTCGGAGAATGTTTACGTTGATGACATTATATATAACTCAGCCATGTTTTGACGTGAAGTCGGTTTTTTTTTTTATAAAATATGGATGGGACGTTTGTCTTCCATGACACCTGATGTTAAGTGAACATGAAGACTAAGGTGGTACACGTCCATCCACGAGAAACCTATTCACTCGACGCTCAAAAGTACTAGGACTATACTGGTCAGGGAAAATAGACGCAGGCAGTTCATTCCAAACCTTGGCGACCTGTATCAAAAAGGAACTGTCAAAGCGCTTAGTTCGACTTTTCGGAATATCAACCACATACGGATGGAAGTTCTGTCTGCGTCTAGTAGTCCGATGGTAAAAGGGTGAGGGTTCAATTTGCTCAAACAGAGCACTCGCGCACTCACCAAAATGTATCCTGTAGTACACGGTTAAACAAGCAACCTTACGACGATGCTCTAGGGTCTGCAGTTTTTTGGTCGTAAGGTGCTCTGCATTCATTGATTATTATTCTCTTCTTTGTCAACAGATATCCTGGGTTCGAAAGCGCAACGATGATCTTCATCTACTATCTTTTGGAAGGCACACGTACTCCGCAGATTCAAGATATTCGCTTGCCTTTGAGCATCCGAATGACTGGAGGCTGCTAATCCAATACGTCAGTGAAAGAGATGAAGGCTTCTATGAGTGTCAGATTTCTACTCATCCACCGTTAGTACGAAGAGTCTACCTTAGTGTCGTGGGTAAGTGATGCTTGTATTTGCTTATTTTGATGATGTTGCAGTTTGACTAAAAGTCATGTTGAACGCTTGCTATCCCAGGCGTATAAGTGTTTAAAATATATGTCTTTGTATCTGAGATTTCAGACATATTATTTAAATAATTAAGTTTATATTTTATAAATTTATAAATATTTTGAAAATTCACACCACGTTCACTAGTCCAAATAAATAAATAATAAAAAATAAAATCCCCAGACAATCACACCAACTACATGGCCCCAAAGTAAGCATAGCTTGTGTTATGGGATACCATATAGCGAACTAGGGGGGAACCTAGAATATAAATACATAAATAGATAAACGCCCAGACACGGAACATTTTTTTTTTCTTGTTCCGTGCGGGGATCGAGCCCGCAACCCCTAGCGTCTGAGGCAGATAGGTTTACCCCAACGCCAAAGTGGTCGTCGATGTAGTTGAACTTTTGTAAGAACTTGTGATATGAATACAATTTAATGGAAGAATTAACTTAAAAAATAAGCAAAAATTTAATATTGTAAATAAAAAAACTTTAACTTGATGAATGGAAAGTTTCCATTTCCATTCATCATGTCAATCATGAAAACATGTCCACAAATAGGACATGAAAAAATTTTTTTTTTTAAATTTTGATTAGGTACCTACTGTCGTTTCGGGGAGGTATTAAATTAATTGAGGGTAGGCATATTTCAAGCAAACGCTGTTCAATGTTTTCTTGCTTTTGCAAATTTACCTGTAAGATGAACAGTAGATACTATTTGGGTATTCTATGAACATTATTTTGTTTCATAAATAAGGATTTTTTAAAATTACTTATGAGTTAAACTTGACGACGTGCGTTCTCTTCTCAGTGATTAAAAGCATGGACACATGTCGCCTTGCGGTGACGAAGGCATGGGCCCTAACTCTTGACCACTATGTCTCTGGCCTCTCAAAAAAGAAGGTTTTTATTCAGTGAAATGAAATAATTATACAGGGTAACTGGTCGGTCACTTGCGAAATTCAAGGACGTGATAGTCTGAGATCATACATGAAGAGAAAAACAAAATGTTATTATTTACCCCGTAAACTTAACAGACAGTTAAAGAATTCGTTACGCAACGCATGGTAACATAAGCGTAATACAACATATACGTAGTGGGTGTTGGTGTGCGTGTGGCGGGAACTCTGCTGTGTGCGTGTTGATTGAGAAGACCGCGTCGGGAAAAGTGTAGTTTATTTATTTATTGGGAATTCTGGTGAAAAATTAAATACCTACCTTTAATACATAATTACGTACAGAAGCAAGTACAGAGTCCTCTCCTTTAATATCTTAAGCTTGTCACTAGTGTATATTGAAAAGTCAAAACTCAAGACAACACGAAATACTTAGCCTCATTTTATCCACACGATTGCACTCATAAATGTAATTTTAGGTAAAAAAAACCATTTCAACTCCCCATACTTCAATTGTATTTTCTCCGCTATACTTTCGTATTATATTAAGTTTCGATAACCCAAATGGCTCATGTACTAGCCATTAAATGTCCTCTATGCACTTACACGCCGTTAATATTACTAAATTGGGTTTAATATTTGGAACGTCGTCGTGTAATACGAATTCTTTCATTTGATCGAGTTTGACCTACAATGTGAGGGGTTGGTAAAATTTAGGAAACGAACTTGTCTAAATAGTCTCAGCTGGATCTATACCCCTTAGGGAGACCCCTAGCTGTGTAGTCTCCATAAAACAAGGTTATAAAAGCAACATAAGTGGTGTGTAAGTTTTGGGAATCTATTATCATTTGTTTGGACTAAGGTTGTTGGGAAGTCACCGTAGAGTAATGGTTCTTAACAATCGATAAAGCTTATGTAACGTTCAACCCACTGCGGTGCGGTGAATGGATATCTGCCGATAGTTAATTGATAATGACAACTTCCATGCTTTAGAAAGCGCATTTAGCAGTTAGTTTCGGGTGCTATATACTTGAATACAGTAGCCGTTTTTTTCTTCAGGTGCCTCTTTACCACTTTAGGTTCATTGGCCGTCAATTTAGCGAACTTATTCCTATCTTGTGCTAAGCGAAATAGTTCTTGAACAGTTTTTATATTCGTCCAGTCCCTGATGTTTCTCAACTTCCTTCTTCCAGCGCATCGCTTACCCTGAATTTTGCCATTCATTATTAGTTGTAGAAGGTCATATTTTTCAAAAGTTCAAAATATTAGTAATTAGGGTTTGTCAAAAGCTATATCAATGGGTATATAAGTGGTGTATGGCCTAAACCTCCTCGTCACCTATGGGAGTGATTCATAGCCATGCAGTGAGCCTTACAAAGAGTTGTGATGGTTATGAAAAATATATGTTTATGTAAAAGAGGTGGAGATACTACGGTTTGATTTTGTAGTTGGGTATTTTCCTTTAAGGGTGCCAGTCCACTGATGCGGAGTGAGCTGTCGAAGCGGAGAAATGGAGTAACATTAAACAATAGGAACTCTGTTCAGCTGCTGAGCATCTTGGGATTGCATTAAAACTTCGCTGAGCGGAAATCCTAATGGTCATTTAATGAAATTCTCACGGTTCCTTATTTTAAATTAAACGATTTGCTAACCGAATTTAAGTTTACAATTTGGCAACGCTTCAATGTATTCACTTACATACTCTGTGGTCTCGACCGTCTGTGTCTTTTTTTTTATTTTGCTGGTGTTTGATGATATGAAGGAATGGGTTTCTTTATCCTGGAAGTTTAATATAACACTCAGATCTTCTATCTTAGAAAGAATCTTCAAGCAGTTGGTATCAAACCTTCGACCCTTCCTTTAAAAGTCAATTACCTACTCATCCACTGCACTACGAAGAAAGTCAAAGTTAGAGTAGTAACCTGCAAGTGTCATAGATTCGATTAAGTTCAACCAACCGTAGGCGCGCGGACAGTTCTGAAATGTCGGTTAACTGCAGTTCGGTTATAGTAAAGTTTTGTAATTGTATTTCCTTGAAATACTCACCGGATAACCGTTGGTATTATACCACGGATTCGTGAAGTACCTAAATAATTTAATATTTTCTTAATCACTCCTCAGAAATATCATTTCGTTTTATTACAATAGGTGATGATGCAATTTGGTAACATTATATTATGAAGATGAGATTCTATTAAATACCCACTTGATCCTTATTTTGTGTGCCCTTAATATGTCATTTGATATCTAGTAAGACATGTCAAAAAATATATTACTACTAGAACCAATAAATACTCGAGAATTTAGTGACCAAAAATCGAGACGATTATTGCTAATTAACAATTAAATAAACGAAAATTATCAATAAAATAATTAAAGATTGTAAGAAATCGGTTTGCAACGATAAGGTCGCCGGTTATCCATTTCAAATTACATGTTTAATAGCTTTTAATTTTAACTATTCCTCTGTACAATAAAGTATAAATTAAAAAAATAAACTCTTTCCAAAACTTGAAACAAAAATATGCCCCAGCATTTTTTCAAAATTCAAAATAGTTCCAGCTGTTATTTTGTTGGATGCCCGGCGCTGAAATAAATGATTTGTTGCTTACATAAAACATAAAGATAAATTGCTTCAGCTACGAAATATGAAGAGAATTTTTGTAGAGATTTTTCACGCTCAATGTACGTTCAGCAACGCCAAATCTCGTAAAAGTAAAATAACAGTAAATTCGACTTAGTCGCGAGATCTAAACAATAAATATCACAAAAATCTTAACTAAATCCAAGTAGAAAAAGTTTTGAAGATATGGATTAGCACAATTTATCCATAAAAAGGAAAAAAATATATTCAAAACTGTTTCACGCGGTTTTACTCGCGCCATTTCAAATCCCGCGGGAATATAAAAAAGAACCTTATTTATGTAGTTATATTTAAGATTTTTTTGTTTGTCATTATTTTATTATTAATGTTTATGAATGAAAAAAAATGGGTCTGTATATATATTTTTTATAATAAATAGAAGCGAAGCGTAGCTACTCAACGCATAGAATTTGGCAGAATCAACAGCGTTGTTCCTGAACTTGTTCCAGCATCAACATCAAGCTGAGGCAAAGCCTTTTTGCTCGCACTAACATTAAATTTATTATTTTATCTTGTATTAGTTCTAAGTCTTCTTTTTTGTGAGCAAATAAACTGATTTTATTATAATTATTATTATTAATATCAAGATAAAAAGCTAGTACTGACTGTAAACTATCTCTATGCCAAATTTCATCCAAATCCATTAAGCCGTTTTGCCGTGATAGAGGAACAAACATCCAGACATGAATACATCCATTCAAAATTTCACATTTATAATATACAAAATTTTAGTTTTCTTTTAGTCGATAGATGTCGCTGTAAGCCGATTAAATCGCGCAAGAAGAGTTATAAATGACTTAGCTATATTTACTTTGTAGACAATTATAATATTAGTAGGATGGTACATAATAGCCTTACCATCCCTGGATAAGCGTGTCGTAAAAGGCGACTAATCTGAGTGGTCCCCGCTTGGTGGCGGGGCCCCTTCAGGGTCCGCATGGCTAGCAACCATCCTTCATATAAAATCCGCTGCCAAATATCACCGCTCCTGCAGGGATGTGGTTTGGCAATACTAAATGAAGAGCCAAGTCCTTCCCATACCCGTGTGCTTTATGAGATCGAGGAAAAATACATACGGGTTTAGTCAGCAATAAAAAAAAAGGTTACATAGGCCTTTTTAATGATCCCACTACAGAGGGAGGAAGACAGGGAGTTATGGGCCACTGGTTGTTATCAAAGTATAATGTTCACGGGCCATGCAGTCTCTGACCTGTCAAACTACTTTTTGTTAGGTTTGTGAATGTATAAATAATATATTGGTTGAAATGCTGCCTGTTTATATCTAAACTATTGGTGCAGACTTGATTTAATTTCTTAGAAACCATATCGGGATTTTCATTTCAAGTTGACGATACTAGTAGTCTATTGAGTAACTTGAGAGGGTTAAATATTAAAGTCCTTGCTGCGGTTTCTAATATAAGCAAATGATTTGGAATCAACCGAACATGAGATATAATTTGCACTATATTTTGTTTTAATACATTTCATGAGTTGTCAAAAATTTGAAAGATCAGCTATGAACATTACTCTCTATGATCCCGAAAATGCTTCCATCCCTGTTCATGAGTACATAGCACCAGTAACTGACATGTCAGAGGTACATGCTTGTGTGGTTAAAACAAACAATGAAGTAAATTACCCACACTAACCGAATATAATCCATCCATCCATCCAAAGCCAGTAGACATCCACTGCTGGACATAGGCCTTACCTAAGGTTTTCCACGTCACTCAGTCCCGCGCCGGCACATAGCTCGCAGAACAGATGGCCGTTGGGGCAGAAAAGTTCTCGAGTGGCCGCTATGTACTGGGAGACGTATTGTAGGCAGGCCCCCGCAAGATTGACTGATGACCTGGTCACAACGAATAATATAATGTATTCCTAGAAATACAGAATATGACACATCGAAACAAGTATTACCAAGTTATGTAAAAAAACACATTTTCATTTTTAATAGCAGTATAATGATTCCTTTCATATTTCCATACAAACTAATTATCCCCATTGCACCAATGTGAAATACCGAAAAATCTAGGATATCGTGTTAGTCTGTCAATATTTAAGCTTGAATATTGTAGTTGGCAAAATGCCTACAGCATAATATTATGAAATTATAAACCTTGAGGCTATAAATATTTCGATTTCGATTCCAATTCGAACGCAACTTGTGGCATCAATCATTTACATTAGTGATTGGCAAATATTAGAGTATGTGATCAGCGAAGTTTATTTATCAGTTAAATCAAATTTGGATATATTATGTAATTTAATTAAGTTCTAAAAGTTTTTCAACTCTGTTTCTGTAAGAAATATCACGCATCTTACCAAACGTGCGAGCAAAGATAACTAATGCCACTTTTTAATATCAAGAAAACTGTTCGTTAAACATAAGAACAGTAGAATTAGCTATTAGGCGTAGCTATACAGCGTTAAAATGTTCCACGTCGTGTCATATCAAGTACTACGCACTATCGGTAAAAGATACCGATAGTTGATGTTATCAGTTACTCATTATAGTCCGTTGAATATTGAAACTCGCCATGAAATAGCAAGATTTTTCTCCGAGCAAAACGTCGAGTTTATCATAGCAGAAAGATGACTATTAAATTTAATTACGGCACAAGATATTGGAACCCCTAACTTGCACTGCAGTAACAAATGGCTCCACAACTCAGCTTGCGCTTTGTGGCTTTGCCGGCGAGGCGCTGATTTTCAACTGCAGCCAAGAATAGGAATAGTGCTCGCCGAAACTGTGCGAACTATTATATTATTATATAATCTATACATATAATAAAATGGTAGGAAAGTCAAAACTGTACATTGAATATTTTTTTAAAAGAATACTTGGGGTATGATCTACAATCGAAACAGAAACAAAAAATATAGTTTTTAGAATTTTTGTCTGTTTGTCTGTTTGTCTTTCCGGGATAAACTCAAAAAGTACTGCATGGATTTACTTCAAATTTGGCATGAAGATAGTTAAGAAGTCGGGTCAACATATAGGCTACATATTATCACGCTAGCAGTGTTATAATCGTAGGTGCGTTTGGTGCTGCATAGCGTTCACGCAGACGACGTCGCGGGCAGCAGCTAGTGATAAATAAAAGATTTAAAGTCGAATTAAAGGTTCTGGTTTCACGTCCCAGATGGATAAAGTTGGAAAAGGGTCTTTTAAATACTAGCATGGGTCTGGGTTTTTACTAGAATATCCTCTAGTTCCATATTACAAATTGTAATGAAGGTTTAGTTCAAAAAGTCAGTAACTTTCCTAATAAATAATTAAACTTTCCTATGTCAAATGTAACTATCATGATTGTCAAGTGAATGGTTGAATGGTTTGGGATCATTTTGACTATGGTTTGGTTTGGAAAATTCGGGCATTCTAACTCGAGGCTTACTAGCGAGGAGTCATCACCTTGATTTACCTTAAAGTGTATGGAATATTTGTATTCGTTTTGTATTAGATTGTAAGGCGAAAGTCTGCCAGTAAATTGTTGAACAGTGCTGTGGAGTTTTATTTCTTACACAAGCTTTTTTGATTCTAAGTATTTGTTATGTCCATTTTAGTAAATAGTTATGATTTCACTTTTTATGTAAGAAAAATAGCATTTCTTGCACATGTTGTAATTAGGAAAGGTATTCAAGTTCAATATATTACACAAAAAAGAGACGAAGCTATTTTCGCAACCTTTTTTTCTAAACTCAGTCTAACTTATATTTTAAAATCCGACCTTAAAAACGGATGATAAAGAAGTTAATACAGAAGTAAAGAAGAAATGTTTATCACACACCTTTAACTGTGAATCAAAACATTTGTATTCTTTTAAGGCGTATTCTCGCCCATACTAATTTCTATTATCAAATATGGGCGAACAGAGCGTTATTTTACTCTGGAATGCTTGCATTAGCAATTATTTCTATATTTAGTTACAGCAAAATTACTTTTAAAATAAAAAATCTGACAAGAAATAGCTTAACTGAAGTATTAAATTTTGTTCAAATGTGTCAATGTATGGGTGGACGGTGACAGTGAAGTACGTTAACTGGATGTTTTAGTGTGTGTGCGTTCATTGAAGCTACGTTGCGTGTTTGGTTGGCGTTTGCTGAAAATGCGACGTTGCCGCTCAGGTCAGGCAACCTATGTATTTTGTCGCTCAGAACTTTGGAATACTTCGGATTTCAGCGCACGAGATCTCCACGCCCGCGCCCTGCTCCGCGCCGATTTCATTCAGTCGAAAGATTTGTTTTGATACTATCTTTTGTTGCGCGTAGACCGACCATGAGTCTAAAGTCGTGGGTTCGATCCTGCTCGCGTAATTTTTTTTTATTACATTTTTTTTTATTTTGTATCAATCTATACCATGCATCTATCTTTACATACATATGTATATATAAAACAGTAAACAATAACGTGTGAACAGGAAATATTTTTACAAAAAAAATATGTAAGGTTATTAAGAAATGAAAAAAAAAGTAAGAATTTGAAAGAAAAAAATGTCTTTTTGTGTCTGTCTGTTTGTTGTTCTATTCTGCTGACATCTGTGGCTGACATATAATATTAAAATAAATCCGAAAGATAGTTGGTATGTAGTAGAAAAGTTTACTATGTTGATAGGGCTAAATCATTAATAAATAAAGCTTCTTGCTAGATTTAATGTAGGTAGTGTACATACAGAGATATATTACTTATAAAAATGTTAAACGTAAAATAATGGAACTCAATATCGTTTAGGTTTTCTTTATTAATCGTTTCTGCCTCTTGGAAGTCAGAACCCGTAGAATTCTTCAGAATAAAAAGTGGTGTATGTGTCAAAACTCAACACAGGACTTTATGAACTACCATACCAAATTACATTAAAATTGGCTAAGCCGTTTGACCGTGAAAAACAGCCAAACATATAGGTTACTAAACATATTAGGTATACACTGATCATGGCTAGGCGGATGGATTTTTGCTACTCTTTCACGCAAAAACTACCGAATGGATTTTTATGAAACTTTACAGTAATATAGCTATACCTAGGATGTGATTTTGTAATGTATTGGTTAGGAGTTATACATATTATATGGGGGAAGATTCTAAATGTTTATTTTTTTAGATAGGACCTTGGAGAAGAAAATAACCTTTTCGAAATACTAATTCAATGCAGACGAAGTCGCAGGCACCATCTATGTAATAAACCTACCTACATATAAACCTACTCTTATACATACCCCCATAAGGCTGCAAACTGGACGGCAGCGACAGCGGCAGCGGTGCGGGCAGCGACGCGAGCAGCGATTTCCGTGACACGATATTGTCACGTATTAAGTATTGAGTTTGTATGAAACCGCGACAAATCGCTCGAGCGCCCGCTGGCGTCGAGAACGGCCTAGCAGGGCTAGCAACCATCGATAAATAGTCGAATCGACAAGATAAATATTATTTTGTTATTTTATCCTATTATCTATACTAATTTATAAAGCTGAAGAGTTTGTTTTTTTGTTTGTTTGATTGTTTGTTTGAACGCGCTAATCTCAGAATCTACAAGTGGGATTTGAAAAATTCTTTTTGCATTTGATAGCCTGACTCTTGAGGAAGGTTATAGGCTATATTTTATCCCGAAATTCCCACGGGATCAAAAGTTAAGCAAGTAAAACCGCGCGGGGTGGCTAGAGTAAGCTAAAATGCGCACTATAATAGATAGAATTACTCGATTTGATACCATGATACAGAACCAAATATGTCATAGTCTTAATAAATTACTAACACTAAATACCATATTCTAAGAAAATATCGATAAAAGGCCTGATTTATCATTGTCGACGGTAGCGTGCTAGCACCGCAGATTCCCCGCGTCGCGTCGCTGCCCGCGCCGCTGTCGCTCTCGCTGTCGCAGCCGTCCTGTTTGCAGCCTTACTTTTACCCAGTGTGCCTTTCGTAGGGTATTCCTGTTTGGTATATACTTTTTGTAGGTTAGTTTTTCTATTTTATTTTTTGTAGGTCTTTTTCACAAAACCTAGGTGAAACTGCGAATGACAGCTTTGTTGTAACAGTTTTTGAAATAACTCTTTCTGTTTATCTATCAGTAACGCTTTCACAGCTAAACAACTGAATCGATTTTGACTTTGAACTTCAAGGACGATATTATAATATTATTTATCCAACTCCCATAACCGATATTCACGCGGACGAAGTAAAAATCGGTCCAGCAGACAAAAATTAAAAAAAAAATTGTTTTGGTTATATGTTTTATTTGTAGGTATAGATAAAGATAATCTATTATAAGATTATTCTTTGTTTCTTTGTTTTATAGTAAGTACTTACCAACTATTATTTCGATGTAAGTAATTGAAATTAATTTTATTCATCGAAAAAAGTATCAAATCATAAACGTACAATATTTAGCATTCGCAAATGTATCGAAAATAATTAGCTCCGCGCGCACGAGTGTCAACGACGTCTGCTCTCACGTGTCTGTCCATTCGGGTAAGCGCAGTCGAAAACCTGCCCCCCGCCCTTTGTGTGTCAATGTGTGCGTGAGAACATTGCTGCCACTAAGAAGTTGTTATTTAAATCAAATTTACAAATTTCGTGACTTAAAACTCAGCTAAATCTTGCTTGAGACATTACAAATGTTATGTTATTACAGCAAAACGTATAATTTTTAAAGAATTTAAACATTATCATTCATTAAACAATTAAAAACGTCCAAATTTTCGCATCAACGCCATCTATGAGCGCGAAGTGCTTAGCTGATGGTGAGAATCCACCTTAAGCTATCGCATAGCTTCTATCGCGGGCCTTGAGCGTGGCGACCGAATCCAGAAATTCAGTAATGAAAAAAACCTAACACCCCCCCACTCCGACCGGCACAGCGGTGATATTTTGATTTCATAACTTTACATGCGGGCTTTAATAAACAATCAGCGCCATCTACTAGGAACTTATGGAACTTCATATTAGATCTAACATTACTGCATTAATAAAATAAATAAATAATTATAATTGCATAAGTTGATAAAAAATGCTATGCAATAGCTTTACCGCGACAGTCTCCGAGTGCCACACGTCTTTTTTTTTCTATGAATAGTCAACAAAAAAATCAATCGTCCAGGTTGATAACAACTTGTTTACCCACAGCATCGACATATTGCCACATCGACTGGGGAGCACCGAGATTGATCTTTGTCATGTTCGCAGTGCTTTAACTAAATCCTTGTAGTTTGTCAAATACGGCTAATATCTGTGTTATGTTCGTAACCTTACTTTTTTTTTTGTATTATATTATATTTAATAGTAATACTAGCATATGCATACATACTCACAAGCAACTAACTTACCAGATTATTTTTCAGTACATATTTAAAAAACAACATAGGGACTTACTAATTTCAATAACTATTAAATAATAACTACAAAAAAAAAATACAAAAACATAGGTAATATAAAATAATATCTGAATTAAATATATATTACATTTCTATTATGTATTATACATTATATATAATACTCATATCTCATATTTGTATTTCATACCATATCAAGAACGATGCCATATCTTAAATTTTATGTATCATTGGAGCTCTGACAACTTATGCGTAATATTTTTGTATACCTTCATGTTAGGCAATCATTCAAAATCTCGAAAGAATTTGTTACCACAATTAATATTTACAAATCAATGTCTACCCTCACTTTTAATTTTGTTAGTTTGTTTAATTATTAAGTAAGTGTTTTTCTTTATAAATTTGTAATCTGAATAGAACGTAAGAGCGGAAATCTCCTAATACAGGTTTTTAAAACTTAACAGGAGACTTCCAAATCATGTAATAGCAAATTTTAACACTAATAAAGAAAAAAAAAATTTGAAATTTTAAATCAATGGTGTACTTCAATTTCCTCAGTTCAACTTTATTTTAAAAGCCGACAATATTTCCGGATATATCACACAGTGAAAACATTCCCGTTTTTCCTGTAAAAGGTCAGAAAAAATCAATCCAAGTTTAAACGACTTATTTACCCACAGCATCGAGATATTAATTGTCTCGCCGAGTGGGGAACACTGCGATCGATGTTCGTGTCATGTTCACACTCCTTTAACTGAATCCTTGCAGTTTATCTAACACTACCAACATCCGTTTTATGTACTTATATTTTCGGAATATTTTTGTAGTTGAATAATTAAAGTATTATTACACCACAATATCTAGCCCTAATAATGTTTAATAATAAACTTGTGTAAAAAATGTGAAATGAAGAGTCAGTAAAGAGCAATCGTTAAATAACTAAAAAATATGCTACATAAAACCACCCGACCAGGACTCGAACCTGGAACTGCCACTTGCCGGACGGCTGATCTTTCAAATGAGCTACTGAGGTTACCTAATTTACCATATTTGTTCGGTTAATTAAGAATAATTGAGCATTATTAAATGCAAAATCGTTCTCGTGCCGCTTGATATCGACTTGCTGACCCACAGCATCGAGATATTAATTGTAACGTCAACTGGGGACTAGCGAGTTCGATGTTTGTGTCATGTTCGCAGTGTTTTAACTGAATCCTTGCAGTTTTTCAAGCACTGACAATATTTGTGTACCTAACATTCAACATAACATAAAAAATATCAAATGAATTCATTTTAAAGTGTATGTGGCCATAACATCCACACCTTGTTTCAAACAAATAGTAAGTAGAAAGTAACAATTTTTTTCCTTGATCAATATCAAATAAACTTTGAATGTTTCTAAAAATACCACACCATAGTGCCCAAATAAAGTTCCTAAAAAAACTTATGTTCTAGATACTAGATAACGGATCAAAATAAATGGACATGCATTTGAGAAAATGAACATTAATAAGCATCCATGACTGCACGGCGAATATCTGTATTAATCACACAAATATCCACCCACGATTCGAACCCATGACCCCTGACAAAAAAGTCAGTTTTCTTACCACTACACTAGGTGGCCATCAAATAATTCCCATAAATCAAATTTTACATGCACCTTGTAAGATCCATATTTTGAATTTACATTTCAGGCCAAAGCTATTGAACAATATAACATTTAACCTTCTACTAATTAAATTAATAATACCTCTGTTTAATGTTGTTTTCGAGTTTCACTAATAAAACTGGAGAGTACTTGGCCTGTTATTAGATAAAACATCAAATATCAAAGCGTGCAAAGATTTTAAAAATATAGCTTATTGTTTTGATATAAAATAAAAGACTTTCAGAATTAAATTTGAAACTACAAAAAGTGACTTGTAATTTAAATTTAATTAACATAATTTAAAATATTATTTTGACTTTAAAATATGAAAAGTAATTAAAAAGTGTTATTTTTATGTATCGGAGATAAAATTATAATTTTCAAAAACAAAAAAAAATGTCGTATTTGATTGAATCAGGTGTTACTTTGCGGAAATCCATGACAACTACTATACCTAAGTTCTTAGGTGGTAGCTTGTGGTGTGGGTTACAGTATTCCAAGGGTGTGTTCATTGCATTGCTTGCTTCTTGTTTGAGGGAGTGCGGTGAACCAACGCACGAATTTTTTTTTCTGGATTTTATTTAAAATCCTGCATCATAGCGTTTAATAATATTTTACGCCATGTAGAGCACATGTGCGCACTCTTCTACATATGCCCGTTCATAAAACTGATTATTATTCCAACTCTCTCTCAGTTCATTCAGTCAGATTGTGGAAGTCACTACCTCAAGTTATACGTCAGTCTCAATCTATATCTGTTTTCAAGAAAAAAGTAAGAGAACACTGCCTTTCTCTCATCATTATCATTACAACTCCGTGTAATGAGCCCACTGCAGGGCTATGAGTCTTTCCTCTGGGTGACGAGGAGGTTGAGTCCGCAATCCACCAAGCTAGCCCGGTGCTGGTTGGTGGATATCAGATATTTCAGGGTGCCGAAATGGCTTATGACAAACCCTAACGACTACTGTATACAGCAGCCGGGGCCGACTGCTTAACGTACCCTCCGAAGCACGGAAGTCGTCGTGAGAAACGAATGGTCGGCGGTCACCCATCGTAATACCGGCCGCACCGAGCGCGCTTAACGAATTCTAGGTATATTTCTCTATGCTAAAAGTATGTATTATGTATAAATTTTATAAATGATTTAAAATAAATGTACATATTATTGTATATATCTTAAGTGTTACATTAATGTAACATTTGTTATATAGGTTTTTAAACGTTAATTTAAAAGTACACACACTTTTATTGCATTTTTACCAAACTCTCCAGTCTCAGGTCCGTTGGAAGAAATTTCTTTAGAAATAAACTGACCTCTGTAACTTTAGTCTATTTTTATTATCAATTGTCTTCTATCCTGTTTACATAAATTGTTAAATAAATAAATACCCAAATAATCCAATGCGTTGTCTGAACGAAGAAATACCTAAGCTAAAATTAGACAGTTCGAAGAAAATAAGCGAAGAATAGTAAAGGACGATGAAGGTTGAAATGAAAGCGATTTCAATTTAGACAATATTCCTAAAATGAATAATTCGCGAAGCCTTCATTGATAAATCAGGCTTTTTGCACCCAATATCGTGCACGATTGAATTTATTTAATTTAAAATCGTTTAATACCATATCTTTTAAAATAGTCTAAAATGTTTTGCACGGTATTTTTGGTTCTGGTTAATATAACCTATTACCTAACTCGAAAGTTAGAGTTTTATTTTCAAAAAAAGAAAAATTTGTCGTCCTTGTGGTTTTAGAAATTAACGCGCTAAAACAAGTTCTTTCTTCAGCTTCTATATTAAAGTATGATAGATCACCATGAACAGTCTATGTCCATTGTTGGACAGAGCTCTCCCCCAAGGTTCTTCACTTCGCTCTATGTATAATCTTAATATATAAAACTGTTCCGTTACTGACTGAGTGACTGACAGACAACACACAGCCATAACCACTGAAATTTGAAACATATATTCCTTAAGAAATGTAGGGAAGCACTAAGGTAGGAATCCACGGGAAAGAGAAATATTGGACTTTTAAGTTTGTATGAAAAATCTTATTCCTTGAGTGCATAGATGTGATACTTGGTATAAAGGTTTGTCAATGAGTGACTGTTTTTATTATAAAATGAATTCCTAAAAATCCCACGGGATGGGTAGTTTAGCGCGTACGAAGTATATAAAAATCCTATATTACTTAACTTATGTATTACTTTTTTACTAGCTGTTTCGCGAAGTTTTACCCGCGCGATTG
Organism: Stenoptilia bipunctidactyla; assembly: GCA_944452665.1. NCBI lineage: Eukaryota > Metazoa > Arthropoda > Insecta > Lepidoptera > Pterophoridae > Stenoptilia > Stenoptilia bipunctidactyla. The sequence goes on along the minus strand of OX101748.1, from coordinate 4,179,391 downwards.
TGAATCCCGCGGGAAAATCTGGATAAAAAGTAGCCTATGTACTTATCCAGAGTGTACTTACACTTTAACTATGCCCAATTTAATCCGAATCCGTTGAGCAGTTCTGACGTAAGCGAGAAACCATTAACAGCCCGTTCACACAAGGTCCGTTTTACTGGATACCTTTTACCGGATACGTTTTTTTTTCATCGATGGCGCATGGAGTTGTATGAGCGACTTCACATATAGCGCAGTATTCAGTATACGTATTTACGATACAAAAAAGTTATCCAGTTAAACGTGTCCAGTAAAACGGATCATGTGTGAACGGGCTGTTAGGTTGCCAACTATACTGTTTTTCCCTACATTATACTGTTTATTGTTGAACAAAAATAAAGTATACAAAAATACTGTTTTCAGCATAAAAAGCTGAAAACTTTAAATGCTAGACTTAATAATTTGTGCAAGAAGTTCGAAAAAAATATGTTTTTAAAAAATGTAATAAATTTAATACTGTTTATTTTCCCAAAGTACTGTTTGATATTCTTTTCAGGCCCAAATATACTTTATTTCTAGAAAAAAAGTTGGTAACCCTAGGAACAATCCGTCCATCCAAATTTTCACATTTATCATATACGTAAGATTGTTTTACTGTGTACTGAAGTGCTAATATTGTATAAAGCTAAAGAGTTTGTTTTTTTGTTTGTTTGTTTGTTTCAATGCGCTAATCTCAGAAACTACAAGTGAGATTTGAAAAATTCTTTTTGCATTTCATAGCCTAACTCTTGAGAAAGGTTATAGGCTATTCCGAAATTCGCACGGGTTCAAAAGTTACGCGGGTGAAACCGCGCGCGGTGGCTAGTAAATAAATAAATACCTGTGATGTATTCCGGGTATCTTTTACAGATACAGTTCCTTCGTAAAGATGGTCGAAGGTAGAATATGTACAGTCACGTTTAAAAAGATGTATACATTTCGCAACATATTCGGTTGTGATAAGGTTCCAATTCTAATGAAAATGTATACATCTTATTACAAGTTACTGTACACACACCCCTAATTAAAATCAGGTGAAATTTTTCTCAAATGGTGCTTTCAGTTCCGTTTGGCGGCAGCCGTGAGGATGCCGCTCGCTGGGCAGCCTCTACTACCAATTGGCTGTGGCTCCGACCATGATCAATAGCCTATGTCAAGGCTGATCATTAAAGGGGGAAGTATAGTGGGTATACTCAGGTGTTCTGAGTGAGTCTCGTGGCCGGTCTTGCGGTCCCCACACTTTCTGGGTGCTCTATATCTGCTAGCCCCTGGGGTTAGCAGCTCTTTAGAATTCCCTTTCGTCCGTAACAGGATTCATCCTCCTCCTGCTAAAGCTTGCTTTAGTGGGTGCCAAAGATCTCCTTGGCGGAAAAACAAAAAAAAAACTCAAATGCGGGTGTACTAGGAAGCGAAGGTCTCTCGGATTAGTGGCCCTTTACAAGTCTCTCCAGAGGCGGTAGAGTTTAACCTACGATCACTACGCGGCTTTCAGTATTAGCGAATGAAAATTAAGCAATGCCATTCAAATATCCAATTACTACAGATAATTTGATTGCCATTGATTGACTACTGATGAAAACAAAATGGTATTGAGAATGTTAATCTGTTTCATCCACGAATTATAGTATTGAAATAATTAAACGTTGATGCCACTGGCTATTTTCAACACTTTTTATTTTTCATTTATTTATATTTTCGGAAAACTAACAGCATAATAATATTTCTCACAATTTAAACAAATAAGTATTACATATGCCAATGAAGTTTCCACTGTAAAATAACACATTTAAGAGCATTATATATTGTTATTACAATTGACAGAAAAAATACATGATATTCTATACAATAACAATAAAATTCGGAAAAGAATATGATAGATTATAATAATACAATATAATAGAGTTATAAATGTGGATGATTTCACTTTTTTCAAGTTGCAATTATGTTTTTTGAAAATTGAGAAAATTATATTAAATGCATATATAACTTTACACCTGTATCCCTCATGGGATATGAGGGATACAGGTGTAAAGTTATATATGCATCAGACAGAACACCAAAGGTTATTATAAGACCATCGGATATAACGTTTAACTTTGGAGGTATTATAATGAGACTATCATAAAGAGACTATTTTAGAGACTAGAGATATAGCCTATTACCCACAAAAATGCCAACAGAACCTCCGCCCCTTAACTGACTTTTACAGTATGTCCAGGAAGAGAAGCAGCTGTTAACTTCTACGTTGTCCTTTCGCTTCCAGTCCAGCATGTTATTTAATGCTTACATTGCAGGCACTGTCAGTTTATCTGTTTCTAAGCGGAATTAATAAGTTCACTTATAAGCAAGTAACACTAGCTGGTAAAATAAAGAATTAACATTATTTTCATTTACATTTTGCTATATCTCTTTATTCTTAATGACATAAGCATACAGAAGGACAAGATTTTATCTTCATACATTTTGGCCCATATGTGTACCGTGTGGTACATGGACACCAAATTGTAGGGCATGAACCGAGGAACTGTAAAATATAGGATATTTTTACCTATGCACATACGTAACGTAACATACGATCATTATTTTTTATCATATGTCAGCAAACTTCAATAGTGACAGAATGGCACCACTCCGTTAGTCATTCAAATAAGGTGAAACTGTCAGATTGACAGTTACAGTAACATTTTTATATGGTAGGCATTTTCTTGGCATGGGTAGCAGTCTTTTTACTGCAGTGTACAAAGCCACGAGTAAGATTTTTTCTCAGTTTAAAGTTTAGCTTAGACCCAAACTGTTAATATAGTTTGCTTTAGTGGAATCAAAGGTATTATAAACTTCTAAGTGTATATACGTTGGTACCTCCAAATGAGCCATTTATGCGGGGATCCATTCTAAATTGTTGTTACTGATTAAAATCCATTTTTAGTTTTTTTGTGCATACTAGCAGTAATTTTAAATATTGAAAGCATCACTATCTGTTTAAATAGACCGATAAAATTTTGAAAAGTTTTCTATTTTTTATAATACATAAAAATTTGCTTCTTGGCTTTCAAATTTCAAAAGGAATTTTTGATTGAATAATGATTGCTTTAAAAATTTGTTTGAAAAAATGATTTTTGAAAACCCACTGCCGAACAAGTACCGCCAGTATAAGTACTCTACCAGGATTATATCTAAAATGGATTATTTTGGTTCGTTAGGTAAAAAAATATTTAAAAAAGGATTTGTCAGGTTTTATTCCATGTTTTTGTTTGAATACTGTGATGATACATGTGAAAACTCTTACAAAAAGTTTAATAATAAAATAAAATAAAATCCCCAGTCAATCACACCAAACTACATGGCCCCAAAGTAAGCATAACTTGTATTATGGGATACCATGTAGTGAATTAGGGAGGAACCTAGAATTTAAATACATAAATAGATAAACACCCAGACACTTAATATATTTTTTTCTTGTTCCACACAACCACTGGCGTATTTTCAAGCTGAGAGGTTAGAACCTGCAATCTGTTGAGGCTATTCACTCACTGAGTCAAAATGGTCAAGTAATAAAAAGACATACAGGGCTGCTTTAGCCACTAATCAAATTGAAATTTTATTTTCCCTGATACGATATAAACGTACCTGCATATTTATTTCAGTATCCCTCAGTATAAACAAAAGATATGGCACCACAAACTTTTTTACAAATAGTCGCTATTGATGAATACAGCTACTACGACACGGCATTTCATTGATAAAACTACGACGTAGGTACTACAAGATGTTATGGTAACGCGTAGTCCTCTTTATATTAATGGTTTTCATTCATAATTTAGAGTGACCATGCTTTGCTTAATAATATGTTAGCATAAATTAATTTCTTTATAAAAATCGTTTATACAAATGATACTTATTTTGTAAAAAAAATTTGGCCAGTGACTAAAAACAAAATCCTTGTATCCTCGTATTTGTTGCTTTTAAATTTTATAAAGTTTTATAACTGATGAAAGGTTAATAAAAACAATAACAAATGTAAAAAGATTTTATTAACCTTTTCTCTGCATTTTAAAAGAAGTTATAGTTAGCTTGTCTAAAACTCTAGTTTATTTTTACACAAATTTAAACCACGCGACTTTCCAGCCTTGCCACAAGAGATTATCATTTATTAAAAAAGTTATTCAACCTAGTTCCATATTCAGAAACTGGCAGATTTTGTGAGTTTTATGTTCTTAATTTTTCGTATTTCCCCCGGGAATTTTAAAGCACCATTTTTTGTGGCTGTTTCCCGGTTCTCTCTTTTACAGGGGCATAGGTTGACCCAAGTAATTCTTATAATGCATAGATGCTTTCTAAAAATAGAAGAAGATTGGATATTATTCATGTAAGCACTTGTAAATGTCCTTTGTTTATGATTAACTGAGGGTGTCAGAATGTATTTTTGTGATAAAAAAAAGACGTGTGGCACTCGGAGACTGCCGCGGTAAAGCTATTGCATAGCATTTTTTATCAACTTATGCAATTATAATTATTTATTTATTTTATTAATGCAGTAATGTTTGATCTAATTTGAAGTTCCACAAGTTCCTAGTAGATGGCGCTGATTGTTTATTAAAGCCCGCATGTAAAGTTATGAAATCAAAGTATCACCGCTGTGTCGTTACGGAATTTCTGGATTCGGTCCCCACGCTCAAGGCCCGCGATAAAAGCTATGCAATTGCTTAATAAATTTAGAAAGAGCAGGACAATTTTACACTTTCTTTTGATCGTATTTAATAATTTTACTATTATTAAGTGGATTTATCAAAAGTGTCCTAAATAACAACAGTTATTTATTATGGTCCCCATAATAAATAACTGTTGTATTTATTTTTATCATGTAATTAAATATTAACAATCATCATCATCAGCACGACTCTTTGTAATGAGCCCACTGCAGGGCTATGAGTCTCTCCCCTGGGTCACGAGGAGGTATAGGCCATAATCCACCAAGCTGGCCCAATGCTGGGTGGTGGATGTCAGAATGTTCAGGGTGCCGAAAATGGCTTCTGACAAACCCTAACGACTACTGTATTAAAGTATACAGCACCCGGGACCGACTGCTTAACGTGCCCTCCGAAGTACGGAAGTCGCCGTGAGAAATTAATGTTCGGCGGTCACCCATCCAAGTACTGACCGCGCCGAACGTTGCTTGATCTGTGATATCGTTTGATACGCACAGTATTCACGGCGCCACGAGGACTTCGAAATAATATTAAAAATACCATTGTTCAACTTGGATTGAACTTCTAAGATATAAATAAATTATTTTAATTGCTTTTTAATTTCTTTTGAATTCCTCAAAAGCTTATACAAATATTTTTCATTGATATTTTTTACATTTGACAACTGGGTTGACCTTCACAGAATGAATTTTATGTTAGCAAGAAAATGTTGACTACAATTGAATAATATCTTTAGTAATGTAACAAATGTTGTTTGCTTAAATGAGCGTCTCTTGAATAGTACCATTCAGATTTGAAATAGTAATTTTGCGTTTAAAAACAGGTTTTTTTGGAAAGATTAGGCTATATTTTATATTAAGATCAAACTTAAATTTTGATCACTTAGAAAAAAATTAAAAAAAAGTTTTTTTTTCGTAATTATGACCCGCTCATCAGTTTTAATCTGCTATTAAAATATCATTGACTATTATAAAGCAACCCTATATAGGTTTAGGAAGACAGCGTGGAAATACAGCTGGCCGAAAAATTCTCGGTATTCTTTCACGATACAAATTTACAATTATACTAGCTGACCCGGCAAATGTTGTTTTGCCATATAAATAAAAAAAAAAAATAGATGTTGGCCGATTCTCATAGATACCGGATAAGCAGAAAAAAATTCATCAAATTCGGTCAAGCCGTTTCGGAGAAGTATGGCAACGAAAACTGTGACACGAGAATTTTATATATTAGATTTAGAATTTACAATAATTACCTGTGTAGCCATAAGGCTTTTCTAAGCCGCTTCGGATAATCGTTTCGTAACAGGCGACCAATCCGCCTACGCTTGGTGGCAGGATCCCATATTTGAGCATCAATTTGCTGGCAATCATACTTCATATAAAATCTGCCGCTTCTGCGTTGATGTCAATATCTTATGAAAAGCTGGTTATTTCCCAAAACCGTGTGCTGTCATCTTCACCCACATCTTTACTTACACGACCTTTTGACGACCGGCTGGTGTAGTGGTAACATACATTGCCTTCTAAGCCTGAGGTCCTGGGTTCAAATCTTGGCGGCGGCGGATATCGGTGTGATGAACACAGATATTAGCCGTCAAGTCAAGGATGTTTTTTTTTTGTTTTTTTTTGTTTCTATGTTTATTTAAGTTTATTCTAATGAAAAATATGTATTTATTCAATATGTATGTTTATATATATCTTAAGTATATCAGTTATCTAGTATCCATAGCACAAGTTCTTTAAGAAACTTAATTTGGGCTAGATAATGTTGTGTGAGTGTCAGAAATATTTATTTATTTATTTATTAATCAGGTGAGATTTAGGACAAAAGCGGGTTTTGTGACCAATAAAAAATATTTAAGTGAATATGATCGACCCTATAAATTAGTTCAACTGTCTCTAGAAACAGTTGCGAAACATAAACGAAACACAAAGTTTTGAAGTGAAATTTATACTTCAAAGTTCGGAGCTTATTTCGACTATTTGGAGACATGAAGTTACTATTTAAAGTAAAGAACTTATGATTTGTTACTATTATAAAACTGGCGTTACAGAGCTTCAAAAATATGTGTTTAATTGGCTTAAAAATATGATTAATATCTACTGTTTTTTTAATACGAAAATGTTTTTAGTGAATTTTTTCTATGAAATATCTATGATAAGAATTTGTTATTTTGTTTCTTTAGAAGCATTATCTCCAAATTATCTTCAAAACTAGCTGTTTATTATAAAATGTCATTCAATCAATATTATTTTATTGCCTTAAATCGACGTGAAGTTATACGTTAAAATAATCTTGATCTATATATTTACTACGATTCATCAACTCTAACTTGAATTGTCCAGTCCACCTTTCTTCTGACTATAATCTCAGTTAAGTAATGTTAAAACTCCTACAGCTTCCACCGATTCAAAATGGAAATAAATAAGCGATATTATTGGACACATTTCGGCCATTATCGATAAGAAACTTCAGACTTGGCAACAGCTGTGGCTATAGAAAGCCATGGACTGTGGGTCGATGTACTTGATTGGAATAGGAAAAAGGATTTTGCCATCCTTATCTTTATTTACGAGTTTTATCTTATCCATCTTTTGTCCGTGTAGGGTTGGTTTAAAATAGCATAAGCGTGTCGTAAAAGCGACTAATCCGAGTGACCCCCGCTTGGTGGTAGGATCCCCTCAGGGTCCGACTGGCTAGCGACCACCCTTCATATAAAATCTGCCGCCAAATGTTACCGCATCAGCGGCGATGTGTTCTGGCAATATTTTATGAAGAGTCAGTTCTTTGTTAAGCCCGTGTATTTTCATCTTTGACCTCATCTTTACTGAACATCAGGTGAAATACGGCACGCGCGTAGAAACGCATAAGAAAGAAAGAAAAAGTATTTATTTCACAAACACAGAAACTGTTTACAAAGATAAAATAGAAAAAATAAAAAAAAAACTTAAATTAAAACAAAATATTGTCCGTATAAATAATAAATAAAAGTAAAAAAGACTTAATAATAAAACAGTGAATGTGAAAACGGCAAACGGCCTCAGCATTATGTCGCAGCTAGGCTACGACGCTGATTTTCAGGCAGCGCCTCCGTCCCACTGAGGTGGAAGGGGACATATTATTGGCCGAGGGATCTGCTTTAGTGTTAAGATCACTAAAATTAAATAACAATAACAATTAAAATCTAAGATAAAAAAGATATCAAAACCAATATATCCAAGCACCGAAACTTAATATATTTAATATATAAAATAGTAAATAAAAATTTATTTTTATTTATTTATTTATTTATTGGAAACTCAACAGCTTTTTTACAAAGTGTACATAATAATAAATTTAATCTTACAACATAAAACTTAAGCCATTAACAGAGTTTCACAGCATGATAAGCTGTACACATTATTATCCCAAGTAATTTAAGTGGTTAACACATGAACAATAAAGAATATAGTTAAACAATATTTACTAAAATATATATATATTTTTTTTATTTAGGCACATTCTGTTTTTTATTTTCTTTTGAGGTTTATGTAAAATATGTAAAATATGAGGTTATTTACAAAATACATAACGTCTTTCAAATTTTAATTATTATTTTTGTACATATAAATCTTAGGTGTATAAAAAATAGATATAATGTAATAAACATAATATGTAAATAATATGTAGGTATATAAATAAATATCATTGTATATTCTTAATATAGGTATTGTTTAATATTCCGACTAATGCATACATAATTGCAAATATGTCTAATATTTAATATTTAAGTACAATTTAGTAACAATGTTTTAATGATTTTTTGTTTGAAGTTCTGTTTAGATAGGTGAAATATGTCTACATTATCAAATTTTGTGTTGTATGTTTTAACTATGCGGGTTAATACATTGTTAGTGGCATAGTTCGTACGATGCTTTGGTATGGCAAATACAGGTGTCTGTCTTGTGCGTCGCTTAGGAGTACAAAACATTAGGCTAGCTAAAATATCAGGGCAGTTTAGATTACCGTGAAGGATATCATAAAGGAGGGACATATCTAAGAGCTCCCGTCGAGAGTTAAGTGGCAATATGTTATAATGACGACAATCCTCTTCGTATGAGTTATGTCTTCTATGAGACTTAAAGTTCAGATGTTTAACAAACTTTTTTTTGTACCCGCTCTAACATAGAAATATATATGTTATAACTAGGACTCCAGATGGGACTGCAGTACTCAAGGATGCTACGACAATAGGCATAGTATAGGACTTTCAGACTTTGCATTCTTGTGAAGGGCTTACATGTTCTTATAATAAAGCCAAGATTACGGATTGATTTATGAACTATAAAATCAATGTGCTTAGAAAATATCATTTTCGAATCCAGAATTACACCTAAGTCTCGGACCTCGTCAGTTCTTTCAATAGGTCTGCCATTAAAGTTGTAGGGGAAAATAATTATTTGATTTTTACGACTAAAACTTATACATTGACATTTGTTTATATTTATTGTTATGTTATTATTAAGATAATAATCAAATAGAGCATCTAAGTCACGCTGAATAAGAAGACAGTCAGAAGTAGATTTAACTTTCATAAAAATTTTCTTATCGTCCGCATAGATTAAATGTTGAGAGTGTTGAAAACATTTGTGTATGTCATATATGTATGCACAGTAAAAGAGCGGCCCGAGATGCGATCCTTGGGGCACGCCTGAAGGTATGCAAACAAATTCTGACTTACGGCCCCCCACAACAACCGCTTGCGACCGATTAAATAAATAAGATTTTATCCACCTAAGCAAGTCACCACGTATGCCAAGCCTGTATAGCTTATTTAGAAGGTTGACGTGATCAACACGGTCAAAGGCTTTTTCGAAGTCTGTGTAGATCACGTCAACCTGGCCAACATCTTCCACGCCACATAGAACATAATTGTTAAAGCCAACCAAGTTAGATACCGTGGATCGTCGTTTCAAAAAGCCATGTTGATTATCGGAAATGCCTTTGGAAATAGGAATGTAAATTTTGTTATAAATCAGGAGTTCAAATATTTTACCAATTATATTTAATTTAGAAATAGGCCGATAATTTTGAATCACACTTTTAGGACCCTTTTTGTGAACAGGTACTATGTAGGCTTTCTTCCAAATAGAAGGGAACACGCAATCCACTAGTGATCGATTGAAGAGCAACGTTATAGGATACATTAAGGAACTAGCACAGTTACGCAGAAATATTGCGGGTACACCATCACAACCTGAACCCTTACTTACATCGAGAGATTTCAATAGTCTAAGAATCTCATCATTAGTAACTTCAGTACGCACAATGGTATCACCACCAACCTCAGTGTCCGAGTCATCAAATTGATAAGATGTTTGTGTCGTAGAAAACACATCATCGTCAAAAACACATCTTCGAAGAAACTATTGAACGCAGAACAAATATCATCGCCCTCGGTCAACAACTCGCCTTGATATGTGAATTGCTTAGGATATTGACAACCTCCACGCTTGGATTTTACATAGGACCAGAAAGCCTTTGGATTACGACTAACACCATTTTCAATACAAGAAATGTAGTTTTTGAAACAAAGTTAGCGCGCAGTAGAGTAAATGCGAGGTAATCCATAGGGTTCCTATATTTTTTCCATTTCTGGTGTAATTTTTGTTTTTCACGAATCAATTTGACTAGTTCACTGCTATACCGTATTGGGAAACTTGCTCGAGTTGTTTTGATAGGAACAGAAGGAATAAAAAGATCAAAACATTCTTCTAGGCAGTGATAAAATTGATCAACAGCTTCATCAATTGTTGGAGCTGATAAACAATTGTCCCAATCAATAGTGCTCAGATGTTGATTTATTAAATTATAGTCAGCTCTATGGAAATTCCGTTTTAAAGAGTTACAGTTCTCAAGTGGTTTTATGTACAATTCACTTATTGTAATAGAAAGGGAAGGATGGTGTTGATCTTCTTTCAAGATTGGACAAGTACAGTTTGTAACGGATGTTTCCATGTTACAAAAAAATAAATCAAGTAATCGAAAATGTATATAAATATTAAAAACTTGCATAACGCAAGCGTTGGCTCTATTTTTCGCTTGAACTATCCGCCTTTTACGACACGCCTACTCTACTTGGGTAAAAGTCCCAGTTTCCAAGGCATCATTTATTGCCAGTCGTCTTTCATATAATAAAAAAAATGTTTCTTTTCCAGTGCCCAAAGTGGAAATTATCGACGAAAGAGGACGCCCTCTGCTGGACAAGTTCTACAAAGAAGGTTCTATCATAGAGCTTCGCTGCGTGGTGAGCGAGGTTCCTCAGCCAGCGAGGCAAGTTAACTGGAAACATGGATCAAGACTCTTGAACTATGATACAAAGAGAGGAGGAGTGAGGTATGATTATCTGTGGTTTACGCTTATATTAAATATTTTCGTAGTGGCGCAGTACCTCCTGTGTACATCAACCGATATCGCAGACTAAGCAACGCTCGGTGCGGCAGGTAAAAGTATGGGTATAAATTCATATATAATATATAAAATAATGTCAGTTTTATATTAGAATCCAAACTTCAGAAACTCAAAGTTAAATAATTGGTCTACAGTTTATTTCATTAATGGGTAGGGGGCTCAATATCTTTTTTGTGAGGGTCTCGGAACGGGATATTTAGGCAAACCGACAAAATATGTCGTGAAAAAGTTTTGTGAATTCCCGTAATAAAATATAATATAAATATAAAATCCTCAGACAATCACTACAAACTACATGGTCCCAAACGAAACAGAGCTTGTGATATGGAATACCATGTAGCGAACTAGGGGGGAACCTAGAATATAAATACATATATGTATAGATAAACGCGCAGACCTGCAGGGCTAGCATGCAACCATCGATAAATAGTCGAATCGACAAGATAAATATTATTTTGTTGTTTTATCCTAATATGCGCACCATAATAGATAGAATTACTCGATTTGATATCATGATTAAGACCACAGAACCAAATATGTCATAATCTTAATAAATTAAATACACTAAATACCATATTCTAAGAAAATAACGATAAAAGGCCCGATTTATCGTTGTCGACGGTAGTATGCTAGCCCCGCTGGAACTTTATTTTCTTGTTCTCTGCTGGAATCGAACCCGCGACCACTGGCGCCTGAGGCAGACAGTTACCCACAATTCCCAAAGTGGTCGTGGACCATTCATTTCTCGCTGTGACTTCCATGCTTCAGAGGCACGTGAAGCAGTCAGTCCCGGATGCTGTATATTTGTATACAGTAGTCGTTAGGGTTTGTTAGAAGCCATTTTGTTGCCCTGAAAACATTGAGATCCGACGCACCGATTATGGCTTAACCAGCGATATCGATTGATATCACAGGACGCACTGCACCAAATACCTACTTGTCAATAGTATAACTGTCAGTTAGCTAACCTCCGTCAGTCAGTACCTCATCTTGCATCATGCGAATCTGAAAATACTGTATTCATGATAGGTATGATCCAATGAATAGTTTTTAAAATAATCAACGAATGCAGAGCATTAAAAAAACCGACTTCACGTCAAAACTTTGACTAAAGTATAAGGTCTTCAGTGTACATATTCTTAGTATTCATACATATTTTAAATAATTGAATATATTTTTTTGGTTTTTGTCGTTTTTTTCAAAAAGTTGTGAACCGAATGCCATAAAAATTATATGGGACCATTTCGGAATAATCCCCTTTCGAACAAAAAAATAATTTTGCAAATCCGTCTATATTTGACAGAGTTATGAACGAACATACATAAAAAAAAAAAATATAAACATCCGAATTGAGAACCTCCTCCTTTTTTTTGAAGTCGGTTAATAAATAGTTTCAAAACCCGTTATTGGTTCTTGAGCCGATTAACATGTTTCGGTATTGAGAAAATGCGTACCGAACCGTTACTAATAACTGAATGTTTTTTATGTCTGAAGTAAGTTGTTATGTTGTTTACACCACTAATTGAAACCACTCTCTTTGTTTGTATTACACGTACATACAATATAGGAAAACACTTATACAAGTATATATCTATTTTATTTATTACAGTTTATGCGCGATTCAATAGACAATCAGCGCCATCTAGTGCGTTAAGAGGAACTAAACAAAGACAACCATAAACAGTCTTTTATGTACTTATTGTTTAATTTAAATATATTAATTTGGGTGAATTTAAAGGCACTTATTTTAATAAATAAATCTTTCTAAGGGTTTTCATCAAGTCATTACAGTAATTGTTAGAGCGTGTCTGGGTACGTACCACTAATCGGTTAATTTGCAAAGCTAATAGTTTTGCAGTGCTCCAGACGAAATGACAGGTTGGAGAGTATAATTACTGGGACCGGGACATAGCATCTTAAGTTATTAAGCACGTTTGCTCTGTAATAACAATATTGAAATACACGTCTTTAACTATAATCTTAAAATTTCGATGCTTATTGTTAATAACAGGGTGGCACAAAATCAATCATCTGCTTTTGCTTTTGAATAAAGTTTTTACTAAATATAAAAACATGACTTTGATCGATGAAGATCGTTATTTGGACCTGCAATTTTTTTTCTGCAACATAGAAAAGATAATATCAGTCAATACTTTAGTACTTATTTTCATCTATGGTCAATAGCTGTCCTCATATTGATATACATTTGTGCCCAGTTTATCGTATTTTTAATTGAAATTTGATGTACGTACGACGTCTTTGTAAAAATTAGACCATCTTTCGGGTGATCAATTTTGCGCCACGTTATATGTAGTAACTTTATTAGCGTAATGGAAAACTTTTTATTTAATTTCAAATAATTAAAAAAAGAAGATAATTAAGATATAATGTCAAAAATAAAATGTTAAAAAGCCAATCTCTTTTACCCGACTACGGCGAAGCAGAAAGGAGGGTTATGATTTTGACGTGTATGTATGTATGTGGGTATGGATGTTCATCTGTACCCTCAGAACTTCTAAACTACCAATCATAATTATAAAATAAATAAAAATGTTTATTCATTTCAGAAAAGCACAAATTCCACTTAATTGACTTTTAATATACAACGAAGGATAGAACATTGGTGCCTGAACTAGGATAATCCTGTTTTTCAGGTTGGAGCGTGCTAAAATAACTTTTAAAAATCATTAAATTTAATATAACTTCTAAAAAATAAAATATGGATCTTAAATACAAACATAGTAGAATCTATTAACTAAATAACTATTCTTAATAAACAAAAATAAAATAGGAAATTGTTAAAATTGTTAAAATTTTAAATTTAAGATATTTACCTCCATAAATTGTTCATTTATTAAACCTACATTAAAATTACACATTTATGCAAATATTATCAAAAAATAACTTATAACAGTCAGTAGCATCTCGGTTTCATCGTACGAAAATGCCTGGAAAACTGTTTTTAAAGCCTTTTTACAATTTCTTACGTTTAAGGGATATACTTATATACACTTTAGCGTTTATTTTGTTATACAATAATGGCCCTAGGAATTTAAAAAATCGTGTAGTCAAAGTGTATTTACCCGCGTGCGGTTTGTGCATACATCTTTACCTTGCGTCTTTTGTTAGTACCTAGAACTGGTGCTGTATTGAAGTGCTGTGTGTTGTTTAAGTACTGTGTTCGTTATAAATAATTGTCAGACTATTGGTACATTGCATGATTTATATAAAAGGTTAGTAGGGTAGAGGTATGGTCTAAAAGAAGCTACCTTAAGAATTGCTCTTTCAATTGGACAATTGAGGTGTCGTTGGGAGCCTCTTCACTGTCCGCTGGTTATAGGCTACATGAAATTATGTTATATTAACTACAGCGCCCTCTAGAGCACTTATTTATTTATTATATTTATTTATTTACACTTTATTGTATGCCATTAATGAGTACAAAAAAATGAAATACATGATAACAATTTTGAGATACAATTGGCGGTCTTATCGCTGGAAAGCGATCTCTACCAGGCAACCATTACTTACACTTAGAGTGAAGAAATAATAAAAAATCTTTTCGGTTTTGTGTGGAGTATCAAATGAAAGAGCTATATTAGCACAACTCAAATATGTAAAAATTATTACTCTAAAATAAGTGAAATAATAATTATAGCAAAAAAAAGAAACTTGACTGTTTCGCGTGGGATATCAAATAAAAAAACTTCGATAGTACATTTCAAATATGCAAACACTCCAAAACGTGTTATATTGATAGAGATATGTTTAAAGGATAGCCGTGGTCGTATGCCACCTTTTATACTAAAACAGGTTCATTTTAATTATAAAATAAAATCAAAATGGCATACGATAACGGCTACCCTTTATACATATCTCTATCAATATGACGTAATACATAAATATTTCAGCGGAGACTATTACTTGTTTCCTACATTTTAGAGCGCTTTTTTGGTAGTCGGGTTATAGTTTTTGAACTTATTTTTTTTAATGCTATGTCCCATTCCCCAATCCCATTGTCAACGTATTCAATCCTAAATTATACTGTCATCTGTCAGAAGATAAAACCGTCCTTTTGTTGTCAATAAAAAAACGTTATTCGTATTTTAATCCTTATAAAAAGAAATGTTCACATATTTTTAACTATCTTTATTTTGGCGTAAATGAAGCCTAGAATCTGATAAAAACAGAAATTTCTTTGGTATCACTGAAAGGGAATTTAAAAATAAGTTTATCTTAACTACGCCAACGCTCAAGTTTGGAAGTTGTGAAAAATTCTTTTGAAAATTTGTAAATAACGTCTTATTTTTAATTTAATTATTTGTCAAGAAACTTACTAAATTACAAAGTTTGAATAAGTTTCTAATGGCTCGTGGATAACGAAGAAAGAATGTTAATTATTCAGCTAGATTTAAAGTGGTTGGAACGGTTGTGATCCCACAAGTTTCTGCTGCCCTGGTACTTTTTAGGATGAAAATCTTTAAATTTTTAATAAATGTAACTTTTTTGAATGATGTGTTGCGCGAAACCCTTTTTACTAACCCTGCAAATAAGGGCTGATTTAAAGACACGTGTATTTTCCAAATTGATGATCAGCTCTCAAATATGTGAGAGCGTTTTTAATTATAGTTGATTTTTTTCAAACGATTTCATGACAGTTCTCATTTTTCATTACACGCAAATTACATAATACTAATAAAATATAAATTAGCAAGACATAAAAAAATTTAAAAAAATGTAAATAGAATTTTATTGTGTATTCTTAAATTATAAATTAAACTTTTAATCAACGGTCATTATTATGATTAACTGTAAATAAACTAACTTAATGTTATAAAAAATATTCGTCTTAAATTGACGGATGCGAAGAAACGGAACGTTTGGTCGATAGGGATAGACACTACTGAATCGAGCGTAAAATCAATGAATATGAGCGGCCATGTTGTAATCGTAATTCAGAATACACGTTTTTTAAAACTGATTCGATATTTTTAAATCTTTGGTAGATTTGAATCGAAGATCGAATAATATCATAACAGCAACGTCACTAAGATTGTCAATTTTGAACTGTCACGAAAATCGTGACAGTAAAACTTTTTATTCGTAGTAGGTAATTTTATACACTTTACGAACATCAAACGCTGGATGAGGGCGGCGCGGGTCCGGACGACATGACGATTCCTGGGGAGGCCTTCGTCGAGAAGTGTGTATCTCTCGGCTCATGAATATAATAATCGCCCTTTATCCACCAATGTCTTGGTGTTGTCTACTACTACTTCTTCTTCGGCTTTAAAGAACGAAATGAAAGTAGAACCCTAGGTAGACCGAGAGGAAAAAAGCCGGCGGAAAAAAACTCTCGGCACTCTTTTGTAAAAAGTGCTTATTATAGGTACAATTTGACAGAAATATAGCTCTGCTATGACATGAACAAACAAACAGAAGACAGCTATTCGTGCTTGCTAATATCATGTCACAGCCAAGCTGCTTACATGTTTAATATTTGGAAATAACCTGTGGAGATATCAATCCCACGCTCTTTTGTCATCTAAATAATCTTTGAGTCTGTAGTAGCCTTTTTTGCTAAATGTTTCTTTGATAGTTCTTTTAAATTTATTAAACGTTAGGGATTGAATTGACTTGGGTATTTTATTATAAATACGTATTGACAGTCCCATAAATGATTTGGTGCTCTTAGCAAGCCTTAATTTGGGAAACGCTAATTTATGGTCGTTCCTTGTCATTACAGAATAATTTTTATCATGCTTATCTTTCATGGTTTTAAATTTACTACTATTCCTATACATATACATAATGTTTTCATATATATATTGTGATGCAAAGGCCAAGATACCAATCTCTTCTCTTAAACATTTCTCTTAGAAATTCTCTATTTCCAAGTTTATACATTCCACGAATAGCCCTTTTCTGCAGTGTAAATATCGTGTCAATGTCTGCAGCATTGCCCCAAACTAGGATGCCGTAGGACATTATACTATGAAAATAACTATAATATACCAGCTTTGCCGTACCTATTAAATTCGAAGCTAGTAAGGATTGTGAAACGCTATTTTTTACCTACAGTTTGTTGATCGTAACTTTTACTCAAGACATATTGAACATTGAAACGCGGCATAATACGTCGAGGTATTTTTTACCATTGAATGTGAATGAATGTATTATCTCTTTGTAAATCATTAACTGAGGTATTTTATTTTACATTGTAACCATTTTACAGGGTGACTGGTGGGTCACTTTTGAAATTAAAGGACGTGATAGTTTGAGATCACACATGAAAAGAAAAATATATAATATAAAATAAATATTAATTATTTACTGTGCAAACTAAGTGCCAACGCTGCGTTACGCGTTCGAACGCACGATACGTATCCGTATCATACGGACGAACCTAAGGACATACGGTACGCCCGTTCGAACGCGGAACGCAACTTTCTTACTATTTGGCTAAACGATGCTATAGTGATAATTTATTTAACAAGATGATTTCAGTGCTTCGTAGGGCACGTTAACCAATCAGTCCTTAAGGGCCCCATTCGCGAAATCTATGCGTTTTCAAACTCATTACAACCGGCCAATATTGTTTGTCTGGATCGGATAAAAATGTATGTTGAAGTTTGTTTAATATATTTTATAAATCTGTGGATCAAAACACGATACTGAAAACTTTACTCGATCATAAAAAATTACGAAAAAGATGAAAATTTTAAGTGATTTTCCGATATTCTAAGAGAATATCAAACTTATACTTATAAAAACTTGTCATAATATTGGTAATGTAGCATAAAATTAATTTATGTGGATAATTTCTTTCTTAAACCGTTCTATTTTTTCTAATATAATATAATATAATAAAGACGACGGTGCGATACAATTCAGTACCACGCGAGGCGTCATGGAGGTAGGACCTGTGTCGCTTTTGCTCCCGATTTTCCCGCGTAATTGATCGTCTTTTTGACCATAGCGTACACATAACAGTACGACAATTTAATTATTTAATTTTTGTTAAGTCACATTTTATATTTTGATTGATAAATTAAAGGAGTATTATAAACAATTATCACTTCTGAATATAGAGCTAAAAACTTGTTTCTGATATTTTTTTTAAGTTTATTAGACAACAAGTGCAAAAAAGCATATAATTTTTTTTTTTTAAGTATTATTTTAATTTTTTAAGTAAGGAACAAAACCTCAAAGTTATGGGATATATCAATATATATAAAACTGTTCCGTTACTGACTGAGTGACTGAGGTACTGAGGTACTGAGTGACTGAGTGACTGACAGACAACGTACAGCCGTAACTACTGGGCGTAGAGAGCTGAAATTTGGAACATACATTCTTTAGGGGATTTAAGGGTGCACTAAGGAAGGAATTCCCGAAATTCTCACGGGAACGGGAAATATAGGACTTTTTAGTTTATATGAAAAATCTTATTCCTTGAGTGCACCGATGTGAAACTTGGCGTTAAGGTTTCTCAATGTGTGTCTGGTTGTGTTATGTAAGGAATTCCCGAAATTCCCACGGGAACGGGAAATATATGATGTTTTAGTTTGTATGAAAATATCCCATCCCTGGAGTGCACGGATGTGATACTTGATATAAAGGTTCTTTCAGTGGGTATCTGGTTGTACAGTTTCTGAAATTTCCAAGAGAAGGGTCGTTAAGCGCATACGAAGTTGCGGGATAAACCCAGTAATATTATATAAGTATTAAAGAACACCTATGCAAAGTTGTATATTATAGAGGTGTTCTTTTTGATGTGTGCTGATAGATGCTGATGGGTGCTGATAGTTACTGGCAGGTGACGATTGTAACTGATGGATGCTGATGGGTAATGATGGTTGCTGATAGATGCTGTTGAGTACTCATAGGTTGGGTGCTCAGATGTGCTGATAGGTGCTGATGGGTAATGAAGGATGCTGAGAGATGCTATTGGGTTCCGATGGGTACTGATAGGTGCTGATGGCTTCTTATAGGTGTTTATCGGTGCAGATGGGTAACTACTGATAGGTACTAATGGTAATTTATAGGTACTGATGAGTGCTGATAAGACATTAGCACTGATGGTGAGATTAAGATGGGTATTAGTTATTAATATCGAAAAGAATATCAGTTAATTTGTTAGTTAATTTGTTTGAATGGGTTACGTTCAAATAATATTGCTTTGCCTGTACTTAAACGTCAAATAAAATAATGGATTGAAAATGTCTGTCCTTTAAAATACCTTCTTGTATTTATTTTCGTCACGAGTAAAATAGACTCTATTTCAAAAGTTCCAGATATCAAATTAGTTTGGTATCTTTATAATTTCAACAAATATGTTTTTGAGTAATGCTGCCACCTACAATTATTTTGATGTACCTAGTTATTAATATATAAAAAGTACTTACTTCGTTCTTGAAAGGGAATGTAGATGGCATCTACCACCAATTTTCCTGTGTGTTGAAATTATGATTCCAGATAGTTATAATTTCACAGTGTTAAAAGTTAGTTTAAATTGGTCACCGTTTATGTATTTTGTGGTTAAACTTTCATATGCAATGTTTTTTTAAAAATATAGTGTTTTGGACCTTTATACATCAACTTTAGTAACATTAAATTATATCTGATCGGTTCTTTCACGAATAATCTAGTTCAAAGTTCAAACAGACAAACCCTTCGGCTTTATAGATTAGACGGCTAATACATTATGACGATACATAGACATTTAAGAATATAATCATACATTACTATTTTTTTGATATAATTAACTACTACAAATTTACTACTTCGTGTAAACAGGTGCACATTCCGAAGGGGTGGATTGAATTTCATTTCATAAAAAAATTAATTATTTGTAACATTCACACTACATTATTTAGCTCAAATTAACTCGTGTTGTAGTGACTAAATAACGGATCCATAGTAAATAATAAATGCGAAAGTCTATCTTTCTGTTCCTTTATTTCAGCCAAACCATCCGACCGATTTGTAGAAAATTAGTAATGAAAATAGCTCCCAGACCCTACTTTTTTTCAAACACCAGCCGTATTGGATTGGAATGAGAGAGAGATAAAAGCTTACGTAAAAGATCTCAACTACCTACTTATCTGATTTTAATGAATTTTGGAACAAATAATTTATGAAAGTTATAAATTAACGTCACGATATACTTTCAAGTCAAAATAGCACGATTTTCACAACAGAATTCAGTAAGGATATAAATTAAAAAAGATTTCATCTATAAAATGGCAATTACAATATTTATAAAAAATTAAATAGTAAGTATAGGTATCGCAATACTAAATCCAGATAAATAAAAAATATAGATTCTATTATATCATTCTTGACATAAGTTTTAGTCATCGTAGAAACGAATTTCGTATAACAAGGCACACCATAGGTATAGTACTACTATATTACTGCTATTAATTATACTGTGACATTTCTGTGCGCTGACGTGTTCATTTACGCGACTGCCCGCCACGCAGTCCCATATAGCGTTAATGCCTACTGCGGTCGAAAATCCTCGCCTTAATATTGCATACTTGTAATAGTCGTAAGGGTTTGAAAATGACTTTATTCATAGTCATAGTAGATTGCATTATTTAGTTTGGTCTCGCCTTTGATCGCCCTCTTATTCGGTTTCAAATTCTTTTTAAAACGTTCGACCAATATGCTAATTATTCAAACATGAGCTACGCAAAAGCACAATAACTTATACAAGGTGACAAATTTAAGATACTGAAGGAGAGCATTCTTAACTCGATTCTGATTATAATTATGTAATAAAAGTAGGTATTTAATTTTTCACCAGAAATCCCAATGAATAAACAATGCGACCTTGATAAACTTTTCCCGACGCGTCGCCTTAGTCAACACGCACACAGTAGTGTTCCCGCCACACGCACACCACCACCTGCTATGTATCTATTGTATTACGCCTATGTAACTATGCATTGCGTAATGAATTTTTTAACTTTCGGTTAAGTTTACTCAGTAAATAATTGATATTTATTAAGCTTTTGCATAGCTTCTGTCGCGGGCCTTGAGCGTGGGGACCGAATCCAGAAATTCCGTAGCGAAAAAAACCTAACTCCGACCGGCACATCGGTGATACTTTGATTTCATAACTTTAAATGCGGGCTTTAATAAACAATCAGCGCCATCTACTAGGAACTTGTGGAACTTCATATTAGATCAAACATTACTGCATTAATAAAATAAATAAATAATTATAATTGCATAAGTTGATAAAAAATGCTGTGCAATAGCTTTACCGCGGCAGTCTCCAAGTGCCACACGTCTTTTTTTATTTAATTTTTTCTCTTCATGTATGATCTCAAACTATCACGTCCTCGAATTTCAAAAGTGACCCACCAGTCACCCTGTAGAACTAATATCCTAATAAATCCTTAACAAAAACTCAAACGAAGTTTTTATTTGTTCATAGAATGATATCCTAGAACGTTCTTAACTGCGCTTTTAATTAACAAACGTTTATTTGTTTACGTAATCTTATAAAGTTAATTACATTGCACGGTTTTCTGCCGAGAAAAGATAAATATTTCCGTAGAATATTTATAATGCTTTCACTTCCATGAATTTTCCGAAACTTGCCTAGCTTTGT
Organism: Stenoptilia bipunctidactyla; assembly: GCA_944452665.1. NCBI lineage: Eukaryota > Metazoa > Arthropoda > Insecta > Lepidoptera > Pterophoridae > Stenoptilia > Stenoptilia bipunctidactyla. The sequence goes on along the minus strand of OX101748.1, from coordinate 4,157,590 downwards.
ATCTTAGAGACTTGAAGTTAATTAATAAAACCTTAGTAAATCTTGCTGAAGTTTTGAATTAGGGTTGTTCCTTTACAGGATTATAGTTTGATCTGAAATAAATTCTCAGATTTAATTTCTGCGCTGCGCCGCGTCGCTCACGCCGTCGCTCCGAATAATTTAAATTTATTTATTCATTCGTGAGTTGGTCCAAATGGCTATAAAGTAAGTGATGTACAGTCTGAAAAAGAACTATGTATACCATCCAGTCTCCTGAACACATACATTCATACATAACCTCACGCCTGTCTTCCCTTGGGGTAGGCAGAGAAAAGGGAACACCAATTGCTACGATCCAGACATACCTCTTTCGCTTTTTCCACGTTCATCAATCTTTTCATACATGATCGCCGGTTACGGGTACTTTTGACTAGGCCCTTATTTAAAATGTCGCCAATATGATCGGCATACGTTCGCCTAGGCCGGCCCCTTCCAACAACACCATCCATGCTTGCTCAGAACACCTCTTTCGTAAATCTACTTTCACTCATCCTTTCCAAATGCCCAAACCACCGTAGCATACCCTTATATACATAATTATGTTGCAGACTGTACAAGCATGCAAATGACTTACTTGTCAGGTTGTTAGTTACGTGAATCTTAAATAAAAGCTTAATCAAGCACCTTCAAGTTGGCGAGTAATAAAAAATGTTGATTTGTATTATCCCTTCGTTTCTGTTTTGAATAAAATTTGGTCCACAACATAATAATATACCTACGTGTAAATTGTACAACTACAGGGTAACGAAGCAAGTGGTAGTATAAGATTTTATTCCGAGGACAGTATTAAAAATATGGTTGAAAATGAACAGACGATCGTACAATATCAAATCTTTGAATACAAGACATTCAGACAATAAAATACGCTTATTAGTACGAATCCTTCAGATTTTACGTGAATAGCAAACAACGCATTATTAACTTTTTACAACACGCTGATTCAGACCTAAAAGGGCTTCTCTAAACTAACTCACATGGCCAAGCATCGCATGCTTAGTATCTCAATTTACATCACCAAGCCTGTGGAAATTTTATAAACAATATATAGAATTCTATCGAACATTACATTACTAATATGATAATTATAATAATTTCGGGATTCAACGGTGGTTCCCTTCCAGCGTGCATGCAAAAAGCTTTTTTGCTCGAAACTGCCCGAATCGTTCGCCGGTTTCTGTCTATCTTGCCCTGATCCCCGACCGACTGGTCCGATTGTCGGTTTTTTCAGAAATAAGGTACATAAAATATACAGTAAGATTACTTACAGTTTGTTGAATTTAGAATTAACACTTATTCATATTATTATTACTAAGAAAGGGCAGAGCCCTGTAGCCATAGGATATGTACTCGTAGTTTTTGGTCACCCATATTAATTTTAACAAATATAAATAATATGTATACTCCCATATTTTTAATGTAATGTAATCCAAAAGACAAAGCTACCTAGATGATCTAGACAAACGTTGGGTTATTTATCGACCCAAGTTGCTCACTCAATAAGGAAAACTTATTTTTATTACATAAAAATCTAACTGGGCAAGGTAAAAATAGCTAAATTTAATAATAAACTATTATATCTTGCTCCAAAAACGACAATTTTCTGTTAAAAAGATATTGAAATGATATACAATTTGTGTACCCGAGGTATCCTTTTTGAATATCCTCAAAAGTAGGTCTAATTTGTCATCTTGAGATTGCTTTCAGCGAACTGTCGCAGGTTGATTGGTGGCCTTAATCACAGTCTTGTTGAGCCCTTCAAGAAAATCCTAAGGCTACAAACTGGACGGCAGCGACAGCGACAGCGATTTCCGCGACACGATAGAAAGTATTGAGTTTGTATGAAACGACGACAAATTGCTCGAACGCCCGCTGGCGGCGTCGAGAACGGCCCAGATTCCTCGCGTCGCTGCTCGCGCTGCTGTCGCTCTCGCTGTAGCTGCCGTCCAGTTTGCAGCTTAAATGGTTCGGAAAAAGAATAAAGATCCCATCGGATGCTCGTTTATTATATTTTTGAGTTGAAAGTTCTTGATAATGAATTGTTTGTGATTTTAGAGACATTTCTTACTAAAGAGTCTGAGAAAACTGTTCGTAATAATAAGATTAATCGTTTTATTTAAAAATAACACATATTAGAACCAAATTACTGTCATTAAATTGACATATAGCCAAATTTGTCGTCATTGCTTTAATTTTAGCTAGAATCCTTTCGATAGTAGCTCAAACTTAAGGCAACATACATAGTTATCAATGGAAAAAAGTAGGTACTATTAAAACTAATCGATGAACGTTTTGTTTAAATTCCTGGTTCTCAAGTTGATTTAAATTTTATAACATTATTTATATACGTCGAAAATCATGTTATTACCGATAAGATATTTTGAAGTGGCGCCAGTACTATTTCTGTAAATTACCGTGTAGGTAAGATAGTTGCTCGGCTGTAACATGACATTAGCACGCCTACATTAGCATGGCATCGAGTTGCAAATATACTTATTATGATTTGTATGGTTATTGAAATGTATGATTAAATAAAACACTTTTTAACAGGATTTATCGCATACATTTTAAATTTTAACTCGATGTCGCTCGGTGTTGCTCGTGACCACGGGGTCTTCCGGTTACAAAGTGTTTTATATTTAATAGTATGAATCGTGAAAACTTAAAACAATATTATGTATCATTATACCCGATTTATATTTATAACAGTAAATGCGGGCAATTTAAGGGCGCAATCAAAGTTCATTATTATTTTTAAACTTTTCAACGTAAAGCCAGCGGAAAAAAAATTACAATTAAATTGATAAATCATTCCACATTAATTTTTATCCATAATTGTATTTTTTCATAGACTTTGTGAATTTGGAAATCATTAAGATCATTTATTTTATTTCAGTTTATTTATTTAATTACTAATCTTAGCGATTTTCACGGGACAATGCATGAAAATATTCTTGTCTCTTCAAATTTTTTCATACAATGCCAGAAACTGAGAAAGGCCAAAATTTATCCCGATTAACATTTATTTGTTCACACTCGATGTTAATTAAGACTTTTATATTATTATTTTATCAACCGAGAGACGCACACTGCTGGACAGAGGCCAAGGTTCCTCACGTCGTCGCGTCGTCGCCCGGATCCGCGCCGCCCTCATCTTCTGTTTGACGTCACTAGAGTGTATCTACTAGAGATTTTATATTAGGATCGAATTTTCATATGCCTGTTAACTAATATAACGCTATCAATAACATGGTGTCATAACTGTTACTGAGTAACAGTCAAATAACAGTGAGGGTTTCTGATCTAGTTCGTAAAATGTACTATATTCATTCTATATATTATAAAACATAATGATTATCGTGCGCTTTGATGACTGCATACAACGACGCTCACTATTATTTGACTGTTATTGAATAACATAATAAAGAAATATTCGTATTACCGAATATAACATTTCTGCCGTGTAATTGTTATGTATAACTAAATATATGAATATATAAGTCACACCTCTAGTATTTACTATTAGTTATTGCGAACAAAAGCTTTTAATTTTCACTATCCAAGCGTTCATTATGTGGAATAAACTGGTTACTTTTAAATTTTTGATTTTATTTATGATTCTTGACCTATAAGTCTAGTTTTTTCAAGAGCGAATTGAATGTATTTATTCTATTTGCTCTTGATAAGTTGTGGATAGGTATGCGTATTATTTCTTAGTTTTTTACAATTATGAAATGAGGTGAAAGAAAACTGTCTTTTATACAATATTTTGCAAAAAAATATATGTCGTAATTATATTTCGATTTAATCGCATATAATTTTATGTTGAAATTAAATCGCTGTTTTGGGTTTTTAATAGAAACCGTCGCCGCGTGGTCTGTAGAAGCTAAAAATTATCATATTTAAAAGTGAGAACATAATAATATTATTAAAAAACTGTCTTGTGAAACTGATACTTCGTCGAAGTATAAGGTCATCAATGTAAAATTCTCCATATTGATACCATATTTTACAGGAAGTTTACAATTTTTCAAAAAATACTTGACCGATTTCGATGAAATTTATATGAAACAGCCTCTGAAGTATCTTCTACCATATAAAACAAGAATATTCAAAATCGATTCATAATTATACAAAAAATCGTGCAACAAATATACGAAAAAAATAAAAAAAAAACATACACATGAATTAAGTAAAATCCTCCTCCTTTAAAATCTGTTAATAAAATCGATATGGACAATTTTAGAAGGCGTAGAAAAGAACAACCCTTCGGACACAACTGTTATACAAAGGCACCCTAATTTGATCCTAAATCATTAACAATAAATATCTGAGGTGCAAAGAAATAGGCTTAGCCCATTCATTATGTTTAAATTAAAATTAACACCTGTTGAGTTAAATTTATTCATAACTGAATCTCGTGGGTGCTTTTTGTAATGACACTTTCATTTAAACGTTTACTGGATGTTGTACTGAACACAGAACAAAGAAAGGAACGATTTTGTTTGACAAACGTGTGTATTTAATATTATAAGATTGCATACATTTCTATTGTGAAATCATCATATTTTTTACATACATACATACATAACTTCACGCCTGTTTCCCTTATGGGGTAGGCAGAACACCAGAGGCTATAAAACCATCTGATGTCACGTTTAACACGACGTTTGGAGGAATCATAATGATGGAGAGGGACTATTGCAGTGACAAGAGGTCAGCCTGTCGCCCACAAAAACGTTAATAAAACCTCCGTCCCTTAACTGACTTTTACAGTATGCCCGGGAAGAGAAGCAGCTGGTACATTCTATGTTTTTCTTTCACTCCAAGTCCAGCATAGAAGCATATTTTTTATTCTAAAACAAACACAATGTACCTACGCTCATCTTCGTCTAATAGCATAGCTTTTCATTTATATGCGCTTAGCTTAAATAAGAAGTGCCGCAGCAAAATAACACAAAAGTAGTTATTATTATTATTACACGGTTATTGTTGGGGCTAAACTTTTAGCCCTATTAAATTATATACTAAACAGAGATTCCAGCACAGATAAATCCAGGTATATGGTAGAACGGTTTTATTAAAATTTGTTTTACATTGAAGAAGCTTATGATCAAGTGACAGAATAACATTTGTAAGAAAATAAGACACAGAACGGTTTCTATCAAACATAATAAAACTGACATGACAACAGTTCTATTTATAGCCAGTCTTGCTTCGCTAACAAGTATACTCATAAATAGGTCTGAATATCACAATAATTATGTACATTCAATAGTTATAAGGTATAAAATAGGTTTCTAAGTCTGATCTCCTCGAATCCTGATATTATGTTTATTAGGTTTGCAACGAAAAAACCTGACGTTGTCTGTCTTATTTTCTAGACAACTATATAATTATGTACGTCGCATAGAAACATTAAAGATAAGTAGAATTTCATTATGATATCTTGGTAACGTGTTACTCAGTGAAAGTACAACAAAGATGCTTTAATTTACTCATCATCACTATGCTCTAAGGAAATTCAAAGATATCATAAGTAAAGAACGCAAAACCTGAAATTAGATGCTCAGAATAGAGAGTGGAATCCATTCCACTACTAAAAATATGGGTCGACTTTTAACCAAACTAATATTAAATTATGCCACGTCTATTTACTTATACCTATAATTATACTATAGTAAGACCTCTCTGAAGTAATTACTTACTGGTTCCATTGTGCCCAGGTCCAGATCTGGCGATGGAAACTTATAGAATTTGACCCTTAAAGTTTTGTAGACAAACCTATGTCTACTAATAATTTTGAGGTTTCCTGTGTTGATCCCTCAAACGTAAAGTGAAATGCGAGATAAGGTTCCGATAATGGAAAATAACATTGATTAATTGAACTCCGCAATAATTATCCGTATTCGAGGTTGGGCTCAATCTACCAAATCCAATTAATCGGCTTCAATTTCTGGTAAAATTTTATTCGCGTCAATTTTTAAGAAGTCCCAAGCAAGCCAAAACCTTTGTAGTAGTGGGAATTCAACTGAAGAAAATTATGTTTTACTCATATGTATTACAAAATCAGTTGGAATATCTGAGTTTTAAGCTTCTTTCATTTACACGTTAATAAAAAAATGGATTATGTATAACTAGTAGCTGCATGTGTAATTTTAATTCCATAGGATATTTTTAGTAAAATATTGCCTTTAAAACTTTTTCAAGAGCTGGGTAATGGAATACAAAAACATTTATTATATATACAGTTTCTAAAATTGGTGTGTTCAAAAAAACGAATTCTCCAGCTTTTATCAGTCTCGTTTACGTATATTCGGATAGCAACTACGTTTTAAAAAAGTTTTCATACATACATAACTTCACGCCTGTATACCTTATGGGGTAGGCAGAACAGCAGAGGCTATAAAACCATCTGATGTCACGTTCGACAAATTTGGAGGTATTATTATGATGGAGAGAGACTATTGCAGTGACGGGGGGTCAGCCTATCGCCCGTAAAAACTCTAATAAAACCTCCGTCCCTTAACTAACTTTTACGGTATGCCCGGGAAGAGAAGCAGCTGGTACATTCTATGTTTTTCTTTCGCTCCCAATCCAGCATGGAGGAAAAAGTTATCGAGACAATAAAAATAAGTGTCCCTCCTCAGACGATGACGGCATACCTTTTTCCAACACAAAGCACAAATACGACCTTTTTAGTGGCTAAGTACTGGTCCTCAGTCCTTACGAATGTGACGTTAGAGTTGACACGCAAAGAAGAAGAAAAATAATAGAAAGAATATTTGTATTTTCTAAAAACAATTTTCGTTTCAAGATTCAAGTCATCATTAAAATACTTTTCAACACACTTGCTCGTAAAGTGAGCGTTATTCTATTGAATTTAGAACTATAAACTGGGCTATAAGTCACGCGTGCATAATATATTATACCCTAGTGCATAATATAATGAATCCTACAAAGTTGAATTGTACCTTTGTGCAAATTAAATGCGAGTAAACAGAGCATATTTTATTGATCCGGGTTATACATGAAATTTTTTCAGAAACAACAAAGAGGTTTTATACCACTTCAAATCCATATACATTTTTAAATGTTTACACCTTATATTAGCTAAACAAAATTGTATATCAAACAAATTATTCACAATTTACAATAATTTGTTACAAAATATTAAAATATTTGGATTTACCACTCCAAATTAAATATTTTCATGTAAAATAGGCTGTATATGCTATACAGCCATTGACACATTTGGCGGAAAAAAAAACCTACGCGCATGCGCGAAGTTCGGTGCCATTTTTCAATCACAATTCACAGCTTTGTTCTCAAGTGTGTTTGTTATTTTATGACCACGTATGTCTGTCTTTTACTCACAAGTGTGTTGAAAAACGTCGTATATAACTTGTGAGCGTTGCTAATTACAGTCGAGGCTGTGATTTGATTCTTAATAATGAGCCGAGACTTCGCTCACTTGTTACATAATATACTATTATACTCTATGTGCTTTAAACTTTTTTAGTACCAAATAATAAACATTTGATTATTTTATTGGCATTTCCGCAGGCGACAGGCTGACTCCCTGTCACTGCAATAGTCTCTGCTCATCATTATAATATCTCCAATTTTTTCAAATGTGACATCAGATGGTTTTATAGCATCTGTGTTCTGCCTACCCCATAAGGGACACAGGCGTGAAGCTATGTATGTATGTATTGATTATTTAAGTATGGTATTATCGTCAACGTTACTCAAATCTAATTATTCACTTTGAAAAGAAACAGAGCATAGATTTTCTATTACGGAATTCCGTTACCACTAAAAACCTATAACAAGCTTATAAGGGCTCTGAATTTCCGAATCTAAAGCTATTCTCACATTCTACCCTATTCACAGTACCAACTAATCGCTTTACGTTACTATTCAAACCAAAAATTGACTTTCAAAAATATAACAGAAAGTAAAGACTTTGCACGAATTCTAACTGAAGGGAAAATACGGCTTTATGTTTTCCTAGTATTATTTATACGGTATTTTGTTTTCTTTTTTCAAGATGGGCTTGTTTTTTAGTCACTAGCCAAATTTAAACGTTATTTTCTTTGATAAAATATACACCTACCTTTATATTTGTTTTGAAGTCGTCGTGGCGCCGTGGTTACTATGTGTATCAAATGATATCACAGGTAAAGCAACGTTCGGCGCGGTCGGTACTTGGATGGGTGACCGCCTACCGTTCATTTCTCACGGCGACTTCCGTGCTTCGGAGGGCACGTTAAGCAGTCGGTCCCGGGTGCTGTATACTTGTATACAGTAGTCGTTAGGGTTTGTTAGAAGCGATTACGACGCCCTGAAAATTCTGAAATCCACCACCCAGCACTGGGCCAATAAACTCTGCGTACTATAGCACCCTCCTGCGCCGTTTACGTGAAGAAATTAAACAGAAACGCCCAGGATTACTGAGAAAGAAAGTGTTGTTTCACCAGGACAACGCCCGAGTCCACACGTCTGTCGAGTCTATGGCTCAAATTCGTGATTGTGGTTTCGAATTGTTGCCACATCCAGCTTATTATCCTGATTTGGCACCTTCGGACTTTCACCTGTTTCCAAACCTGAAAAAACACCTCGGTGGGCAGAAATTTTTAACGAATGAAGAGGTCGAAGCCGCTGTTAACCTGTATTTTGAAGACCTTGAGGAATCTTTTTTTAAAACAGGTATGGAAGCAGATGGAAGAAGTGCATAGAGCTAAATGGAGATTACGTCGAAAAATAAAAATATTTTTGTATGTGCTTTATTCTGTTTTCTTGACTAGGCCGCGAACTTTTCAATCCACCCCAAAGAACGACTTGCTATTGCTGATTTTAGAAACTTTTGTTAGCTGCGATTGTCAGTTGCAAAAACCAGCAACTTAATCAAAGGTGCTAATTGCGAGTTGCTGCAATCAGAAACTAACTCCTAACTAGAATTGCTGTGTACGCAATTCCATTGGAATAATATATGAACAGGGAGTTGTCAGTTGTCGGTTGTCGCAACAAGGCGCATGAAGTTTATCGTCTGCTAAGCGCCGATAAGTAGAATTTCATTATGATAACTTGGTAACGTGTTACTCAGTGAAAGTACAACAAAGATGCTTTAATTTACTCATCATCACTATGCTCTAAGGAAATTCAAAGATATCATAAGTAAAGAACGCAAAACCTGAAATTAGATGCTCAGAATAGAGAGTGGAATCCATTCCACTACTAAAAATATGGGTCGACTTTTAACCAAACTAATATTAAATTATGCCACGTCTATTTACTTATACCTATAATTATACTATAGTAAGACCTCTCTGAAGTAATTACTTACTGGTTCCATTGTGCCCAGGTCCAGATCTAGCGATGGAAACTTAGAGAATTTGACCCTTAAAGTTTTGTAGACAAACCTATGTCTTATTTTGAGGTTTCTGTGTTGATCCCTCAAACGTAAAGTGAAATGAGAGATAAGGTTCCTATAATGGAAAATAACATTGATTAATGGAACTCCGCAGTAATTATCAGTATTCGAGGTTGGGCTCAATCTGCCAAATCCAATTAATCGGCTTCAATTTCTGGTAAAATTTTATTTGCGTCAATTTTTAAGAAGTCCCAAGCAAGCCAAAACCTTTGTAGTAGTGGGAATTCAACTGAAGAAAATTATGTTTTACTCATGTGTAGTACAAAATCAGTTGGAATATCTGAGTTTTAAGCTTCTTTTATGAACACGTTAATAAACATAATAATATAATTCATTATAACTAGTAGCTGCATGTGTAATTTTAATTCCATACAATATTTTAATTAAAATATTGCCTTTAAGAGCCCATACTACTCCAGCTAGAATCTGAATTTCGCCCCCACCTCACCGCCCGGCCGTGAAGCACCCCGCAACGCGCGTCGGAGCTATCTTACTCACTCGCGTTTTGTTTTCTCCAACTCTGCCTTTTCCGTATCTTATTTCTTTCATTTCCCATTTTGAAATGAAACACACCACAAATTTATTTATGGAAAACACGATATTTACGTGATGTTGTAGCGGCGGCAGCAAGCGTGAAAGCGACACAGGTTCCTCGTACGAATGCCAGAGCGCAACTGAATCCTTGAGCGGGCGCAGGTCACCCGTCGTGCCAAACACATTATTTTAGATTTAAGATTTATAATAAAAAAAATAATAAATATATTTTAAAATCAGATCATATAGTACACGTATTGTCATACCTTGAAACTAAATACTAAGTTACATTAGTGTAGGTTAAGTACTAATTAAGTAATAAGGTTTCTTTGTTAATTTTAGAGGTAAGTTTGTGATTTTTATCTATCGAGATTTTTTTCATTAATCGTGTTTTCAAAACATATGGTTCTTAGTTCATACTCTCAACTTTGCTATATGTTTTTTCTAAAATTATTAGTTCAGTACTCTGATAGATATTTGAGATCAAAATTTGGATTCGGAGCGTGTTTGAGGTAGTGTAGGCCCTTAAACCTTTTTCAAGAGCTGGATTATGGAATACAAAACATTTATTATATCTAAGAGACAGTTTCTCAAATGGGAGTGTTCAAAAAAACGAATTCCCCAGCTTCTACTAGTATCGTTTACGTATATTCGGATAGCAACTACCTTTTTTTTAAGTTATCATACATACATAACTTCACGCCTGTATCCCTTATGGGGTAGGCAGAAAACCAGAGGCTATAAAACCATCTGATATCACGTTTGACAAATTTGGAGGTATTGTTTTGATGGAGAGAGACTATTGCAGTGACAGGGGGTCAGCCTATCGCCCGTAAAAACTCTAATAAAACCTCCGTCCCTTAACTGACTTTTACAGTATGCCCGGGAAGAGAAGCAGCTGGCACATTCTTTGTTTTTCTTTCGCTCCCAATCCAGCATGGAGGAAAAAGTTATCGAGACAATAAAAATAAGTGTCCCTCCTCAGACGATGACGGCATACCTTTTACCAACACAAAGCACAAATATGACCTTTGTAGTGGCTAAGTACTGCCCTCAGTCCTTACGAATGTGACGTTAGAGTCGACACGCAAAGAAGAAGAAAAATAATAGAAAGAATATTTGTATTTTCTAAAAACAATTTTCGTTTCAAGGTTCAAGTCACCATTAAAATACTTTAAACTCTATGTGCTTCAAACTTTTTTAGTACCAAATAATAAACATTTGATTATTTTATTGGCATTTCTGCAGGCGACAGACTGACTCCCTGTCACTGCAATAGTCTCTGTCCATCATTATAATATCTCCAATTTTGTCAAATGTGACATCAGATGGTTTTATAGCATCTGTGTTCTGCCTGCCCCATTATAAGGGACACAGGCGTTAAGCTATGTATGTATGTATTGATTATTTAAGTATGGTATTATCGTCAACGTTACTCAAATCAAATTATTCACTTTGAAAAGAAACAGAGCATAGATTTTCTATTACGGAATTCCGTTAAAAACCTATAACAAGCTTATAAGGGCTCTGAATTTCCGAATCTAAAGCTATTCTCTCATTCTACCCTATTCACAGTACCAACTAATCGCTTTACGTTCCTATTCAAACCAAAAATTGACTTTCAAAAATATAACAGAAAGTGAAGACTTTGCACGAATTCTAACTGAAGGGAAAATACGGCTTTATGTTTTCCTAGTATTATTTATACGGTATTTTGTTTTCTTTTTTCAAAATGGACTTGTTTTTTAGTCACTAGCCAAATTTAAACGTTATTTTCTTTGATAAAATATAAACCTACCTTTATATTTGTTTTGAAGTCGTCGTGGCGCCGTGGTTACTATGTGTATCAAATGATATCACAGGTAAAGCAACGTTCGGCGCGGTCGGTACTTGGATGGGTGACCGCCTACCGTTCATTTCTCACGGCGACTTCCGTGCTTCGGAGGGCACGTTAAGCAGTCGGTCCCGGGTGCTGTATACTTGTATACAGTAGTCGTTAGGGTTTGTTAGAAGCGATTACGACGCCCTGAAAATTCTGACATCCACCACCCAGCACTGGGCCAGCTTGGTGGATTATGGCCTATACCTCCTCGTCACCCAGGGGAGAGACTCATAGCCCTGCAGTGGGCTCATTACAAAGACCTGTGGTGGTGATGTATATTTGTTTTAGTATCGCTCAGAACAATTAAATTAAGATATAGCTGCACTAACTTTTTTACAAATAGTTGAACACAGCTACTATGACGCGGCATTTCATTGTTTAAACTGCGACGTAGTACTACAAGATGTTTTGTAGTAGTGCGTAGTCGTCTTTATTTAAAAGCTATTCATTCATAATTTAGAGTGACCATGCTTTGCTTAACCCTTAGCACCACTCGGTATTTTCAGTCTACACATTTACACTCGTGGGGAACCTAAGTCCCCACATTTTGTGTTCAAAATTTAGGTTATGAAATGTAGAATATCTTGGGATATCTTTTCATAATATAAATAAAAAACATGAACAATGAAAATGAACAGTTTTATTCATTTTTTTTTATAATAATTAAAAACATTTCTAAGCTCAAAGAAACATAATACAAAATAGGTATATTTATAGACGTTACTTTTCAGGCCCAATATAATTAAAAAAAATACTTCAAAACAAAAAAGAAAGATTTTTTTCAAATAAACTAATTACCTTTTATTAAAAACAGACATAAACTCTTTCATAAATTTAAAAATATTCGAAATCACAAAAGGAATGTTGGGCTTAGTTGACTTATTTTTTTTTTTTTTATTCTATAAACATATTAGCAGTCTCAGCAATTATACACTTCTGTAGCTCACTTCTGTAGGGTGTCACTAGGAATACACGGAATTGCAACCGCGTCGGGCTCTAAATATTAATAAGATTTGAAAAAACAAAGCGCTGGGGGACCTAGGTCCCCCACGAGTGGTGCTAAGGGTTAATATTTTAGCGAATATATTCATTTGTAAAAAATACGTACTTTTTTTTACAGAAATCGTATTTACGAATGACATTTATTGTGTAAAAAAAAATTATACATATTTTTGTACACAGAAGGCCATAATTTATAAAGAGTGACTTTACAAGGATGTTAATATTAGCGTGTCTTACAAGGGTAAAGTAAAAAGGCTGTACACAAAGAGGTGACAGATTTATTGTTTACAAGGCATATTTCTTTTTTTGGGAACGCGGTCCTTTTATATTAACTCGACATAAAAGAAAATTAGAATTTTGGTAAAAAACAAGTTGTGTTGCGTGACTGTTTTGTCTCTTTAGTTAGCGAGTTATTTCGTTGATTCCTATGTATGTAAGTATGTTTATGAAGTTAATTCTTTAGCTTTTTTGTTTCAATATCACCTATTGTTCGACCTAAATCGCATCTGCATATACACATATTATTGTCAAAATAATAATAAAAAAGTGCTTAATATTTTATTAAATCTATCTCTTTAAGACTCAGAAAAAGAGATCAGTTTTTTCGATGACATTTAAGACTCATGACCACGGTGACTTAATCGTTAAACTTATTGTATGTTGAAAAAATGACTTCATACAATGTATTTAAATCAAATTCAAATTAAATCAAATTCATTTAAGGTCCACAAAGCTACATGTGCTTCGCTTCGGAAGGCACGCTTAGCAGCAGGGACCGGAAAACCCCTTTATTTGATTAAGCCTATTGATAGGGTAACCCTATCAAAATCTTACCATATGGAAGTGTAACCCTATTGATATGGTAAGCCTATCGACGTGGTAACACTTTGAATAAAGTTAACTACTTTCGGATGCGCTTACCCTGTGATAGGGTTGCCTATTTTTATCTCTTTTCCGCGCATGCTGTTGAATTCGGAAGTATAATTCGAAGTGCGAGATTGAATAGATGGTGATATTTTTGATAATTTGATATTCTTAGAGATTAAATTTGCCTGCAGGTTTTAAAACCCTATTGAATCGGTAACCTTAAATAGGGTTTTCGATAGGCTTACTGCTTACATGAAGGTAACTCTATTGATATGGTAAGCCTTAAATTAGGGTAAGTCTTCGATACGGTTACCAAATTGATAGGGTTTTTTAAAACAAGTCTATGAAAAACCCAATCAAAAACCTCTTTAAGGGTAAGCGGTTCCGGTCCCTGCTTAGCAGTCGGTTCCGCATGCTTTATAGATGAACACAGGTAGTCATTTGGGTTTGTCAAAACCCATTTTACCGCCCTGAAAACTCTGACATTTACCAACTAACAATAGGTTCAAACATATTTTCGATTAGGACTTTAACCTGGCATAAGGGCTTACTATTTAATGTCCCAAGGCTAATGTAACACTGGTAGTCCCCTGTTGATTCCTATGTCCACGGGTACATATTAAGTTTGCTATTATCACACTGAGCTCTTGTAGCGGAGCAAATATTATTATATATTATTATTATAATATTATTTTTCTCGTATCCAAGTCAAGGTGTATATCATACAAACATACATATATAACCTCACGTCTGTCTCCCTTTGGGTAAGGCAAAATAAGGGAACACCAATTGCTACGATCCAGACATACCTCTTTCGCTTCCTCCACATTCATTAATATTTTCATACATGATCACCGGTTACGAGTACTTTTAACAAGGCTCTTTTTAAGAATGTCACCAATTTGACCGGCATACATTCGCCTAGGGCGGCCCCTTTCGTCAAAACCTTCAATTCTTGCTCTGTACTCACATTCATGAAAAAGGTGTTTCCAGAGGTTATTCTATCTTATTTTATCTTAAAACATTTTTAAAGTAGAAGTTGCCAATTCAGCCGCCCATTAAGTTTTAGACATATATTGAACTTAGTGCAAGTAAATAGGAAGAGAGAGAACAAACTAAAAGTTGAAGCTATTTTTTATACTTTTGTTGAAGTTAAAGGGTTGCCAAACTTTACCCAATAATTACGTCAAACTAAATAAAGGAGACTTATTATATCCAAATATCCTTTTTTCCTGGAACAGAAAATTTGGCAAATTAACAAGTAAATTTTCCTGATTTTTGCCCACTGAAGTGATCACTTTGAAGCAAGTTTTGCTTCTCTTCTTGGAACTCGTTTGACTATATTTACGAATTGTCTTATTTTGATACGATTTCTCATTTTAGTTACATCTTTTAAATTTTTTTAACCATGTTTGTATTATTTTCAACAGGGTTTTTTATAAAGCTTTGCTATACTAAAGTTTCTTCGTATAGCCAGTGTTTTTTTTTTTTCAATTTGATTATTTTTGTTGCGTTTTAGGAGCATTGAACAGGGGTGTCACGCTTAAAGTACTACAATTTGACAGCTCAGTTTTACCAAATGCTACATTTTGGTGTAGAAAATGTTGTCATTTTACCACGTTAGATGTCCATAGTTGCAATCCACCAATCAAACAAAAGGTCTGACTTGTGACAGGTCCGTCACAAAATTGCTGTTCCTCCTTGCGTGTGCATGTGTTTATGCAGAATTGTGTGATCTCTGTGTCATCTTGTGGTGTTTTCTGGAGATTTATGCGCGGCGAGTTGAGCTGAGGTTCTGGGTTCATAATGTAGTGCTTAAAATATTAGAAAATCTGTACAATACTAGCCACGTCATAGTATTATTGCACCAAAATAGAGATGGCAGCACGAGAGCGTAGCAAAATGACGGTGCGTCAATGGGGTGACAAGTTGAGGCGTCAAGTTGGTTTTCTATTCCTTTTGGTATATTTATCTTCCTCTATGGCATTCAAGCACAGCTTTAGTCACCTGAGATCAACGACAAAACATATTGTTTCATAATTTAAATAACTTTTGAAGCCTTAAATTCACGATTTGTTTATTATATGACGAGTAACAGATCAAAGTGTATTAACACCACCCACCGAAAAAAATAGAAAAAAAAAACAGATTTTTTATCTATTAAAAACCCTTAACTTCATGTCAAATTGTAATGCATCAAACTGTATTACTTTTTATAATAAATATAACAATTATTTTATATACAATAAACCTCTTTATAATAAGAAGAACCAAAAGTAGACATCGTTTAAAACATTATTAAATCCAGTATATTTTTCTGTTTCCTTTTTTAAACAAATCATGAATTATGCCTTTATCTCGAAAGTTACATTGACCCAATTAATACACTTTGATCTGTTATTCCTCATATGAAATAAAAAATATATTATAATGGGATTTTCATTTACAAAGACCGAAAAGTCTTAATACTCTCCTTTGTTCACAGCGTAAAAACCGAAGCTACATACAACGGGGCTCTCTCAAGACTGTACATCGCCAATGCTAATAGAAACGATTCCGGGAACTACACATGCTCGCTGGCAGATGTCGCCACTTCCGCGGTAGCTGTTCATGTTCTGAGAGGTATGATTTATGTGCTTTTTGAAGCGAGGGTACAAAATATCTGAAAATTTCTACATGCATTTGAATTACAATCAGATTTGCGTGATACTATTTGACCGTTTTTAATGTAAAGTAAGTATACGTTTGTGAATAAAGATACAGGTCGACTGGTGACAAATTTTAGATACTGAAGTAGAGCACTCTGTAGGTACTCGATTCTGATCATAATTAAGTAAAAAAGTAGGTCCTTAATTTTTCACTTCAATTCCCTATAAATGCCTAAATACTACTATGTTACTATTTACTTTACATATAAATAAGCCAATCGCGGCACGTGACCTGGCACGCGGATCGCTGTCAACGCTAGCGTAACCATGCGTTGCGTGATCAATTCTTTAACTTTCGGTTAAATTCACTCAGTAAATAATTACTATTGTCATGTCATGTGGTTATCCAAATCTAAAGAAAAATAAACTAGTACTAACGAGACTTATAACTAATCTGATGGACAATTCAACCAAAATATATGAATAAAGTTCAATGATTAATAGCGAACGCAACTCGAAAAATAAAAATAATCCAGTCAAGACGCTATATTAGCAATACTTATACTTTTTTTAACGTTTAGCACAAGATCGATGTTATCTCTTAACAATAGACTATTCAAAATTTTATATTGGTAATTAAGAAAATATTATAGCTGTTGAGTTTAATTTAATAAGGCAGTAAAACATAATTTGTTATATTGATGTAATAATTACTTATTGATATAAATAAGCTCTGTATTACAAACCTAAGCCTTGATTGGATTGGATGTTATCTCCATAGAGTACTGTCAAAAATTCTATACTCAAGTTGAACTGAAGTCTTAAACTGAAGTTTTCAACAATACAAGTCTAACACTTCGATAAAAGTATGTTCCTTTCCTACTTAAGTGAGCGTTCGACAAGGCCAATGCATAATCCCCTAAGGAGGTAGCCACTTTAATTTCTGAGTGAAGATAAGGCTTTCTTAGAGCATTGTCTTACGGGATTTTCTGTAGTAGTAAAATAAAATTGGTTATATTTTTTGTATGAAATGAAGAGGAAATTTTGTATTTTGACGGTGAGGAGTTGGTATTTATTGGGGAAATCTAGGTAAAATAAAAGAAGGATTTTAATGGTAAAATCTTTTTACTTTTCCAAGATCCCTATATTTTTTTTAATAATAACATTGCAGAAGAAATGTCATGTATTGGTTGGATGTTCATAGGTGTTGTGAGTAAATCGTTCTATGAGGTGGTAAATTCAAGTAAGTTCAAAAAAGTCCATTAAAATCAATTTAACGATTAAAAACTATCCATAGATGACTTTTGATTTTTGGTTTCAATAAAAGTTTCGATAAGATTTAGAAAATATGTTTGAAATGGATTTAAATACAAAATATTTGATTATTACTACAGCAAAAAATGATATTTTAATTATACAGGGTGACTGGTGACAAATTTTAGATACTGAAGAAGAGCACTCTGAACTCGATTCTGATCGTAATTATGTAATAAAAGTAGGTACTTAATTTTTCACTAGAATTCCCTATACATAAATACTACTATGTTACTGTTTACTTTTCATACAACTGAGTCAACCGCGTCACGTGACCTGGCATGCAAATCGCTGCCAACGCTAGCCTAACCATGCGTTGCGTAACCAATTCTTTAACTTTCGGTTAAGTATACTCAGCAAATAGTTAATATTCATTTTTTATAATATTTTTTCTCTTCATGTACGATTTCAAATTATCACGTTCTTGAATTTCATAAGTGACCAGTTACCCTGTATAAAACATCATACAATAGTACAAAAAGATACAATGCGTTTACACATTTCTAAGTAGTCTTTATAATATATTTCCTTCCCTTATAAAAGGAACCATAAATTTGCTTGGGACTGTTGGTACTCCTTTACTAATGAACGTTAAGGTTAATTTATGCAATTTGTTTTCTGTTAATGACCTCGTGCTATGTTTCTCACTGGTCTTTGCAGCCCTAGGTGTGATCTTTTTCTTTTTATTATAACTTATATCTAAAGCTGGGTATTAGGTTGGCCCTTATTTTTTGACTTTTTAATTATGACCGGGGCCCTTTTACATTTGATTATATACCTCTAAGTATGTTTTTTTTTTGTTTTTTTTTTTGTTAAGATTTAGAGGTTGCTGTCAATTTTTTTACAAAAAGTGTTAAAAGACAGCTTGAATTATGGTTTCATGGTGCGATCGATTTACAAACTATTTTAGAACGCAATTAGGCATTGTTTATATTTATATTGTTGACACATACGGTTGATGACATATGCTGCCAACTACGAAATAAACATACTTCTATGATTTTTGAGTCCACTGCAAAAAATAATCAAACGCGATCACAAGATCACGCTGTATTTATAAACAGTAGAAAAAGTAAAACAATATCTGTCTTCTTCTCACTCATAAGCTAAACCGTGCGTGAGAGAGACGGGCAGACTTTTCATGCTGCGCTTACAGTACGACATCACTCCATGCGTTTATTCACACACAACACACAAGAGCAATATGTAAATGTGTTGAAGGCGCCAGCTTTAGTTAATTAAGGTATACCCAAATTTCGATAATCCGCAAATTTCGTATTACGGAGATTGCCACTTTGCCAATGAGGATTAACTTTCAATGAAAAGGGGAAAATTGACGAATTACATTCATTCCATTCATGAATTAATTCAATCATCCGTAATATACGAGTATCTGCTACTATAGTCGGAGCGTGGATGAAACTGAGAATCTATAAAACGTTGTATGTCTATAAAGTTTTCTTAGAATGTGTGAGTAAATAAATCGTTATAATGTATTAATTTAAAAATATATAATCTTGTCATGGTTGTAAATTTTTCAATGTTGTGTTTCAAGGTTTAACTACTTTATCTTATAAAGTGAATCCCTATATTGCATCTTAATTTACATCGCAACAATTAAAAAAACTTGATTTGGGTCGTCCAACTAAAATTAGTTACGTAAAATAAATAAATGCCATTTTTAGAAACCTCCAATACGATTCTAATGTAACGGTGACGGCACTACAAGGTTATGTTGTGAAAATTACTGTGAGTGTCATAGGGATCAAGGTTCGCCGCGCCGGCTTTTGAATGCAGAGCATTAAAAAACCGCCTTCACGTCAAAAGTTTGGCTGAGTTGAGAATGTCATCAACGTAGACATTCTCCAAAGTCATACATATTTTTCCAAAATTTTGAAATTTTCAATGAACTACCTAACTGATTTCGATGAAATTTATATTGGTCCAACTATAAATAAATAAATAAATATTTCTGACACTCACACAACATTATCTAGCCCAAATTAAGTTTCTCAAAGAACTTGTGTTATGGATACTAGATAACTGATATACTTAAGAAATATATAAACATAAATATTGAATAAATACATATTTTTTATTAGAATAAACTTAAATAAACATATAAACCATCCATGACTTGACGACTAATATCTGTGTTCATCACACAAATATCCGCCGCCGCCGGGATTCGAACCCAGGACCTCTGGCATAGAAAGCAATGTATGTTACCGCTACACCAGCCAGTCGTCAACTATGAAGTATGAAACAACAATTTTCAAAATCAATTCATACTTGTCCGAAATATCGTGTAACAAAGACATTAAAAAAAAACATACAGACGAATTGAGAAGCTCCTTTTTTTTGGAAGTCGGTTGAAAAATGGCTCAGGTTGATGAGTCTCGCGTTGGTATAAAAATTGTATAAAACATATAAGATAGGCTCTAAAAATAAATGAATAACTACTACGTTTACATTTGTAGGGTTCCGTAGTCAAAATCAACCCTATTTCTAAGACTCTGCTATCCATCTGTCACCAGGCTGTATCTCATTAGCCGTCATAGTTCCACACTTCCATCCGTATGTGGTAGATATTCTGAAAAGTCGAACTAAGCGCTTTGACAGTTCCTTTTTGATACGGGTCGCCAAGGTTAGGAATGAACTGCCTGCGTCTATTTTCCCTGACCAGTATAGTCCTAGTACTTTTAGGCGTCGAGTGAATAGGTTTCTCGTGGATGACCACCTTAGTCTTCATGTTCACTTAACATCAGGTGGCATGGAAGACAAACGTCCCATCCATAATTTATAAAAAAAAATAGTTAGGCAGTTGAATTATTCACAGAATATGTATTTTTGTTTGCTGCTAGAACTACATTCTTAAAAAAAAAATACGTTGGACTTGTCTTTATATACAGGGTTAATTTTAATTACCGCATAACCTCTTCCAGAAAGCCTCTCTACATCCCTACAACATTTGTTCTACGACTATTCAAAATGCAAAATGTATGTTTTCCCATACAAAAAATATTCATAGTCTCTAAACTGGCATTACTCTATTTACACTGATGCCACGCATCTTGTGTGCAGCGGGTGCAAGGTTGCGTTGTGACTTACAAAATACAGTGTAATAAAAAACAGAGAGGGTAAAAATTTGTTTTTTTTTGTGTTATTTATCAAGATTTGAAAAAAGTCGTAGAACAAAGGTTTTTGGAATTGATGTGGAGAGGCTGCCTGCAAGAGTTGATGTGCTAATTAAAATTACCCTGTTGAATATGGTATGGTATGGAACCCGTTGTGCTACTGGCACTTGGTCAGATTTTTTGAATTGCAAAGTGTATCCCAAGTGTAATTTATTCAGTAAAGCCGATTAGTCGAAGTCAAAATTTAAATTGTTTGCAGGTGAAAACCCACTGGCCATGCAGCGAGGAGGAGCCTCGGTCTTACATCCATCGCTTCTCCTGTTGGCGCTTGTTGTAAGTTGACAAGCGTCCAGCGCAAACTAAGCGCGCAGTGTATAATGGACATCGAGATTTTATCTGCAAAAGTGGACTGTGAATAATCTATTGATTGTTGGTGTTATAAACAATTTTTAATCGATCGAGTTATAATATATGTTTACTTAGATAGATAAGTAATATTAAGCTTCTCAACAGTGTTTTTTTTTGAGTTTTAAATGATGATCCATTCATATTGATATCATTTAAGCAAACCACGTTCAAAATTGCACGTTTTGGTACAGAAGGCAGCAGATCAAGCGTTACATTACCTGTCAAATTTCCCCAACCAATTTTAACTTAATGTCAAGGGCATAGAGTTCAGTTTCAAGTAAAATTTTTTGACAAATTTGTAACGCTTGTTGTATTGACTCAATAGTAGCTGAATATTTCAGACGATCATTTTTGTTGCTGACCGCACATCTGGTTGATATTTCTTTCCTGTAACAACGGACAGTCGAACTTAAATTCTTTGGTCTAGAGCTACATTTTTTGACTTACCTTATTCTCTACTTCGATCATAACTACAGAATTAAAAACAGTTTATACTGAAATTAATTTAGTCATCAAAGCCCTTGACTTCAACACTATATTAATGAAGATGATAATGATGTCCTCACAGACGTATCTATCGATGGCGACACCTGATCAGTTGCTCGAATTCTGTCTTCGCTCATGTGCCCGAACGTGACTGGCAAAGCGAAACTTAGTTTTAAAAATATCACATTGTGGACAATGACATTCCCCGAGTATGTTATAAGTGTCTGCAATGAAGTCCCCAAAAAGATGTTTTAACAAAGAGTAGAATGAAACTCTTTGTAAATTACTTTTTCGTAAAGGTCAGCAAAATCTGTAATGAACCTTGAGTGTACGCATAGTCTGTGTCAACAATGATTTTAGTGGCTTGCTTAATATGATTATTTTATATGAAGAGTAAATGGATACCTTAAGAAGGTAACCTATTGAAAATTTAATAAGGATTTTTTTATATTCTATTTTCGTATTTATTTATTTCAGTTTACTGGTTTCTACAGCACTTAACAATAAAATTATTACAATTACAGTAGAATCCGTTTTTTATACCAATCGCTCATTATGACGTGTTTACACAGTGAAGTTTGGTTTTCATATAAATTATAAAACAAAGTCGGATATAGTGACTTCGCCTATAGTGACATATCGCTTATTGTGGCCCTTTTTTATCAAATTTTATCCGCTTATAGTGTCCGACCGCATGATTTCTAAAACCTTTGGCAGTGTTCGAGAGAGACATATTATACCCAAAGACTTACGGCGCGTGAAAGGCTTTTTTGATTTGAGTCTCAGAGCGTAGATTTACTTATTGAGTCTACTTATTAATATCTACTTTGATTTATCTCTATTTTATTCCTCTCTATTAAAATAAATCACATACTAACTTAAACAGTTTATTTATTCTTGCAGTACCTAAGCTTTGTATGACGTCCGTTTAGTATGACTTGTTTCTTATTTCCCTTCGATGTCATTATAAACGGATTCCATTGTACATATTTTAAAGACACAGGCCAATTATGAGAAACTTATTTCATAAAGTAGAACATAATCCTTTATAAATACAAAAAAGGGAAGCAAAAAGTATTTGCTTATATGGTTTATAATAACAAAACACCGGCTTAAGTTAATAATATATATATAGTTAGTAATATTCGATACTTTGATTAAGTTATTTTAGTATTTAAGTCAGAAATTACTATTATTGTCTAATTAATATTATAATAAAGTATAATAATAATGTATCTTAGAAAATCGACTGTGAGTGTAAATATTTTAAATGTAAATAAAATTTTATAGTAGATAGAAAATTAACTTTGTTTATCATTATTCAAATGAATGTAGATTTTAAGGCCTGAATAATAAGTTTTACTGTTAAATAAACATAATTCAAATTTAATTTTGTTTTATGTTGGAATTGTATATAATTTTGTAAAATAAACTTCTAGTGTAACTTTAAAACTTTTATCTACCCTTATTCTATACTGTAATATTCGTAATAGTGATGAAATAAATCAATGATGTTGTTTAATAAAAAATCTAAATGACTGTGAAAATTGATTTTTATTTTTTTATTTTAGAACTACCGCTACAATACCTTAAAAATCAAAGATTCGACCTAACCTAACCATAGTTAGCCCCGAGTGACTGACTACGGAGTCCGAAAAGACTTCGGAACGTCAAGTAAAAATGTATCGTGAATACCAAAGGGCCGAAGCTGCGTCGTGCGTGTAAACGCGCTCGCTTATGTTAGTAAATATTAAATAAATATTTCTGACACTCACACAACATTATCTAGCCCAAATTAAGTTTCTTAAAAAACTTGTGTTATGGATACTAGATAACTTTAACATTGATATACTTAAGAAATATATAAACATCATCATCATCATCACAACTCTTTTTAATGAGCCCACTGCAGGGTATGAGTCTCTCCCCTGGGTATATAAACATACATATTGAATAAATACATATTTTTTATTAGAAAATAAACTTACATAAACATATAAACGTCCATTACTTGACTAATATCTGTGTTCATCACACTAATTTCCGTCGCCGCCGGGATTCGAACCCCGATTCGACCCCTGGTATAGAAGGCAATGTGCGTTACCCCTACACCAGCCGGTCGTCAAAATATTATGGATATATTAAATATTATTATGGAGCTTTCTGGTCCAACTTTAAAATTATTTGACATTTAACAATATGTCATGCAGTTTTCGAAGAGTAGTTGCTGTGTATTTGATATGTAGCAGTAGAAGCAACGAAGCAACCTTCAAAGTCAGATTAAAAAAAAATTAGGTACGGTCAAATTCAAAAGTGAAGTTATACATTGCAATAAGGATTATAATGTCCTGCACGACCATTGACAGACACACACAGACTTTCATTAAATACGTCGATCAGTATAATATCATTATTTTATAGGTAACATTGTTTCAGAGCGCAAACAATGTCTCCATTTCTGACTTCAACTTCCTCGTATTTACAATTTGAAATAAATCTGTCGATGTGAAAAGTCGATCTGTTAAGAAGAAGTGGCAAGAAACTCAAAGTTTGGTTCGTTACCATAATAGGATCATCCATTACTCACGTCCATTTTCTTGCTTTGAAAGGTAAGTTAAGCAGTTTGACCTGTATGGTGTAAACTTGTAATTAGGTGTAAAGCCATTTTGGTGCTTTATGTTTTCATTGGTGACTTACTTCAAGTTATTTATCGGTGACTAAACCCGAGTTTGACTCATCTCACCTGATGGTAAGTGGCATCATCTGCATGAGGTAGCAGATGACAGAACACAGATTTGAAACTTCAGAAGATATTGCTAGAATACTTCAACGCAAGAGTGTTTATATTACGCGCGGCGGATTGCATAAGAAGTGCGGTCGCTAGCTAGACAGAACATTATCCAGGCTTAGTCGTAAGGTTGCTTGTTTGACTGTATTTTATCGGCTACATTTAAGTGAGTGTGCGAGTGCTCTTTTTGACCTAATTGAACCCACTCCTTTTTACCACCGGACTACCAGACGCAGGCAGAACTTCTATCCCTATATAGTGGATTTACCAAGAAGTCGAACAAAACGCTTCGATAGTTCCTTTTTGGTACGCATTGCCAAGGTGTGGAACAATCTGTCTGCGTCTGTTTTTCCTGACCACTACAGTCCTGAAACTTTTAAGTGTCGAGTGAATAGGTTTCTCGTGGATGGACGTGTAACACCATAGTCTTCATGCGCACTTTCCATCAGGTGGCATGGAAGACAAACATCCTATCCATACAATATATAAAAAAAAAACAAATCCAACACGCTTATCCATACTAAGCTGACTACCAAACCTAAATCTCACCTTATGGCTAGTGAATATTTATTATATTGTTTCCTTACATACATGCATAACTTCATGCCTGTATCCCTTATGGGGTAGGCAGAACAAAAGGATATAAGACCACCTGATGTCACGTTTGAGTTTGGAGGTATTATAATGATGGATAGAGACCATTGCAGTGACAGGGGATCAACCTATCGCCCACCAAAACACTAATAAAACCTCTGTCCTTTAACTGACTTTAACAGTATGCCCAGGAAGAGTAGCAGCTGGTACATTCTATGTTTTTCTTTCGCTCACAGTTCAGCGTATTGTTTCCTTCTGGCGATGAAAAAACATAGTTGAAAATAAATAATGTAACTCTGGCAAAACGATCAACTTCCAAGCGACTGTCGGCGACACGTTCGGCGGAGAAAGATAATGTCGAACAAACGTTCGTCGGAGTAAAGTAATGTCGACCGAACGTTCGTCGCAGAAAAGTTGTTTCGGCCAATGGTTCATCGGACAAACGAACGTCGGACAACCGTCCCAGACTCTTACATTACATTACCACTGTGGTAAAAAAGAACTAACTCTTCATAAACACCTAAACAAACTCTTCTCCTTACAACTTATGTTTCATCCACTATATTACTAAGAGCTTCTTGGAAAACCTTCATTTTTACACTACTGGTGATAAACACATGATTAATATTTTAGCAAAAATTGTGTTATTATCTTGATGAAAACTATTCACAAACTTAATCGATTCGATGTTTGCGAACGTCCGTAAAGTATGAAGTCGGTTGCACGTTGCAATTCCAAAATCGCACTACAAATGAATATCTGTGCCTTGTTAATTTTGAATGTTTGTTAACATGTTTTATGGTTAGAAATTTTAATAAAAAAGGTAAATTTCTATGTTGCTTATAACTAGCCATCGACTCCATACTATACGAACATTCGTAAACATAGTTGATAAAGTTCTATGATCAAACTGTATTTAAGGCGTCAAAAATTAAAAATCTATAATTTTATGTCTAGTATTTTGTATCAAGAGACCTATGGAGAACTTCATCTGATACAACTTAAAGAAAGTAAAGCCTTTTTGAAACCTTTAACAATTAAAAATATCTTTTAGTTTATTTTAATGTCCCTCAACCTGTGTTTGGGCCTTTCACTTCATCTCTGAAAATATTTTGTTATTTGTGCTAAATATTCTATCTTTGAAACTCCTAGTCATATTCGAAAACTGTCTCTTGCTTTTGTTAGCCCTTATCCTAAAAAAAGGCAAAGGTCTGTGATGAAGGCGTTTTTCAAGAGATACCAAGTCACTAAATTTAAAACTTGAAAGATAATCATGATAAAAATTACTCTGTAAGGACTAGGAACGACCATAAGTTAGCGTTTCCCAAATTAAGGCTCGCTAAAAGCAGCAAATCATTTGATCTTTGTGTAAAAATAACACAACATAAAAGCCTGTTTCCTAACCTAACCTTACATGGTATGGTTACGTATCATAATAACTAAAGTTGAATCGACTAATGTCGAAATAACTACGGTTGAAATAAATATTGTTTACAATATCTAAAGATCGTTTCACATAAGTGTATAATAACTAATGGATGAAATTACTAATGGACGATTCACCTACAGTTGATGTACCTACAGTTGATTTATCTAAGGTTGATTGAAGTAATGTACGAATAACTTATTGTTGACTTATTGTTTAGTTATTAAAAATTTTAGAAAACCGTTGGGATATACTAGGTACAATTTTGAAAGTCCGGTCCAATATATCCAATGTTAGACTGTCGGGAGACAGTAGTTCTGTACCTGTTGGAAAAACAAGAGGCAGTTGGACGGATTGGCGGCCCTGGGAAGGTGGTCCAAATTGATGAAAGTAAATTTGGAAAGAGAAAATACAACAAAGGTAATAATTTATTCTTACTATTATAATTCATTCTACTATCCCCTAGACCTAAAGCTTTCCTTCAGAAAACCGACATGGACCGGTTAGGTTAGGAGGTTAATGCAAGGAGCGAAGCAAAGCGGAGCTCCTTGCATTAACCTCCAAGGGTTATTTTTTATAATCGCACAAAACAGAGTCTGATCCCTTGTAAAACAATTGTAAGGCCCTACCCTCGTCTTATCAAAAACCACAACCAACGCAGTATCTATTCATAAACTGTAGGCAAAATATAGAAAATGTAGAAAATAAACTGTATGGCTTACGGATCCGAATCTGTCGAACAGACTTGGTTGGTTTAAGTTAGGTTAGACTTGTAACCACAATGTGTTTGTGCCAGAAAGTACTTTAGCTGCGTTTTTACTTCCAATAATTATCTATCTCCTTAGAACTTGTAAACATACACACCCCTCCTACCCCCTCTATGCTTGACGCTCGAGGAAATTAACAACAATAAAGAATGGACAAAATTGCTTAATCATAGTTTATTTACATATAATTAGATTATTAGATCACATGAATTATTATGTAATGTAATTATTATTATTTATGTAAGTAATATGTAATATTCAAAAAATCAAAGGTTAGAAGCAATAGCTCGCAATAATTCCACATGTGTGTACTCTGGGATTTCTTTTAGAATATTTTCAATTTTTTGTTTTTTATGGTCATTTTTGTTCTTCCTTTTCTTGGGTGTTGCTTCCCCGTTTCTAATCTTTTCAATATCTGTAAGATTTGTTATAGTCTCTGACATTAACTCACCCACGAGACGATAAAACCCAACGTGCCGCTTTGCACATATCTCATTAATATGATGGTGGAATGCCTCAGCACTATTCTGCGTGCGTGGTATTCTTTTGTCGTGACACATACTCCAAAATTTTGGATTATACATAGGTGGCTGATTATTTGTCCCGTTCACATAATTAATACCAAACCAATCGGCTATTTTGCGGGCATCATCGGACATTGTATTTATCAAATCATTGAAATAAATGGCTATGTTATCAGGTTGTATGAAATACAATGCCGATAAGCACTTGATCTCAATATTGAATGTATGATCCGAGTTATATTTTGTAGTTAAACCTTCGCGCTGTACTTTTCGATAGATTATTTGTCGCAAATGGAAAAAGCAACCTTTTGTTATGACTGACTCAAAATTTTGACGAAGACTTACATTTGCCGCTTTCTCAAAGTCCATGATCACAATGTTTGGGTTTAGTGATATGTTATTTTCATTGCAATATTCAATCATTAATTCAAACATTACATCGTAGGAAGCTTTGTCCTTGTTAGTGAATAGTACAAACAACAATGGAAACGTTTTATCACAATTATTATGTACCGGTCCGTGAATAGTGTATAACTGTTGGAATATACTAGGTACAATTTTGAATGTCCCGTCCATTATCCAATATTCGCTTCTTCCCAAATAAGTCATTAGGGCTTTAGTGCTAAACAACATTACTCTTTTATTTCCGAAAGTTTTGTTTTTAATCAAAAATATTCCGTCGCCAGTTCTAACTGCTTCTTCGTTTACTTCAAAATCAAAATTTGTGGGTTCTTTAATAGATAACATAGTTTTCTTTTTTTCACGATTAACAATTTGTCTAAGGGCGTCTTTGGATGGCAAATTAGTGGAAATGTCAGCACTAGTGAATGCCAAATGATGTTGCACTATTTGACAAGTCTTAGATATCGGAGCAGCACTGGTTTTACATTTTAGTTCATAAATATTATTAGCAACCTCAGCACGCATTGGAATACCTTCGTGGTTATGTTTTCCACTACACGATAGAACTGATAACGTTTCAATGTCCGTAAACACATTGGTTATGATGTTTGCAGTGCATTTGCGCAATTCACATTTCCAATAATTTTTTTCACTTCCTTGTCTGTTTTTTAGGTATGTGAACCCATTATGATACACTTTTACTTTCCCCCTTTGCGTTCTCAATAATTTCACAACGTTTTCAGCCATAATTGAATTATTGATAAATGTTTGGACTAATTTAACACTGTGTGTACGGAACGTATTGTAAAGATCTTGATATTGTAACTACCCGCCACTTTCGATATCAAATCACCACGAAGTATTAACAAACTATATGTGCTACCCTCGTCTTATCAAAAAACCACAACCAACGCAGTATCTATTCATAAACTGCAGGCGAATTATCTAGTAGTTCTTACGAACATATTTCAAACAACCATTAGCTCAACAAAATGTTAGATTAATCGTTCATTAGTGCTTTTAATTTTAGTTTAATCGAATTTAGGTGAGTTAAACAGTAGTCGAGTCGTCCAATATGCGATATGAACTTAGGCCAATCAACCGTAGTCATTTCAACATTAGTCGATACAACTTTAGTTATTATGATACGTAACCCATGGTATTGATACTTTTATGTTCGAGTTTTTTTTCACCCTTTCGTGATTTTTTAAGGGCAATATCTTTTTCTGAGAATTTATTTCTAGCAAAAACCAATGTAACTCAAACACAAGCCCGTATAAGTAACTCATCACGATCATTTATAAAAAAAATACGAACTAATAAAAAAGTTGTGCGAGTCTAAGGCAAACTTTTGGGAAACGTTCGGCTGGTGTAGTGGTAACATACATTGCCTTCTATGCCAGAGGTCCTGGGTTCGAATCCCGGCGATGGCGGATATTTGTGTGATGAACACAGATATTAGTCGTCAAGTCGTGAATGTTTATATGTTTATTTAAGTTTATTTTCTAATAAAAAATATGTATTTATTCAATATGTATGTTTATATATTTCTTAAGTATATCAGTTATCTAGTATCCATAACACAAGTTCTTTAAGAAACTTAATTTGGGCTAGATAATGTTGTGTGTCAGAAATATTTATTTCTTATTTATTTTATTTTGGGAAATATTAAAAAGTACAAAATTATGCCTATCTCCAAAATTATAAAACGTAGCCCATAGAAATTAGGCTTTATAAACTTGCAAATGATCCCATCTACACGCCCTGTTCCTATGGCGGGTCATGTACCAGGCACCCTGTATATAACAAAATTCCGAAGTCAATACAATCCCTGCCATTCAATAAATTTAAATCATTCATTAAAGACACTCTATCTCGAAAAGCTTATTATAAAACTAAAGATTATTTAGACGATAAAAAGGTCCCAGCACACAGCAGAATATTTCTAAAGGCTTTTCATTTTGTTTACTGTTTGGCTGTGCAATATGCCATGTGGCTTACTGGTGACTGTTCCACTCACTTATTTTCTTGTCAAGACTTGTCTTAGCAAGAACGTCATGCTCCCTCAGGCGGCATGGCTAGTGATAGCGTCGGGTGTCGAGTCACCCTCTTCCCTAAAATATGGTTGAGGAGGGTGATGGCTGCTGCTTGCGTTACACTCGTGAACGGGTGCTGCTAGCGGTGCCAGGTCGTTTTGCTGATGATACAATGAGTATTTTTTCCATTCTTGTTAAAATGAAATGGCTGTGAAATAAATGGAAGAAGTTAAGTTTATAAAAATCTATAAAAGTCTACGCTATTTTCATATGGTTGAGAATTCTGGCCGGAAGAAAGGACTTTCTTACAGTCTTACATTCAGACTAACTCCAGTTAACAGGTTATGCATTCATTACGAAAGACCCTGAATATTATAACAACTATGAGTACGTGGCGTACTCATGCATATTATGGCGATTACAACTATTTAAATCCTTATATCTCAAAAACGGTGGCACGTAGGAAAAATAACAATGTTACATTTTTTGTAGATAATTTGATGATTTAGATTTAGCGTTACTAATAACTTACCGTTTTGCTTTATTTAATTTATTTGTCCAAGATAACAATTTTACATTATATAAAAAACTATGTAGCTGTCACGTAAGCTTGTCGCTGTCACGTAAGCTTGTCGCTGAAAGTTGCAAAAACCTATTTTTTTGACGTTTGACATTAAATAAAAAAATTTATACAGGGGAAAGATTTAGGTTTCAAAGTTTAATTTTAATCATAATTGAAACAATCTTACCGATTTTCAGCTCAGTGGGAATTTACGTAGCTTTTCTCAAATTTTTAGTCTAATGACATTTTCAAGTTTCTTACAAACCTTAAATAGATTCTTTGTTATAAAATTATAAAGTTCTTGGTATTAATCAAAAGATGTCTGAATCTCACATTTTACGCAATACAAACGAAGTTTTCTGTTGTTCTGCTTTGTTTTCTAATGTAAATTAATAAAATATCGAATAACACAGAAACAAAAGCTAGTTATTTCTAAGTCTAAGAAGAATTAATTAAGTCACCAAGGGCAATGTTTTAGCCAAGATTAATTTGTTTTTGTCTGCAAAATATTAATATACCAAAACATTAATACGAAAAGAAAATCTGATGAAAAGTAAATTGTTTTATTGAAAACATTGAAATGAGCCAATATTTAAAAAAATAGGTTTCTTCAAAAGTCTCTAAATATCTTGTTTTGAAATAAGAAAAAAACCTAGGTTTTAGTTAATTCTGCCAGTAAGCTTAATTTTAGGCCATGAAATTAATGAAAGAGTCCAGTTTAAATTTATTTGATCGTACATTAAAAAAAATGTATTCAATAAAATTTAAATTGTGACAAATCAAGTGAAAAGTGTTTTATTTAACAGTATGAATCGTGAAAACTTAAGACAATATTAACAGTAGATGTTGCTGGAGATTAAACAATCAATCACTTTGGAGATGGAGTAAACCTGTCTGCCTCAGACACCAGTTGTTGCGGGTTCGATTCCCGCACCGATCAAGAAAAAATGTTCCGTGTCTGGGTGTTTATCTATTTATGTATTTATATTCTAGGTTCCCCCTAGTTCGCTACATGGTATGCCATAACACAAGCTATGCTTACTTTGGGGTCATGTATTTGGTGTGATTGTCTGGGGGTTTTATTATTATTATTATTTTATCATTTTTAATACTGAAAGACGTTACATGTAAGCGTTGATATTTAAAATGCCTGCTTATTACGACTCACCTACTAATCCAGAGACAGTAGGACTTTTTTTTATATCGGTGACTAGACCCATGTGTGACCTCAATCCTATCTGATAGTAAATTACGGTGAGATCTTGCTGGATCTAGGTTACAATATTGTTATATGGCCAAGGGCCAGATGGTAGCCAGGTAGACCCAGAAGGGGTGTTATCACCAAGCGGGTGCCACTCGGATTGGATGTTTTTATTGACACGTTTATCTAGGGGTGGGAACCTATCCAGATAAACTTAAAAAATAAATTTACTTACGTAGGGCGTTCAATGTATTCTCGGTATAGGCATGAAAAAAAAATCGGAAAATTTTGGAAAAATTCTATTTTTTAAAGTAGTCCCCTAGACCCTGAATACATTTGTAAGATCGAGGAATTAGCTTCTCTAAACCTTGTAAAAAATATTCTTCCGGTTTCTCCTCAAAATGGGTATTAATAGCTGCCTTCAGTTCATCATCGTCGGAAAATCGCTTTCCACGAAGATCTTTCTTCAAATTTGGGAATAGGAAGTAATCACTGGGGGCCAAGTCTGGACTGTACGGAGGATGATTTATTTCTTCGAAGCCACAATCCCGCACAGCAGCCTTCGTCACGCGGGTACATTGAATAAACTTTTTATGATTTTTCCTTATATCGAAACATAGATTTCGTTTATGAATGACGTATGAAACTTTTAGGACACATAGCTTATGGAGACTAGTAAACTTGGTTACTTTGTTTATTTTCACCAAAAAACATTTAAATTGGTTAAAAAGTAGATTTGCTTTTCTGTAACTCCAAAAAAAACATACAAAGAATCTCTTCAGCTTCAGATTATTGAAATAATATATCCAGGTTTGATAAAGCTGCATTTTCAGATAAACCTTAAGCAAAACAAAGGAATTCTAACAAAAACGTTTAAAAATAAAATATTCATCCAAGCAAATTATACGATGGACAGTTTTATGTAAATAAATGTACATACATTAAGATGTAAATATTGTATATTAAGCGCTGAAGTTCGGAGTTAGTGATCCGTGCAAAACTTAAAAATATACAGCTGACTGTGCTTTGCATAATATGACAAGTGTTCTGTATATTTAGATGAATTTATTTTGTTCTTGTTATGAATTACAAGTTAATTTGAATAAAACATTTTGACTGCTTTTCAGGTTTTGCTCCGCGTTTTAATATTTAAATTTTGATTCTACGTTTCATGCGTGTTTGGCACGTAAAAGGAGTATTTACTTTAAATCTGTATTAGACATTCATTATAAAATTGATTTAGAATTAGAAAACGTTAAAAAAATATATTTAGAAAACGTTATTTCTTTACCAAGTGTATTTTTTTGTTCTCCTTATGTATGTTTCGATTGGGTGTAACGATTTTGATAATTCTGCCGTGTCACGACAAAATACTGTAGATACAGTGTTTTGTGCTAACATGAATAAATCGGTTCTTCGGACGCCTGTAGCATTAACTTAATTTAAAAAAGTCTTATTAACACTGAGAAAACGACAAGGAATAAATAATGTATGTATTTGATTATAAGGATCAGTTTCGGAATATCAACATAAAAAGTACGTCAACAAAACAACATAAAAAAACTGTAGCTTTATTATTAAAAGAAAGTACATAATAATGTTAGGGATTGGAGTCTCCTTTTAAGCATACATAGCCTGTATCAGGGGACTCCGCTCTTCCATTCAAAAGCATCTGATAAAAATTAAAGATTTTATGAATAAATTACCGAAAAATCAGTAAAGCCCAATTTCTGAAAAACTACACTTTTTATATACAGTGTTTTGTACTGACAGTACCGACACGGCAACATTCTTATAGGTTCTCGATAGATAGTACTTACTTGTGACGTGGTAAAGAAAATCGTTACGCTAAAGATAAACAAACTAGTTATTTTACATATTATCCCTAATAATGCGTATTTAATTGACTTCGATTACATTGATGATATTATATATTATATTATATATCGACGACAGAAAACGTATTTGCTATAAGCGCCAAAATACGAAGTTTTCACCAGAGCAAAAAAACTGCTCAAAAATTTCAAAAAAAATTATAATTAAAAATCTATAGGTCGTAGAAGCATGAATTTAAAAACGTATTTTTATTTTATAAACTTCTACATATTAAATGCAAAAATGTTTTTCTACGTTAGTTATTACTACCTTTTTTGTCGCTTACAGCAAACAAGTTTTATTCTGTAAACTTAATAAACGCTGTAACCGCCAAGGACTCTCCATGGCAACAACATATTGGTATTGTGTTTAGAAATTTTAAATGCTGTAATCGCAGTATTAGATTTTTAAAGTTATACTAAATTAACGTAAGGTACAGTTCATAATTATCATGCATTTCCGTTTTGCTTTAAGTAAATGGAGGAGTTTTATTATTCTACCATTAAAAAGCTATAAGTTACTCGTAGGTTTATTGATTTGTTGTATATTAATAGAATGTAAAAATCTTTTTACTAAGTTTTGATTTTGTAAATTAACTTTTAAAAGAAAATAAGAAAATATTTTCATTACAATTTCGTTTAGGACCAAATAAGTATTTTATATTTTTATTTATTAATCAAATAAATCTTATTAATCAAACAGAACTGAACTGATGACAAATAGATGTCTGCAAAATCAGACAAATTCAATCTTCTTCATCTACTACGGTAAACGGTCTACTATTTTGTTATTATAGTCTAAAAAATCTCTTGAATGAATCAAAATGAATGAGAAATATGTTTTAGGTACGATTTTCTAGGTCTTTATTTAAGAGCTTCCTATCTTTGAATTTGAAGTAAACAAAGGGAGATATCATCGATTTTTTTTATTTATTTGAAAGACCTATCGTTACCATTATGTTTAGAATATCCTCCTCCTGGCGTCGTGTATCCGCAATGTTGAGGGTCGTGACTTTTCAGAACAGTCTCGTAGTCCGAGACAAAAATAAGCTTGCACCATTGTGTCCGGTCTTCGGCGCGGCGGCGTAAATAGCT
This sequence comes from Stenoptilia bipunctidactyla, assembly GCA_944452665.1. NCBI lineage: Eukaryota > Metazoa > Arthropoda > Insecta > Lepidoptera > Pterophoridae > Stenoptilia > Stenoptilia bipunctidactyla. The sequence continues at coordinate 4,122,571 of OX101748.1, read as the reverse complement.
TGACACAATGTATTGTCCAGCCAGGCTGGCTTAGATCAGATCTGACCGAATATGTCGGAGATCTACCTCGGGGTTGCTAACCATCTTATTCAAATCTAATCTGCTATCAGCAACAGCTTCTCTAAATTGTCTCCTGGCTTTTTGGCATTGGGACCAAAGAGTTTGAAGCTTCTTTGCAGGCATAAGGTGGTGAGTCTCATTGGGATATTGAGAACAGTTAGTACAAAATTCCTATAATGCCATTCAAATGTCCGCCACGACTTCTTTGGGTGGACCGCATACGAAATTTGTAATTTTCCAATCAGGCTAAATTTGACCTATGGCATGTGTTATTATGGACCTGTAGAGCTCGCTGTTGACAGTGAACAACGTCGTTCTCAAAGAAATGTGGACCGATGACACCGCTAGTCCAAAATCCATTAAAGAACGACTTTTTCGGGATGCATTCGACGCTTTTCCATCTCATATGGATTGGTGTCATTTCAAATTCGTCAATTTTGTATGTTCACGTACCCATTCATCTAGAAATTGGTCACATCGCTTAAGATAATTTTTCAATGACAATAAGGATCAATTGCCAACTGTAACAGAGTATTTTTTTAAAATACATACATCAGTTCACGCCTGTATCCCCTATGGGGTAGGCAGAACACCAAAGGCTGCAATACCATCTTATGTCACGTTTGACTAATTTGGAGGTATTATAATGATGGTAAGAGACTATTGTAGTGACAGAAGGCCAGCCTTTCGCCTGCAAAAACTGCCCGGGAAGAAAAGCAGCTGGCACATTCTTTTTTTTTCTTTCGCTCCCAATGTAGCATGAAAGAAATAAAAATATTTTGAATAAATTCAATTCTATTATTTTCACGTATTGTTGAATACTGAAACAGAATAAATGACCACTAATTTTAAAGATGTAGCTTCAACAAGATGGCTACTGTTAACTGTCAAAGTTTTGAAGTCCCTATTGAAAAATCACATATGTTTTAAGAGAAATCGGCAGTTTAAGTTTTTATATTTTTTTCTTTGGTACCTATCTCTTAGTTCAATTTCAGTGCATTCAGCATCTTCTGCCATAAATCTTTTTATGCACATCATATTTGGCTACGTTTTTTTTATATATACTGATATACTTAACAAATCAGACAACTATTTGACACTACTTTTATTTCAGTCACAGTAGTGTTTATCATGAATTAATTACAAAATATGTGCTGTTTAAATCCGGTACTAAATACATTTTTATTCATCGTAAGTATTTTTAAAGCAAATAAATTGGACCAATTTTATAATGTAAGTGATAAAATTTGAGAAAACACATTCTGCCATAATATCGTAAGTCTCTAAATAAAATTTTTTTGGACCACAAGAACAGCGTAAGCAACATTCACAATTAAACAATAAACTATACTATGCAGTAAGTCAAAAGTGCCAGAAAATACAGTTTTTTGGTAGACTTACAACAAAAATCTGATTAGTTTTGTTCAAAAAAATTACGGCGTAAGTGTTTTTTTTTTCGTCCCAAAAATATGGGACCAAGACTAATCGATGCAGAATTTTTTTCTGATTACAATGATGTAAAAAAACGTTTTTACCATTTTTGGCGCTTACAGCAAATACGTTTTCTGTCGTCGATATTATATAATTTAGTTTTTTTTGACTAAGGTGAATGTAAAGCATAAACACATAATAATAATAATAATAATAATAAGCCTCTCACAAACCTAACTCCACGTCCGACTCGACCATCTGTAGTCACGTGAGGGGCGGATATTGGCATCTGATCCAGCTATTTACACACCAATAACCAACGGAGTACTAGTCAAACAAATTGCGATGCGTTTAAGAAGCGGAAATAAACTACTCCAGGCTGACCGCGCTGGAGAATCCCGCCCCGCGCCTTCCAGGCCGGGCTGTCCCACGTATTCTGGGGGGGACGCCGTATCGCAAACATCTGCCCAGATGACTACTGTTGCAGATAATGTACACGACTTACCATCAGTCGATTATCACTCATTAACTCCATCACCCGCATCATCAACAACTAGTATAGATAGTTCATCAATACATTCATACTCACCACAACAATCAATTCCATCACCATTCACTACAAACTCAAATATGTCACTTGATGTTGCTCAGGAAACCCGTATCAATTCTCCTGTGCCCATTGATGGCATCATACATTCTACGTTTACATACCAAACAATACAATTAAACGAAAACGTAGACACACAACACACAACACACACACATACAATCACCAAACCATAACACACCGGTAAGAAGTGCTTTACAGGAAATGCTTCCTGCAACCACACTTGCCGGCAAAAGTAGGCAACGGATGAGATGGACTGATCATATTAACCGTGTACTCCTCCGTTGCTACTATTTAGTTACACACTGCGAAACTGATATGACTGCATGGAGACCACTTTTACATCAGAAATTCACTGAGAGTCTACCAGAATTACAGCACATTTCCGAACAAAGATTAGCCGACCAAATAAGAGTTATACATAGAAACAATAGAATATCTGCACCCGAAAGGGAACAGATCAAACAATCTATCCTACAAGCAGAATCAGAATCGAACAGACTTTCACATCAACAACACACAACACTTTCACCTGTACAAAATAACAACGAAAACTCTGAAGAGACCAACAACACCCATATTCAACCATATAACCATGAAGAAATCATACAACTCACATCTAACACACCTTCTCTATCTACCTGCCATTCATACAACTATACATTACCATCAGGCATCCTAAACAGATATGACATTTTCAATAATCAAACAACAGCGACTCAACAAGAAAGCCCAGTAACAGAAATTCTAGTAACAGACCCATTAAATTATAAAAAGATTGAAGAAACCTTTGTGGAAATGATAACAAAATATTCAGGTACAGATCCTACACTTAGACCTACCATACCAAAACTCCATATTACTCGAGTAGCAATGAAAACCGTTAATACAGTAAACGACATTATACGTACACATTTAAATAAAAAAAACATAATAACTATCGATGATGTCCATGAAGCATTGTATTGCGGAGCGGTGACTGTAACATGCCTTTTTAGAAAACCTAATAAAACCAATAAAAATAACAATAAAATAAGTACCGATAGCGAAATTAGCCAAACAAGTAGTAATATAGCAAATAACAATACAAATACACGTTCTAAACAGAAAAAACCCGAATGGGAAAGGCGACTAGAAAATAAGATAGAAGCACTCCGAAAAGAAATAGGACAGATTACACAACACCTAAATGGAAAACTTTCCCATCGCAAAATCTTAAAACTTAACATAATAAATAAAAATATTGACGAAATAAAAGATCAACTTGATCTCAATAAACAAAAACTACAAGCTTACACGAAGAGACTACGGCGATACAACAAAAGTAACAAGAGAAAATCTGACAATAACCTATTTAATAGTAATCAAAAAAGTTTCTACCGTAACCTTAATTGTGATAATATCCAAATTACACAAGCTCCAAATATAGTTGACGTACAAAATTACTGGGAAAATATCTGGTCACACCCTACTAGCCATAATACACACGCACCGTGGTCTGCAATTGAAGAAGACGAGGTCAAAAACATAGATGTCATGCCAGAAGTTTTAATTGATGATGAAGACATAACAAAGGCAATCAAAAAAGCCCATAATTGGAAAGCGCCTGGCCCTGACAAAATTCAGAACTATTGGATCAAATATTTTACATCAACACATAAGCACCTCGCAAATATTTTTAACTTTCTTATCCGTAATCCTCAAGAAATGCCCCAATACCTAACACAAGGGATCACCTATCTGAAACCCAAAGAAAATAATACAATAAACCCTTCAAAATTTAGACCGATCACATGTCTTCCTACCATTTATAAACTTCTTACATCCGTCATAACATTTAAACTTACATCACACATTACTCGTAACAAAATAATCTTAGAAGAACAAAAAGGCTGCAGTAAAGGATCTAGGGGCTGCAAAGAACAAGTGATCATAGACACCGAAATTCATAATCAAGCGAAACACAAACACAGAAACCTATACTACGCCTACATAGACTACCAAAAAGCATTTGACAGCGTACCACATTCTTGGCTCATACAAATACTAAATATCTATAAAATCGATAGCACACTTATACACTTCTTAAAACATACTATGAATAATTGGACCACCAAACTATATCTGAAAACAATTCACACTACACTTAGCTCTCACCCTATAAAAATAAACCGAGGTATATTTCAAGGTGACTCCCTCAGTCCTCTTTGGTTTTGCCTTGCTTTAAACCCTCTCTCTAGAATACTGAATAGAACAGAATGCGGATACATTATAGATAGACAAAACCACATAAAATTAACACATCTACTCTATATGGATGATATTAAATTGTATGCAGCAAATAGACGGGATCTTGACTACCTCCTAAATATCACAGAAGAATATAGCAACGACATTAAGATGAGTTTCGGAACTGACAAATGTAAAATAAATAGTATTGTTAAAGGAAAACACCTAGAGACATCATCATATAACTTAAAAGAAGGCGGAACTATTGATAGTATGGCACCTAAAGAAACCTATTAATACCTTGGATACCAACAGAATATTTCAATTAATCACACAGACATAAAAAATGCGCTCAAAACTAAGTATAAGCAGAGATTAAAGAAGATCCTCGGTACTCAATTGTCAGCCAGAAACAAAACTAGAGCAGTCAACACCTATGCTATACCAATTTTAACTTACTCATTTGGAATTATTAAATGGTCAGATACTGAGCTAGAAGCCTTAAACACTTTAACTAGAACTGCCTCTAATAAACACAATATCCATCACATACACTCCGCAGTACAAAGATTTACATTAAGCCGAAAACTTGGAGGACGTGGCTTCCTTGACATTAAAAACTTGCACTGCAAACAAATAGAAAACCTACGATCATATTTTTACTCAAAAGCCAACAGCAGCACTCTACATAAAGCGATAGTGAATTTGCAGCAGTCGGGGACTCCATTACAGCTCAGCAATATAAGTTTTGACCCAACAAAAAATGTACTCAAAGAGGACCAGAAGATCGAGGTGTGGAAAAGTAAAGCACTACACGGTAGATACCCACATCAATTACAACAAGATCACGTAGATTCTGTTGCATCCTGCGCCTGGCTTACGAAGGGAAATATTTTCGGCGAGACTGAAGGTTTTCTCGTGGCCATTCAAGACCAAATAATCAAAACCCGCAATTATACCAAATTTATTTTAAAGGAAAACATAATCTCCGATAAATGCAGACTATGCCACCAATCAACTGAAACCATAGACCACATTACGGGAGGGTGCAATTTTCTGGCCCAAAAAGAGTATACCCACCGCCATGATAATGTTGCCAAACACATACACCAACTGCTAGCCTTAAAACATAATCTTTTAGAATCATACACGCCTTATTATAAATACAAACCTAACAACGTATTAGAAAATAACACAGCAAAACTCTATTGGGATAGGGACATAATTACCGATCGAACCATCCTCAGCAATAGACCTGATATAACTTTAACCATTAAATCTACGAAGACCACTTACCTTATAGACATTGCCGTCCCCAATTCTCATAACCTGAAACAGAAACACACTGAAAAGATCCAAAAGTATATCCCCCTCGCAGATGAAATTAAGCAAATGTGGCACCAAAATACGGTACAAATTATACCCATTATTATTTCATCTACCGGCATCATACCAAAGTCACTCCACTCAGCCCTTAAAATCCTGCAACTTCCTGAAAAAACTTATATCTCTCTGCAAAAATCTATCATTTTAGACACATGTTCATTAGTACGTCGCTTCCTAAATCCAACCTCGCTTCCACTCCACCTAGAACCAAATAACACTTCACCAAACACACACACTTTACACACCACACATCTCACTAATCACAACACATAAACACTCTTAAACCAGAATACTTGGCTAAGCCCGTTTCTGGTTTGATAAACCGACTCCGAGTCGAGAACCCAAATATTTGGACATTAAATAATAATAATAAAATAAGCCTCCCAAACAACCACACGTCCTGATCGACCATCTGATCACGTGGGGGGCGGACACACGGATAAAAATTTACTGGCGTGGCTAACGTGGCTCTGGAAAATAATGATGATGGCACAACAGAGTAATATACGTATAGGGCCGCTACCCGGGGGCCGCCGGGGCGCGTCTGGTGCTGGCGCTGGGCGCGGCAGCATGCGATCCATCAGCGCACAGAGACTGAGGCGACCACCAGCCCAGTCCTCACCACCATCATCGCCTTCAGGGAGCTTGGCGCCGGCAGGGGCATCACAGCCCCCGCAATCGGAGCCCGCTCCTGAAGGACGGCGCATGAGATGGTCTAAAACCCAAAACGCCAACCTCATGCGAGCGTATTACGGGGCAAGAGAGACGGAAACGGGTAGAACAGGGTATCGAGCACGCATGCACCGCGCTTTCATGCTGCTGGAGCCTCATTTAACCGTTGCCGAGCAAAACCTTGCGGATAGAGCTCGGTGGATAATGCGTTCTAACATCTTCGCTCCCACTGAGCTCGAACAACTGAGACGCGAAGCCTTCTCTGTGGTGCCACCCCCGGCCACTGCGAGTGTCGCCTCTCCAGTGCAAATGCCTGCTTTAGAGCAGCGTGCAGGTGAGGCAGACCGGAACAACCCGGTGGCAGGGGATGGTACAACAGAGATGGCTTCCCAGGATCTAGAGCACATGAGAAGGCTACTAGAAGAGGCGATCGAGGAAGTACATAATACTCCCCTTGAAGGAAGGCCGAAGCTTCCCAAACTACCATGCAGTGTTCGCAATAGGCAAGTCGTTGAGGCCGTTAATCAGATACTGCCCCAACATTTGGAGAGCAGCTCTGATCTTGTCGAGACGAACTCAATCCTTTTTGGAGCGGCTATGGCGGTATGTCGGTTTACTGGCGCCATGTCTGCTCCAAGCCCAACTGCTGGACGTGCTACTCCCCGGAGTAACGCTGTACCAGCTTGGAAGAGGAGGATTGAGCGTCGTATCGAACAAGCCAGGATCCTCATCGGTAAGCTAACTTGCTTCAGCTCGGGCAACACCAGGCCAAGGATTGTGCGTTTTGTCAGGAGGGAGTTTTCCGGAATGGACACCAACTTGACCAAACCGGACTTCACCCGAAAACTGACAGAACGCATCGACGAGCTGAAGCAAAAGATCGCTGCATGGGCGAAGCGTATTCGGAGGTACTCCCAAAGGGTTGAGAGATACAACCAAAATCGTCTCTTCTCGAGTGACCAGAGGAAGTTCTATAAATCCCTGGAGAGTTCCGAACCCTGCTCGACTGTCCGCATACCGGATAAGGCCGACGCTATTAACTTCTGGCGCGGCCTGTGGGAGCGCCCAGTTGAGCACGGAGAGGGTCCCTGGATTGATAGGGTTGAGGAAGCGTGTGCGGCGGTGATCCCTATGAGTCAAGTCCTCATATCAGAGGAGGACGTAAGTGCTGCAATCCGCCGGAGCCCGAACTGGAAAAGTCCGGGCCCTGACGGATTGCAGAACTATTGGCTCAAGGGATTTTCTCTGTGCCATGCAACTTTGGCCCATCAATTCCAGGAAGCCCTGGACACCGGAGCTCTCCCGAACTTCCTCACTACTGGGGTCACTCATTTAGTTCCTAAGTCCAACGATACCGCGGATCCATCGAAATACCGGCCCATAACGTGTCTTTCTACCACCTACAAGACACTTACCTCCGTTCTGAGCACCAAGATTCGCCAGCATTTAGATGCGAATCGCGTTATATCTGATGCTCAGAACGGATGTAGGGCCGGTAGCCGCGGATCAAAGGAACTCCTTCTCGTGGACGCTGTCGTTGGCAAATTGGTCAAACGCAACCGTCGCAATTTCTCCGCAGCCTGGATTGACTATAAAAAAGCATTTGACTCCGTGCCTCATACATGGCTCTTGAGAGTTCTTGAACTGTACAAAATCGACGGTACAGTTCGAATATTTCTCGAGCGATGTATGAGACAATGGAGTACAATGCTCAGTCTCCAAGGCAGGCGAATGACGGCTGCGGAAGACCGAATCCAGATTGGTAGGGGAATATTCCAGGGTGATTGTCTGAGCCCACTTTGGTTTTGCCTGGCTCTGAATCCTCTTAGCACATTGCTGGAGGGATCAGAGACAGGCTTTCAGTTTCGTAGAGGGGGCATGCGGTTATCCCATCTTTTCTACATGGATGACCTCAAGCTGTTAGCTCCAACGGCTCCACGATTGGGGGAACTGCTAAAAATCGTGACAGATTTTAGCAGCTCCATCAAAATGGTTTGGAGTGGACAAGTGTGCGGTTGTTCATGTGAAGAGGGGAAGGATTACTCGGTCTCAGAGGGTTGACCTAGGTCCCGTTAACCTGAGAGCTCTCTCCGAAAATGAAACATACCGGTATCTGGGTATGTCACAGAACATCGGTGTCGAAGAAGCGAGCGTAAAACAGTCTGTACGCGAAGTCTTTTTTGAGCGCCTGACAAAGGTACTAACTAGTTCTCTGTCGGGTCTCAACAGAGTCCGAGCGTTTAACGGATGGGTTATGCCCGTTCTTTCGTACACCTTTGGCGTACTCAGATGGACTCAGACCGAACTAGACGCCCTGGATCGGAAGGTCCGCACTACTATGACCCTCCATAGAATGCATCATCCTCGATCGTCAGTAATGAGGCTGTATATCTCCCGGAAGTGTGGAGGAAGAGGCCTACTTAGCGCCAAAACCTTGCACAATCGGGAGATATATAGCCTCCGAGCCTATTTTATGGCGAAGGCGGACGTGGGTATGCATAGAGAGGTTGTAGCGTGTGACAAAGGACTCACCCCTCTCAATCTGGGCCTCGAGACATGGCAGACACCGGCGGTACTAAGCATTTCTGATCGTGAGACCGTATGGAAAGAGAAAGAGCTGCACGGAAGGTTTTACAAGGCTCTACACGAGCCACACGTGGACCGTAAAGCCTCCGTGCATTGGCTGCGCTTTGGGGACCTCTTTGGGGAAACCGAAGGGTTTGTCTTTGCGATACAGGATCAGGTTGTCAAGACGAACAACTACCGGAAGTACATTATGAGGGACGGCACAGTGGACGTATGTCGGGCGTGCCGCCAACCTGGCGAGTCCCTCAGACATGTAGTTTCGGGTTGTTCGGTTCTTGCTAACACTGAGTATCTGCATAGACACAACCATGCAGCCAAGATTCTCCACCAAGAGCTCGCTCTGAAATACGGTCTCATCAATCAGAAACTGCCTTATTACCAGTACACGCCGGAGCCAGTTCTCGAAAACGGCAGCGCCAAGCTCTACTGGGATCGGCCCATTATCACGGACAGGACTATTCTAGCGAATAAACCTGATATCGTGTTAATGGACCGATCGTCGTCCAAGGTGTTTTTGGTGGACATAACTATACCACATGACGAGAACCTCGTGAAGGCCGAGACCGAAAAGCAACGCAAGTACTTGGACCTTGCACACGAGGTGACCGAAATGTGGGAAGTTATGTCCACCGAAATCATCCCGGTTGTAATATCCGCAAACGGTTTGACCCCAGCCACTTTGGTCAGAAACCTTGAAAGGCTGGGATTCGGTGGCGGTTCGCTTCCAGCACGCATGCAAAAAGCGGTTTTGCTAGATACTGCCCGAATAGTTCGCCGGTTTCTGTCCCTCTTGCCCTGATCCCCGACCGACTGGTCAAATTGTCGGGTCTTTCCGCCGAAAGGCGTGTAGCTTTAGGTATAAATAATAATAATAATAATAATAAATGAAAATAAATGAAAAATGAATCAAGTTTATATTGTGCCAATGGTGCTCTGTAGTACAGGTGTTATACCTAAAAGTTTATTCAACTCCATTAACATTTTAAATTTACCCCAAACTATATATATCACAATGCAAAAAGCAGCCATTTTGAATACGTGCCGAATTGTACGAAAATTCCTACAGGACGATACCATCTTTAACCCAAACAATGATTTTCACTTGGCGTAGCCCGTGAAACTCATGGAAACCGAGAACGAAAAAATCTCGAGAGTATATGTTCAAAACACAAATAAAAATAATAATAATATCGTTTTATTTCAGACCATTATTTGTCCATATGATATTGTTAGAAACACTACTTAAGACTATGTTAGTAAAATTAGAACATAAAATAATAAATGGGATACCTAATTAATTAAGACATGTCAGTTATAAATCATAACAAAATTAAAACTGATAATAATATCAAAAATTTACATAAACGAATTTAAATTCAAGTAATAAGTATTTCATGAAAGTTATTTAAAATAATAAAAATAAGCAAAATGTCATAGATTTAAAAACAATATGGAATTTAAATCCAAATAATATTTCATTAAATAAGTAATTTAAAATTTTCAAAATGTCATAAACTTAGAAACAATATAAAATACCTACAGTAAATTTTAAAACATCACTTTATAATTTATAATAAAAATCAATGTAATCGAATATTATATAAAAAAAATTGAGTTCTGAATTTGAAAAAAGTATGTTTTGCTCAGATTTCTTGTTTGATGGCATGTCTATCTAATGCAGTAGAAAAATCCTTAGCCCTAGGTAATATGTTAGGGCGTGGATCCATCTCCACTGTACGAAGTCGTGCACGGCGCGGCGTACCGCTCAGCGCTTCATATTAGCTCTTAAAACTATCTCCAGCATGGTTCATTATAGAAAAGTATACCGTACAAAGGCACGACGCGGCGCCGAGACAGTGCGGTGCAGTACCGTACGATGCAGATCAATTCTTTTCTATAATTAACCATAATGGAAATAATTGTAATCCACGCCCCGCTAAGACACTCTTTATCTAGGTATACGTGTTCAAATACGAAACTCCATACAAACAAAACAATTTAGCGACTTCATCGCTCAAGCGGAGTTTCTTCTGCACCGCAATTACTGTAAGATTATTTAAAAAGAGAATAAAAATGCAAGATGTTGTCTTCGTACCGGAATGTCTGAACAAATTAAACTGTCTGAAGCATTTTTTCACCAAAAAAGGAAAAGGTAAGTAACTTACACAGAGCAGAAAGAAATACTAAAGAGAGACCATGTTACAATAATATTTTAAGTATGGTAATAATACAGTAGTTATAATAAATAAATAAATATTCCTGACACTCACACAACATTATCTAGCCCAAATTAAGTTTCTTAAAGAACTTGTGTTATGGATACTAGATAACTGATATGCTTACGAAATATATAAACATACATATTTAATAAATACATATTTTTATTAGAATCGCTCAAAACTAAGTATAAGCAGAGATTAAAGAAGATCCTCGGTACTCAATTGTCAGCCAGAAACAAAACTAGAGCAGTCAACACCTATGCTATACCAATTTTAACTTACTCATTTGGAATTATTAAATGGTCAGATACTGAGCTAGAAGCCTTAAACACTTTAACTAGAACTGCCTCTAATAAACACAATATCCATCACATACACTCCGCAGTACAAAGATTTACATTAAGCCGAAAACTTGGAGGACGTGGCTTCCTTGACATTAAAAACTTGCACTGCAAACAAATAGAAAACCTACGATCATATTTTTACTCAAAAGCCAACAGCAGCACTCTACATAAAGCGATAGTGAATTTGCAGCAGTCGGGGACTCCATTACAGCTCAGCAATATAAGTTTTGACCCAACAAAAAATGTACTCAAAGAGGACCAGAAGATCGAGGTGTGGAAAAGTAAAGCACTACACGGTAGATACCCACATCAATTACAACAAGATCACGTAGATTCTGTTGCATCCTGCGCCTGGCTTACGAAGGGAAATATTTTCGGCGAGACTGAAGGTTTTCTCGTGGCCATTCAAGACCAAATAATCAAAACCCGCAATTATACCAAATTTATTTTAAAGGAAAACATAATCTCCGATAAATGCAGACTATGCCACCAATCAACTGAAACCATAGACCACATTACGGGAGGGTGCAATTTTCTGGCCCAAAAAGAGTATACCCACCGCCATGATAATGTTGCCAAACACATACACCAACTGCTAGCCTTAAAACATAATCTTTTAGAATCATACACGCCTTATTATAAATACAAACCTAACAACGTATTAGAAAATAACACAGCAAAACTCTATTGGGATAGGGACATAATTACCGATCGAACCATCCTCAGCAATAGACCTGATATAACTTTAACCATTAAATCTACGAAGACCACTTACCTTATAGACATTGCCGTCCCCAATTCTCATAACCTGAAACAGAAACACACTGAAAAGATCCAAAAGTATATCCCCCTCGCAGATGAAATTAAGCAAATGTGGCACCAAAATACGGTACAAATTATACCCATTATTATTTCATCTACCGGCATCATACCAAAGTCACTCCACTCAGCCCTTAAAATCCTGCAACTTCCTGAAAAAACTTATATCTCTCTGCAAAAATCTATCATTTTAGACACATGTTCATTAGTACGTCGCTTCCTAAATCCAACCTCGCTTCCACTCCACCTAGAACCAAATAACACTTCACCAAACACACACACTTTACACACCACACATCTCACTAATCACAACACATAAACACTCTTAAACCAGAATACTTGGCTAAGCCCGTTTCTGGTTTGATAAACCGACTCCGAGTCGAGAACCCAAATATTTGGACATTAAATAATAATAATAAAATAAGCCTCCCAAACAACCACACGTCCTGATCGACCATCTGATCACGTGGGGGGCGGACACACGGATAAAAATTTACTGGCGTGGCTAACGTGGCTCTGGAAAATAATGATGATGGCACAACAGAGTAATATACGTATAGGGCCGCTACCCGGGGGCCGCCGGGGCGCGTCTGGTGCTGGCGCTGGGCGCGGCAGCATGCGATCCATCAGCGCACAGAGACTGAGGCGACCACCAGCCCAGTCCTCACCACCATCATCGCCTTCAGGGAGCTTGGCGCCGGCAGGGGCATCACAGCCCCCGCAATCGGAGCCCGCTCCTGAAGGACGGCGCATGAGATGGTCTAAAACCCAAAACGCCAACCTCATGCGAGCGTATTACGGGGCAAGAGAGACGGAAACGGGTAGAACAGGGTATCGAGCACGCATGCACCGCGCTTTCATGCTGCTGGAGCCTCATTTAACCGTTGCCGAGCAAAACCTTGCGGATAGAGCTCGGTGGATAATGCGTTCTAACATCTTCGCTCCCACTGAGCTCGAACAACTGAGACGCGAAGCCTTCTCTGTGGTGCCACCCCCGGCCACTGCGAGTGTCGCCTCTCCAGTGCAAATGCCTGCTTTAGAGCAGCGTGCAGGTGAGGCAGACCGGAACAACCCGGTGGCAGGGGATGGTACAACAGAGATGGCTTCCCAGGATCTAGAGCACATGAGAAGGCTACTAGAAGAGGCGATCGAGGAAGTACATAATACTCCCCTTGAAGGAAGGCCGAAGCTTCCCAAACTACCATGCAGTGTTCGCAATAGGCAAGTCGTTGAGGCCGTTAATCAGATACTGCCCCAACATTTGGAGAGCAGCTCTGATCTTGTCGAGACGAACTCAATCCTTTTTGGAGCGGCTATGGCGGTATGTCGGTTTACTGGCGCCATGTCTGCTCCAAGCCCAACTGCTGGACGTGCTACTCCCCGGAGTAACGCTGTACCAGCTTGGAAGAGGAGGATTGAGCGTCGTATCGAACAAGCCAGGATCCTCATCGGTAAGCTAACTTGCTTCAGCTCGGGCAACACCAGGCCAAGGATTGTGCGTTTTGTCAGGAGGGAGTTTTCCGGAATGGACACCAACTTGACCAAACCGGACTTCACCCGAAAACTGACAGAACGCATCGACGAGCTGAAGCAAAAGATCGCTGCATGGGCGAAGCGTATTCGGAGGTACTCCCAAAGGGTTGAGAGATACAACCAAAATCGTCTCTTCTCGAGTGACCAGAGGAAGTTCTATAAATCCCTGGAGAGTTCCGAACCCTGCTCGACTGTCCGCATACCGGATAAGGCCGACGCTATTAACTTCTGGCGCGGCCTGTGGGAGCGCCCAGTTGAGCACGGAGAGGGTCCCTGGATTGATAGGGTTGAGGAAGCGTGTGCGGCGGTGATCCCTATGAGTCAAGTCCTCATATCAGAGGAGGACGTAAGTGCTGCAATCCGCCGGAGCCCGAACTGGAAAAGTCCGGGCCCTGACGGATTGCAGAACTATTGGCTCAAGGGATTTTCTCTGTGCCATGCAACTTTGGCCCATCAATTCCAGGAAGCCCTGGACACCGGAGCTCTCCCGAACTTCCTCACTACTGGGGTCACTCATTTAGTTCCTAAGTCCAACGATACCGCGGATCCATCGAAATACCGGCCCATAACGTGTCTTTCTACCACCTACAAGACACTTACCTCCGTTCTGAGCACCAAGATTCGCCAGCATTTAGATGCGAATCGCGTTATATCTGATGCTCAGAACGGATGTAGGGCCGGTAGCCGCGGATCAAAGGAACTCCTTCTCGTGGACGCTGTCGTTGGCAAATTGGTCAAACGCAACCGTCGCAATTTCTCCGCAGCCTGGATTGACTATAAAAAAGCATTTGACTCCGTGCCTCATACATGGCTCTTGAGAGTTCTTGAACTGTACAAAATCGACGGTACAGTTCGAATATTTCTCGAGCGATGTATGAGACAATGGAGTACAATGCTCAGTCTCCAAGGCAGGCGAATGACGGCTGCGGAAGACCGAATCCAGATTGGTAGGGGAATATTCCAGGGTGATTGTCTGAGCCCACTTTGGTTTTGCCTGGCTCTGAATCCTCTTAGCACATTGCTGGAGGGATCAGAGACAGGCTTTCAGTTTCGTAGAGGGGGCATGCGGTTATCCCATCTTTTCTACATGGATGACCTCAAGCTGTTAGCTCCAACGGCTCCACGATTGGGGGAACTGCTAAAAATCGTGACAGATTTTAGCAGCTCCATCAAAATGGTTTGGAGTGGACAAGTGTGCGGTTGTTCATGTGAAGAGGGGAAGGATTACTCGGTCTCAGAGGGTTGACCTAGGTCCCGTTAACCTGAGAGCTCTCTCCGAAAATGAAACATACCGGTATCTGGGTATGTCACAGAACATCGGTGTCGAAGAAGCGAGCGTAAAACAGTCTGTACGCGAAGTCTTTTTTGAGCGCCTGACAAAGGTACTAACTAGTTCTCTGTCGGGTCTCAACAGAGTCCGAGCGTTTAACGGATGGGTTATGCCCGTTCTTTCGTACACCTTTGGCGTACTCAGATGGACTCAGACCGAACTAGACGCCCTGGATCGGAAGGTCCGCACTACTATGACCCTCCATAGAATGCATCATCCTCGATCGTCAGTAATGAGGCTGTATATCTCCCGGAAGTGTGGAGGAAGAGGCCTACTTAGCGCCAAAACCTTGCACAATCGGGAGATATATAGCCTCCGAGCCTATTTTATGGCGAAGGCGGACGTGGGTATGCATAGAGAGGTTGTAGCGTGTGACAAAGGACTCACCCCTCTCAATCTGGGCCTCGAGACATGGCAGACACCGGCGGTACTAAGCATTTCTGATCGTGAGACCGTATGGAAAGAGAAAGAGCTGCACGGAAGGTTTTACAAGGCTCTACACGAGCCACACGTGGACCGTAAAGCCTCCGTGCATTGGCTGCGCTTTGGGGACCTCTTTGGGGAAACCGAAGGGTTTGTCTTTGCGATACAGGATCAGGTTGTCAAGACGAACAACTACCGGAAGTACATTATGAGGGACGGCACAGTGGACGTATGTCGGGCGTGCCGCCAACCTGGCGAGTCCCTCAGACATGTAGTTTCGGGTTGTTCGGTTCTTGCTAACACTGAGTATCTGCATAGACACAACCATGCAGCCAAGATTCTCCACCAAGAGCTCGCTCTGAAATACGGTCTCATCAATCAGAAACTGCCTTATTACCAGTACACGCCGGAGCCAGTTCTCGAAAACGGCAGCGCCAAGCTCTACTGGGATCGGCCCATTATCACGGACAGGACTATTCTAGCGAATAAACCTGATATCGTGTTAATGGACCGATCGTCGTCCAAGGTGTTTTTGGTGGACATAACTATACCACATGACGAGAACCTCGTGAAGGCCGAGACCGAAAAGCAACGCAAGTACTTGGACCTTGCACACGAGGTGACCGAAATGTGGGAAGTTATGTCCACCGAAATCATCCCGGTTGTAATATCCGCAAACGGTTTGACCCCAGCCACTTTGGTCAGAAACCTTGAAAGGCTGGGATTCGGTGGCGGTTCGCTTCCAGCACGCATGCAAAAAGCGGTTTTGCTAGATACTGCCCGAATAGTTCGCCGGTTTCTGTCCCTCTTGCCCTGATCCCCGACCGACTGGTCAAATTGTCGGGTCTTTCCGCCGAAAGGCGTGTAGCTTTAGGTATAAATAATAATAATAATAATAATAAATGAAAATAAATGAAAAATGAATCAAGTTTATATTGTGCCAATGGTGCTCTGTAGTACAGGTGTTATACCTAAAAGTTTATTCAACTCCATTAACATTTTAAATTTACCCCAAACTATATATATCACAATGCAAAAAGCAGCCATTTTGAATACGTGCCGAATTGTACGAAAATTCCTACAGGACGATACCATCTTTAACCCAAACAATGATTTTCACTTGGCGTAGCCCGTGAAACTCATGGAAACCGAGAACGAAAAAATCTCGAGAGTATATGTTCAAAACACAAATAAAAATAATAATAATATCGTTTTATTTCAGACCATTATTTGTCCATATGATATTGTTAGAAACACTACTTAAGACTATGTTAGTAAAATTAGAACATAAAATAATAAATGGGATACCTAATTAATTAAGACATGTCAGTTATAAATCATAACAAAATTAAAACTGATAATAATATCAAAAATTTACATAAACGAATTTAAATTCAAGTAATAAGTATTTCATGAAAGTTATTTAAAATAATAAAAATAAGCAAAATGTCATAGATTTAAAAACAATATGGAATTTAAATCCAAATAATATTTCATTAAATAAGTAATTTAAAATTTTCAAAATGTCATAAACTTAGAAACAATATAAAATACCTACAGTAAATTTTAAAACATCACTTTATAATTTATAATAAAAATCAATGTAATCGAATATTATATAAAAAAAATTGAGTTCTGAATTTGAAAAAAGTATGTTTTGCTCAGATTTCTTGTTTGATGGCATGTCTATCTAATGCAGTAGAAAAATCCTTAGCCCTAGGTAATATGTTAGGGCGTGGATCCATCTCCACTGTACGAAGTCGTGCACGGCGCGGCGTACCGCTCAGCGCTTCATATTAGCTCTTAAAACTATCTCCAGCATGGTTCATTATAGAAAAGTATACCGTACAAAGGCACGACGCGGCGCCGAGACAGTGCGGTGCAGTACCGTACGATGCAGATCAATTCTTTTCTATAATTAACCATAATGGAAATAATTGTAATCCACGCCCCGCTAAGACACTCTTTATCTAGGTATACGTGTTCAAATACGAAACTCCATACAAACAAAACAATTTAGCGACTTCATCGCTCAAGCGGAGTTTCTTCTGCACCGCAATTACTGTAAGATTATTTAAAAAGAGAATAAAAATGCAAGATGTTGTCTTCGTACCGGAATGTCTGAACAAATTAAACTGTCTGAAGCATTTTTTCACCAAAAAAGGAAAAGGTAAGTAACTTACACAGAGCAGAAAGAAATACTAAAGAGAGACCATGTTACAATAATATTTTAAGTATGGTAATAATACAGTAGTTATAATAAATAAATAAATATTCCTGACACTCACACAACATTATCTAGCCCAAATTAAGTTTCTTAAAGAACTTGTGTTATGGATACTAGATAACTGATATGCTTACGAAATATATAAACATACATATTTAATAAATACATATTTTTATTAGAATAAACTTAAATAAACATATAAACATCCATGACTTGACGACTTATATCTGTGTTCATCACACAAATATCCGCCGCCGCCGGGATTCGAACCCAGGACCTCCGGCATAGAAGGCTTACCACTACACTACACCAGCAGGTCGTCAACTTTTTTATAGTAGTATTTCTTTATTTTTATTGCAAATAACATTTGTTAATCTGTCTTAAGAAACTTTTATTGCGTAGCTTAGATATCATATACATAGTTGATTAATTTAGATTAGCTATATTATTACGCTCCAAATTGTAAAAACTCGTGTGAAACTTTTATTGAAGTTTTAAAGGTGACATCCCTTAGCCATTCTTCTCTAGAAGTTTGGCGCTCTGTTTTGTGCACATTGTTTATTAGTAAATTTGAAGCTATTTTGCTGATATTTGCAGAAGTAATAAAAATTCAAATATAACTTTTTCTCTCTTTCATACTGGTCATTCAATTTAGTTTTGGCCTATCTTACAGCTTATATAAAGCCTTCTGTATGGTATAAATAAGAAATTTCCAACAGCGGTTTTGACCTCTAATAAAACCTGTACAAGCTATTTCCTGGAAGCTCTTATAGCACTGTAATAGTGAAATGAAATGAAAAATTGTATTCATCATAAGACCATCGAATGGCCGCTTAATGACGTCACAATTTTGTACTTTGGCTTTAACAAGGTGTTGATAGTTATTGAATAAGATATTACAGTAGACCAAGAGACAAAAAAAGCCGGCGGAAAAAAACTCTTGGCACTCTTTTTCAGTCAGGATTATACGAATTAATACGAATAGGTACATACAGTACAAATTGATCATGACATGAAAAAAAACAAACACAAGACAGCTAATTGTGAGAGCCAATGTCATGCCACAACCAAATTGCTTACATAGTACCTAGGTGCATTGAGCTATGGATGCACAACATGAACATGACAAACTGGGACCGGAGTATGTAAACAAGAATGGAATAAAAAAGTCATTGTATCATCAGCAAAACGACCTGGCACCAGTGGTAGGAATACCATAATTGCCTTGCATAACAGAAGGGTCATTGCACATTGTAGTTTGATTTTTCTTTAGCAAAGAATAGTGCTGCCCATTATCCTGTGGTGGTCCTGGAAAGAGATTGATTAGTGCTATTTGCATATGCATCAGTAGTCGCCAAAAGTAGTCACAGTCATCAGTGTCAGTGGTCATTTCTAATCATCCTAAAATTCACATGCTTGTTTGCGTGATAATCTTTCTTAATATATAAAACTCTTCCGTTACTGACTGAGTGACTGACAGTCAACGCACAGCCTAAACTACTGGCCATTGAGAGCTGAAATTTAGAACATACAATCCTGAGAGGTTGTGGGGGAGCACTAAGAAAGGAATTCCCGAAATTCCAACGGAAACGGAAATTATTGCACATTTTAGTTTGTATGAAAAATCTTATTCCTTGAGTGCACGGATATGATACTTGGTATAAAGGTTCTTCTAAAAGTCACAGTTGTATTATGAAAGGAATTTTCGAAATTTCCACGGGAACGGGAAATATGTGATATTTTAGTTTGTATGAAATAATCTTATTCCTTGAGTGCACGGATGTGATACTTGGCATAAAGGTTCTTCACTAAGTGACTGGTTGTGTTAAATATAAACAATTTTTATGGGCGCACGAAGTTGCGGGCAAAAGCTAGTTTTAAATAAATATTTAATTTTTAAACCTTTTTATAAATAACAATTTAAAATTTAAATTACTATACACAAATAATTTTCATGTAGCAGGGTATTGGACTGATTGATTGATCTCTCATGTATCAGCTATTGAAAAAATGCGCTCCCTAACCGATTTGAAAGAATTTGTTTAGTACTATTTTAAACTTTTGAATCTCTCCTCTATACACGAACTTTATTGTGCTCTGCGTTTAAATTGAAAATGGCGTAATTTTAAACAGAGAGAGACGAAACATGTCTTAACTCTAATTTCCATGGGGGTTAAGTGTCGCTTACATTTGGCGATAAGGAATATTTTAGCAGCGTTTTGTTAAAAGCTTTTCTGTTTTGCTTTCTTTGAAGGTAAAAACATGATTTTGTATTTGAAATTCGCATTTTAGTTTTTTTTTAATTTTAAGGAAGAGATCTCTAAGAACGAATAGGATTTGAAATAAAATTGAAAATCTCTTTAGTAGATAACTAAGAGTTATAAAAAAAAACTTATAATATTTGACACATAAATTCAACTTGCCCAAAGCAACGTATAAATATAAATTAAGTACCTTACCTTTTGGGCTTAACATTGAATGAAAACTATGAGACTTAACACAAAAGGCATTAATATTAACCTTAATGATGTGGGCTGCCACAAACCGATTTTGACCTAGCTCTATCCTAAATGTTATGTAATCCGCACCGTTCTGTAGCTTATCCTAATAAAAACTAAAAGAAGTGTCGTGTGATTGAAGACTTTTTAAAATCGTCGAATAAGAAGTATCGATATTATTAAATTTTAAATAGAAATTTTCGCATCGTCATAAAGAGGTGTACCTTATTATAAAAAAAACTGGACTTATCTCGTGGTAAGTGGAAGGCAGGTTAAATACCGGAAAAGAATTTAAAACTTGTAAAACCAATATCTCTCAGAGAAGAATTTAACTTTAGGAGACAGATTCCATTTTATTTATTTATTTATTCTTTATTGTACAAAAATATTTACAGAATAAGTTTGTAACAATACGATAGAGTACAATTGGCGGCCATATCATTAAAAGATGATTTCTTACAGGCAACCTTTTCACAAGATAAGGACAATTACCTTAGTGATAACAAAAAAGTTAACTTATAACTACATAGATTTTACTACCTTTATATTTAATGTATAGATATATACATATTAAAGATATATAGGACTTTTACGAGACGCTTATCAAGGGGCGGTAGGGCTATTCTCACTCGAACGTGTAGCCCTTTAATTTATTTTTTCCATTAGTTCGCGGCCTGGCCATTAAAAAAAAAACTTTTGTTATTTTTTCTGCCGTCATTTTGAACTGTCATTATTCAATTGTCAGCCCGCGAATTTTCAATTTGATATCTTGTTTAAATAAAATTTTACGAACAATATAAATACGTGTGTAGAACAAATTTTCACTAATGGAGAAATTTGAACAACGTGCTGTGATTAAAATATTTGTTTAAAAAAAGATTAAAACCAAAGGAGATCCATGATGACATGCAAACAACATTAGGGGAATCTGCCCCGTCTTATACCACTGTGAAAAAATGGGTTGCAGAATTTAAACGTGGACGAGAGAACATCGAAGATGACCCTCGCTCCGGCAGGCCAATGACGTCTACGAACGAAGAAAACATCAATAAAGTGTGTGATCTCATATTGAAAGACCGTAGATTGACTATCAGAGAAATTGCAGACACTATAGGCATCTCATATGAACGAACGCAAAACATCATTGTCCATGAACTCGGCTTTTCTAAGGTTTCGGCTAGGTGGGTCCCCAGATTGCTTTCAGTAGAGCAAAAGCGAATTCGACTCACGATTTCTCGCGACTGTTTGGAGATGTTCGAGGCTGATCCACAAGGTTTTCTTGACGGATTTGTGACAATGGATGAAACCTGGGTTCACCACTATACCCCAGAATCAAAACAACAATCCAAACAATGGAAAAAATCAGGTGAACCAACTCCGAAAAAAGCAAAGGCAATTCTGTCGGCTGGCAAGGTGATGGCATCGGTTTTTTGGGATGCTAAGGGTGTCATTATGGTGGACTACCTTCCAAAAGGCGAAACAATAAACTCTGCGTACTATAGCACCCTTCTGCGCCGTTTACGTGAAGAAATTAAACAGAAACGCCCAGGATTACTGAGAAAGAAAGTGTTGTTTCACCAGGACAACGCCCGAGTCCACACGTCTGTCGAGTCTATGGCTCAAATTCCTGATTGTGGTTTCGAATTGTTGCCACATCCAGCTTATTCTCCTGATTTGGCACCTTCGGACTTTCATCTGTTTCCAAACCTGAAAAAACACCTCGGTGGGCAGAAATTTTTAACGAATGAAGAGGTCAAAGCCGCTGTTAACCTGTATTTTGAAGACCTTGAGGAATCTTTTTTTAAAACAGGTATGGAAGCTCTGGAAAGCAGATGGAAGAAGTGCATAGAGCTAAATGGAGATTACGTCGAAAAATAAAAATGTTTTTGTATTTACTTTATTCTGTTTTCTAGACTAGGCCGCGAACTTTTCAATCCACCCTCGTATGACCAAATATCGTAGTGTAGGCCTGCAAGCTAGGATGATTTCCAAGTGCATCCAAATGCTATGATATTAAATTGCTGTGAGTGTGCGAGTGCTCTTTTTGACCAAATTAAACCCACTTCGTTTTACCACCGGACTACCAGACGCAGACTGAACTTCCATTCCTATATAGTGGATATACCAAGAAGTCGAACAAAACGCTTCGATAGCTCCTTTTTGGTACAGATTGCCAAGGTGTGGAACAATCTGCCTGTGTCTGTTTTTCCTGACTACTACAGTCCTGGAACTTTTAAGTTTCGAGTGAATAAGTTTTTCGTGGATGGACTAGCGTTGAAAAAAGCAGGAAAAAAATTCAAATTCTGTTGTTTTTTTCCATGTTCTATTCAAAATTTTCAAAGAATTTAAGTCGGAAAATTTCATGAATTTTTGGAATAAAACTGAAAAAAAAACAAAAGTTACTGAATAAAACTAAAATTAATTAAGGTTTCTAACAAATTGTTGGCATTTAGCTTGCTTTTATATTCTGGTAGCAATTTTGTAATTGGAATTGTAAGTGATAAATTGAACGAATGAATGAAGTGACATAAGATATATTTTATATAGATAGATAGATAGTGATTCTTCTTCAGATAGCGATATGTCCTTTGTGGAGCAGCAGCAGTAGTAAAATCTTTTCCAAATATTACAACTTGTCAACAAAACCTGTTTTTATCGACTGTTTTTGTCATTATTTCTTCCTTGTCTCTATCTAAAAAAAAAAACGAAAATAGACACCTTTTTGTTTTTTTTCGTGAAAAATACAAATTGTTTCTTTCGGAATTTTCAACGCTAGATGGACGTGTATCACCCTTAGTCTTCATGCGCACTTTCCATCAGGTGGCATGGAAGACAAACGTCCTATCCTTACAATATAAAAAAAAAAACTTATAGCTAACATTCTGTTTCGTAATTAATAGGAAAATCTATTTAAATATTTATAACTCAGATCCAGTCATTAAGCCCCATTTATCATAATTATATCGGAAAACAGCCATTCTTTAAAAACACCTTCAATTTAAATATTTACACGTGAGCAATACAAAATGACGACCAAATTACTCTTGACCGTTAATTTCGTTTAAGAATCACCTTTATTCACAAACTGAATTGAAAAGAATATAAAGTTGTGAGAGATTCAGCTATGTATATTTAAAAAATTAACTATCTATCGACCGGCTGTTGTAGGGGTAACGTACATTGCCTTGTAAGCCAGGTCCTGGGTTCGAATCCTGGCGGCGACGGATATTTGTGTGATGAACACAGATATTAGTCGTCAAGTCATGGACGTTTATATGTTTATTTAAGTTTATTTTCTTATAAAAAATATGTATAGAAACACAAAATAGAACAATAATAAATTTTATTATTATTGTTCTATTTTGTGTTTCTTGTATTTGCTTTGTGTATGTGTTTGTTGTAGTTGTCAATAAATTTATTCTGATTCTGATTTTGTATTTCTTCAATATGTACGAGGGTCATTTGAAAAGTTCTTAGCCTAACATTGTTAGACTCGTCGGTATATTTTATAACTACCCTCATTTTATAGCTACATTATTTAGCAACAAGTATGCACAGTTTAG
Source organism: Stenoptilia bipunctidactyla (assembly GCA_944452665.1). NCBI lineage: Eukaryota > Metazoa > Arthropoda > Insecta > Lepidoptera > Pterophoridae > Stenoptilia > Stenoptilia bipunctidactyla. The sequence goes on along the minus strand of OX101748.1, from coordinate 4,098,644 downwards.
TTTATTTGCAATAATTAATTGTTCGTTTACACGTGATACCGTAAGTCAAGTCAGAGCAATTTTTGAAAATGGATAAAATTGAACATCGTGCAGTGATAAAATACTTGTATTTGAAAGGTTTAACTCCAAAAGCTATACATGAAGACATGTCTGCCACTTTAGGTGAGTCCGCTCCTTCGTATGCGACTGTTAAAAATTGGGTGGCAGAGTTTAAACGTGGTCGTGAGTCCATTCAAGATGAGCCCCGTAGTGGCCGGCCCTCGACGGCTTCCACTGATGAAAACAAAGAAAAAATCTGTGATTTAATTTTATCTGACCGAAGATTGACAGTCGAGGAAATAGCTAAGACTGTAGGCATCTCTTCTGAGCGAACACATCATATAATTACTTCTGAACTTGGATTCTCTAAGGTGTCTGCGCGGTGGGTACCGCGACTGCTTTCAGTGGAACAAAAACGCAACCGACTCACAACTTCCCGCGACTGTTTAGAGTTATATGAAGCTGATCCACAGGAATTTATTGAAAGATTTATAACCATGGATGAAACCTGGGTTCACCACAATACACCTGAGACAAAAGAACAGTCAAAACAATGGAAAAGGGCAGGATCACCCACCCCAAAGAAGGCAAAAGTGGTTTTATCGGCTGGCAAAGTCATGGCATCAGTTTTTTGGGATGCAAAGGGTATAATTCTGGTGGATTATTTAAAAAAGGGTGAAACAATAAATTCTGATTACTACTGCAACCTGCTGCGGCTTTTGAGAGAAAAAATCAAAGAAAAACGTCCAGGTTTATTGAGGAAGAAGGTCTTGTTTCATCAGGACAATGCACGCGTTCACACTTCTGTGCAATCCATGGCAGAAATCCATCGGTGTGGCTTTGAATTGTTACCTCATCCCCCATATTCACCGGATTTAGCACCGTCAGACTTCTACCTGTTCCCAAAGCTGAAAAAATTTTTAGGTGGTAAACATTTTTTTACAAATGAAGAGGTCATAGCCGCCGTAGACGCTTATTTTGAGGAGTTAGACGAAGATTTTTTTAAAATGGGTATCGAAGCCTTACCGGGTCGATGGAAAAAGTGTATTGAGCTCGGGGGAGAGTATGTTGAAAAATAAAAATATAATCAAAATCATGTGGTTTCATTAAGTACGTTAGGCTAGGAACTTTTCAAATGACCCTCGTATGTTTATGTATTTCTTAAGTATATCAGTTAACTAGTATCCATAACACAAGTTCTTTAAGAAACTTAATTTGGGCTAGATACTGTTGTGTGAGTGTCGAAATATTTATTTATTCTTTATCTATATACTATGATATGTATTCAAATGTAAATAAGTACTTTATTATAAGGTACCGCAGTACCATATAACGAGTATTTAAGGCGCGATCAGTAGGTATAGCATTAAAACTATAGTTAGTGACGCTAATGATAATACAAGAAAATAGTTCAATAAAACGCATATCCACGATTACTACACAGTTAATTATTATTTAAATAAGCGCATCACCTCCTGCACGCCATGTTTCCACATCTATACGCCATTTGTACTACGATTTTTTTAAATTTATAGATTTCCCATACAACATTTTTATTTATTGCGTCTATACTGGCGTAACTCTATTGACTCTGAGCGTAGGTATGCCACAAATATTTTATAGGCAAAATATCGCCAGGTGCAGCGGGCGGATGAAGTTTTTTTACTTTTTTCAAAGGAGACAAAAGTTATTTTAATTTCTTTGTGTTATTATTTGCTTCTATGCTGGACTGGGAGCGAAAGAAAAACGTAGAATGTGCCAGCTGCTTCTCTTCCCGGGCATACTGTAAAAGTCAGCTAAGGGACCGAGCTGTTATGGGAGGCTTTTTTGTGGGCGATAGGCTGACCCCCTGTCACTGCAATAGTCTCTCTCCACTATTATAATGCCTCCAAATTTGTCAAACGTGACATCTGATGGTTTTATAACCTCTAGTGTTCTGCCTACCCCATAAGGGATACAGGCGTGAAGTTATGTATGTATGTATTTATTTATCAATATTTGTAAAAAGTCGTAAAACAAAATATGCTGTAGAGATTGATGTAGAGGCAGCCAGCATGTGATAAGCTGATGAACATTAACCCTGTATAGTTTGTCACTTCTAAAACTATTACAATTTGAAATCGTCCCATCATCAGCACATCACAACTCTTTGTAATGAGCCCACGCAGGGCATGAGTCTCTCCCCTGGGTGACGAGGAGGTATAGGCCATAATCCACCAAGCTGGCCCAGTGCTGGGTGGTGGATGTCAGAATTTTCAGGGCGCCAATAATGGCTTCTGACAAACCCTAACGACTACTGTATACAAGTATACAGCACCCGGGACCGACTGCTTAACGTGCCCTCCGAAGCACGGAAGTCGCCGTGAGAAATTAATGGTCGGCGGTCACCCATCCAAGTACCGGCCGCGCCGAACGTTGCTTGACCTGTGATATCGTTTGATACACACAGTAACCACGGCGCCACGACGACTTCAAATCGTCTATTTCTTCCAAAAACTAAATCACAGGTTTGGTTTCGAATAATAAAGAAAAGAAAAGGATTGAATTAAACTTAAAAATGATTTATGAATTACCCATGCAAAATGCAAAATCTGTAGACACCTTTGAGAAAATTGTTAAGAAAAATGAAGAACCTTCAGACTACTTCTCCATAAATTTAACTACTCTCCAAATATATTTGTGTACTTATGTCATTTATTTATATGTATTAAGAAATATGTATCTATTTACATATAAGTTTATTATTATTATACATATATATAATATTGTTATATATATTATTTTATTTTATTATTATAATGGCAATGCAAACCCTACTAAATTATTATTTTTAGTATGCTCTTTTTTTTGTAAATAAAGGTTGCTTGGAAGAGATCGCTCATGAGTGATAAGGCCGCCTAAATTGTCTTGAATCCAGTTTTCCTTCTATATACAATATTTTAATATGTTTGTATCCTTTTGATTCTGGCAATAAAGTGTATTTTTATTGTATTGTACTAGCTGCTGCCCGCGACGTCATCTGCGTGAACGCTATGCAGCACCAAACGCACCTACGATTATAACACTGCTAGCGTGATAATATGTAGCCTATATGTTGACCCGACTTCTTAACTATCTTCATGCCAAATTTGAAGTAAATCCATGCAGTACTTTTTGAGTTTATCCCGGAAAGACAAACAGACAAACAGACAAAAATTCTAAAAACTATATTTTTTGTTTCTGTTTCGATTGTAGATCATACCCCAAGTATTCTTTAAAAAAAATATTCAATGTAGAGTTTTGACTTTCCTACCATTTTATTATATGTATAGATTATACCCATTTGTTTTCAAGTCCCGAATACTTTAATCCATATTTAACAAACGGAAGAATCCTTATTTTTTTTTTCAAAATCATATCATGTCTAATCTATACTAATATATAAAGCTGAAGAGTTTGTTTGTTTGTTTTAACGCGCTAATCTCAGAAACTACAAGTGGAATTTGAAAAATTATTTTGCCTTTGATAGCCTAACTCTTGAGGAAGGTTGTAGGCTATATTTCATCCCGAAATTCCCACGGGATCAAAAGTTACGCGGGTAAAACCGCGCGCGGTGGCTAGTTTACTGATAAAAATACACGTAAAAATGGTTAGAGTTAGTGAATCGGGGGTGAGCATTATTTCAAATTTACCAAGGTCGTTAACGAACGATGGTGCTGCTCCTCACACAAAGTTGAGCAAACAGTAGTATGCACTCAGCCTGCGCAGTCAGTACTGCGGATTTAATAGATTTTGATGGTCTGTAATTTGCAGAAAAATTTTAAAGATTATTTAAAGGATGTTTTTTTGAGAGGAGTCTGAAAATAGCGGAGAGAATTTTTAAAATTGAAAATTAGGAAGCTTTGTCTGTGATCCCATAGCTTTTTATTTGATTGTTATAAGTATACAAGGTGTTCCGTTGATTTGCCATGAATATAATGGACCATGTAATAGTATCAAATAACATGTGTATTTTTTTATTTGCTATTATTTTTCATATAAAATAATTCAATTAAGTCAAAACATCTTAATGTTAAACACCTTTATGCAATGTATGACAACGTGGCATTTTCTATCCCTTTTTTATCGCTATGCACAGGTACAGACCGCAACGTATGCAGTATGCACTTTTGAGCCACATATTCTTTGGCAAAAAGTATTATTTTTAGTAAGGAACAAAACCTCAAAGTTATGGGATATCAAAAAGAAGATAAGGAGTTTTTTAGTTTCACAACTACAACTAAAGGGCGCTATCAAAAGTTAAGTTGGTAAATTGAAAGTAAGTTAGGTACTATTCATAAATTCTTTAATCTATTCCTTTTAATAGTGCTTTCCTCTTCCCGAGAACACATCGGGTCGCGCGCCTGGTCGTCAAACCGGTCGTAGTGGCTGTCGTCCCGCTCGTCCGCCGCAGCACCTCCCGTGGCCATTACTTGCTTACTACGCGAACTACGAATACGTACTACGGCTATCTTTTAATCATCTTGTAAAACCGGAATACAGTCCATTCAGATTGAAGTACAAGAATTTAATTTATCAAGACTACCAGGACCCTAAACTGAAGCTTGACCAAGATCCTTAAACCTTTTAACACCTAAACAAAATCCTTTTGATGGTAAATATGAAGGTAACCTACAAATACACAATTGTTTTAATTATTTATTTGTCGGAGGGGGCTGGCCTAGGTGAACGTATGCCGATCAAATTGGCGACATTTTGAAAAAGGGCTTAGTCAAAAGTACCCGTAGCCGGCGATCATGTATGAAAAGATTGATGAACGTGGAGGAAGCGAAAAAGGTATGTCTATCAGTTTGTTCAATAGGTGTTCTCTTGTCTCTGCCTACCCCAAAGTAGAACAGGCGTGAGGTTATGTATGTATGTAGTTTTAATTATTACCGAAATCTTCAACATCACATTTTTAGAGCTTTTCCAAAACTTATTTAGGTACTATCTTTAGAGAACGAAATTGAGTATTTATGCCACCGGCTTCGTTTGCAGCCATTTAAAATTATTCCTGTTATGCTCTAAATTTGCCTATACTGCCACTATGACGTAAGATTGTCGTTATATTCTGGTTAGGTTCCAATTATCATGTAATATAACTAATATGTATCATGATATACGTTGCGGTTTAAGACAACCGTAAACTTTTTTATTTTTTCCGCACGAAAAATTTGTAAATTTGTATTTGTAAAATTTGTATTTTTCAGCTCATGTCTTACTTGTCTGTGATATGTCGATCACGGTTTTATTTAAATCTTAGACTTGTTTTGTGAAAGATGTTTTGGGTACTTGCCATATTTGTGAAATAAATGAGGCACAAGTCTTGCAACGAAGAAAAAGGACGAATTATTTTTAACATACATAACTTCTCGCCTGTCAGAACCTCTGGGCTCTAAGACTATTTGATGTCACTTTTAACAAAATTTGGAGGTATTGTTATGATAGAGACTATTGCAATAACCAGGGGTCAGACTATCGCCCACAAAAATTTCAATAAAACCTCTGTCCCTTAACTGACTTTTACAGTATGCCCGGGAAAAGAAGCAGCTGGTAGATTCTATGTTTGTCTTTCGCTCGAAATACTATACGTTCCTGTATTATTATCTAATATATTAGAATTTTATTACCTGATTTTAAGTGGTAATCCGATTGCAGACGGAGAAAATTTCTCACAGCAACAATGTATTTATAAGTGAAAATAAAATATTACCAACTTATTCCTCTTTAAGACCTTCAGAAATTACTAGCGGTCAAGTAGATTTTCTGAAAAGGATTTCTTATATGAAATTTGACCCAACTGTGTGTAATACCCTTTTTCTTGCCCTATTAAAGACGAAAATAGTTTGAATAGAACCATCAATCATAAAGAAAATGTTAATACTATGTAACGCTAATGGCTCAATATGGAATAATATTTGTGATATATTGATTCTGTCGATATTTTGCGATGAGATATACCTTGTATCCAATTTTGCTATAGCTGAAAAAGTTTAACAAGTAATATAGCTTCACAAAACTAAAAGTTAGCACACCTTTTATAGAAGTTTATAATATTGGGATACGTATATAATGTTGATATATAATAATTATTACGTATCCTTACAACTACGTGCCTTTTGGCGGAAAATACCTGGTAATCAGACCAATCGGTCGGGGATCAGGGCAAGAGCGATAGAAACCGGCAAACTATTCAGGCAGTCTCAAGCAAAACCGCTTTTTGCATGCGTGCTGGAAGCGAACCACAGCCGAATTCCAGCCTTTCAAGGTTTCTGACCAATGTAGCTGCGGTCAAACCGTTTGCGGATATGACAACCGGGATGATTTCGCTGGACACAACTTCCCATATTTCCGTCATCTCGTGCGCAAGGTCCAAGTACTTGCGTTGCTTGTGAGTCTCGGCCTTCACGAGGTTTTCGTCATGCGGGATAGTTATGTCCACCAAAAACACCATGGACGACGATAGCAGGTTTATTATTATTATTATGGATGCTTTCAGCTACACGCCTTTTGGCGGGAAAGACCCGACAATCAGACCAGTCGGTCGGGGATCAGGGCGAGAGAGACAGAAACCGGCGAACAATTCGGGCAGTCTCGAGCAAAACCGCTTTTTGCATGCGTGCTAGAAGCGAACCGCCGCCGAATCCCAGCCTTTCAAGGTTTCTGACCAAAGTGGCTGGGGTCAAACCGTTTGCGGATATTACAACCGGGATATTTCGGTGGACATAACTTCCCACATTTCGGTCACCTCGTGTGCAAGGTCCAAGTGTACTTGCGTTGCTTTATTATTATTATTATTTAATAAAGCAACGCAGTTGTACCTACCTATTTTGGCATTAACATCATTGTCACTTACCATCAGGCTAGATTGAGATTAAAGGCGGTTTTAGTCTTGAAGTAACAAATTAAAAGTGTTATATATTTAAACTGGATGTAGGTAGCGCTGGACCAATCGGTGTAGGGAAACTTGGGTAGGCCTTTGTCCAGCATTGGGCGTCTCCTGGCTGGATGATGATGTTGTGTCACCTTTGAGTCACCTGATGGAAATAAACAAATAACTTGACGCTCGCAAAAACCATAAAGTATCATCATCATCATCCACAGCCTGTAGACGTCCACTGATGTACAGCCTGCAACAGAATAATGTATACCACCATCTGACGTCGCACGCACACGCGCGTTCATCCATACTTACTCACACCACGAAAGTCACCCAATCTAAGCATAATAAGTGGACGTGCTTACGCACACACGCACACAGTGAAAATACTTCACTTCTGCTGATTCATTAATTTGTTAAACTCGTTCTTAGCTACTCTCAAGTCTCACATGACGAGCTATATGGATGAATAGCAGGCAGACAACATAATATGCTAATTTCGTAACTTCAAGTCATTGCGTCCATGGCCTAGCGGTTTAAGTGTCTAGGAATGAGATCTGGACAGGTTAGGTATCGAATCCCATAAAATACTGTGATTTCATTTTCATTTTTAGAGATTGAAAGAAGAAATATATTACAACTTTTTTGATGTTTTTTATTAAGTTTGAATTTGAAGTAGGTAGCTATTATTAGCGTAACTATTCGAAATAACAACGATGCCTCATTTCTTAAGACAAAATAAGTGAATCTTCCCCCGATTATCTTTTATTGTGTTGCTAGTTTATTTTTAGCTTGTCATATCTTGAGAAAAAAAAAGTTAAATCTACCCTCTATTATTTAATAATGTGTAGTCGTGTTTCTAGATGGTTTGCATTCGTCGTTACTCGTTACTACTATCAGATTGTTTTGCTCAAGTGAAATTAAAAATGAATTATCATTTAACATTGCTGCAGAGAGCTGAAATCATTGTTTCATTCAATCAATACTTTTCCATCAGGGAAATTGCACGTCGATTGATGATATGTGTAAGTTTAAGTTAATTATTATTCTGACTTAATCCTTGTATTAAACGTGATCGTTATTTCTATGTTAATCATTTTATTTTCAGAGAAAAACAGTGCAACTATCTGTTCGTCGTTAAGAGGAACCGGGGGATATATACATTTTTACCCACTCGTTCGACGGCCACCACATATGATGTGAGTTTGCAAACTGTGTGACGACATTTGAAAGCAAGCAGCATATATTGTTACAGGTAAATAAAGAAGTATATAATCCGACGTTAGATATACAATATATTATAACTTAAAATGAATTAACTTTCTTACGCATGCAATATAATATGTTTAAACGTCAAGGGAACTTAAGTTTATTTATTCATTTACAGGCTAGCAAAAGAGATATCGATGAACGAAAGTAATATTTGGAATTTGACTGGTCTAACAATGTAGTTATTTTTACGGATAAAAAACATTCAAGTCGGACAAAGATGGCCGTAAAATATTATGGAGGAGAAAATGCCAACGTAATGATGCTCGAAACACCCTACCTGTTAGATTAAGCGGCCGCATTAAACGCCATCGAGAATTTGTGGGGTCAAATGATTTTAAATTTGGATTCATCACAAGTGAGGTCCAGAGCCAAATTAGAAGGGCGGGTTATTTCAACTTGGGAGATGATGAGAGGATCTGCCTTGTGCTGGAATTTAGTTGACAGTATGAGATCTCGGTTGCAGCAGGTCATAGACACCGACGGCGCTCAAATTAGCTATTAATAAAATAGTGAGGTAATAGTTGTCTTTTCAAAAGTAGATAATCCAGAGTGAATGATGTTATTGTTGATTAGCTTAGAAATAAGCTTAGCTTAGCTTATTTATAGTTTCTGGCTAATAACATGTTGATTCATATTTACAATGGAATTATTACTTCAATTATATAATAAGATCATACGCCAAGTGACAGAAAAATTAAAGTGAGAACTGTCATTCAAATCTTTCAAATAACAACTATTACCTAAACTATGATTGTTTTTAAAATTACTCGTTTAATAAATTCGTGAAATAAAAATTTCTAGTCAGACGCAACATATTGTGTAATGCAAAAAATAAATAATTATCTGGAAAAGATTGTGTTGTTTTTATTAGTAGTTTTTACCTGCACCTTATTTTTCGATTGCTTGCACTATATTTAATTTATTGATTAATTAGAATATAAATATAATTAGAATATAGAACATGAAAATTATATTTATATCATTTTAAATTATAAAAAAATATTAAAATATTTCTTAATTTAAATGAATATATTTAATTAGGTTTGTTAATGAATATTTCTTCATTAAATTTGAAAGAAAAAAAGGGTATTGAAGAAATATCTTTAAACATTATTATTCTAACAATCAATCAATAATTTAACAATAAAAAAAGACATATTAATATAGCAACGGAGAAAAAAAAATGCAGACTTTTCAGAGTTCTATAATATAAAATAATAATCTGCACATTATACGGCTGACATAGGCTCGTCTACACGTGAAGTACTGAAATTAAAGATCTATACATCCGTGTCATATTTCTTGTTGTGACACGATGTAGTTAGTTAGCTTAGTTAGAATTGATCTTTAGTTGTGTGCGTGCGGCTATTGGTCAACATTATTCTGAGTCTTAGCACTTATTCTGAGCACACATACAACGCGAATGCTTATTGTATGTGTGCGTGCGGCTGGGTGGTATACATTATTCTGTTGCAGTGTGTACATAGGCCTTCCGCAAGATATTCCACGTCACTCCAGCGTTTACCGGTGACTTTTACCAGATCGTCGGTCCATCTTGTGGGGCGCCTGCCTAGGCTGCGACTCCCGCAAGATGGATCGACGATCTGGTCAAAGTATAGACCCAACAAAATAAAGGTGCACGTAGTTCGTTCGGGATGTATGTACCATCCTTTGAGGCTGACAGAAAATATTCAAACATTTTTCTTCCCAAATTAAATAATATATCTTAAATGGTCATAAAATTACTCTCCATACATTTTTTCATACTACCTATTGAAAGTTTGTAATGAATTGCGCAAGATTTGCTAAAAAAGATCTAATTCGTTTTACGTTACAGCAAAAACAAAACCATAGCATTCCGACGACTTTGCTGCCTCTATACTACAATCGATGTACTAAAAGTGCATATAATCCCTTTGACTTTCATACTTTTCGTGTGTACTTTCCTGCGCAATTTTAAAAGCAAACATCTGTTTCACATTTAATTAGTTTCTTTTTTAGCTACCAAATTGTTTTTGGCGCTAGTATCGTAGCAATAAATGCATTCTGCGATCAACGAACAGCTATCGCTTACATAATACGATGTAGGTAAAGCAATGGATCGCGCGTCCATGGCGTGATTACTGCGCCATTATAGCTGATCGCTAATATTTACGTGATAAGGCAGCCGATTGACGTTGACCGACGTCGATCGGTTGGTGTGGTATTACCCTAATACTTCTCAGAATAGCACTTTCATGTTATGTCGGCATTACGTGCATATGCTAAGGTCATCCTACTACCAGAAGGGAAATATTAATAGGTGAATAGCGTTTTATACATTACATACATAACTTCACGCCTGTATCCCGTATGGGGTAGGCAGAACACAGGTAATAAAACCATCTGATGTCACGTTTGACAAATTTGGAGGCATTATAATAGTGGAGAGAGACTATTGCAGTGACACGGGGTCGGCCTATCGCCCACAAAAAAACCTCCCATAACACCTCGGTCCCTTAACTGACTTTTACAGTATGCCCAGGAAGAGAAGCAGCTGGCACATTCTATGTTTTTCTTTCGCTCCCAGTCCAGCATGGAAGTTTCAATATTTTCTTAATAATTTACATCTCAAAATTAAAATTATTCAATATTTTAATTTAACAGCACACTCACATATTTTCACGGTCAATGCACATGAGTTTGAAAACATGATTTTTATTGAACAAGTTCAAAGAGAGCCAATAAAAACTGGGAACAAGTAAGTAATTGTGACCCAAACTCCTTATAAGATTTAGAAGTTATCGTGTTCTATAAAAACGGGGCTAATCTCGTGAAGGTCCGTGACATGTGATCAATGGAACAGGGTTCTATTGAGAATTGCTAAGGCGGGGACGATGATCTGAGAATTGAAATAGATGTGGTAATAAATTAAATATTATGGTTGGCTAAAATTAGCTCTACTGCGTCTAGTTTCTTTGCACATCGATGACAAAAGATATTAAATTAGATGTGTGTGAATGGTTGCTCGATACGATACGCCTTCGTAAAGGACAGAATGTTCGTTCTATTTTTTAAGTTTATGATTTATTTTGAGGCCAACGAGCATTAGGGTAATGTGATGTAATGTATTTATCTCAAATTTTCAGAGTTAGGACCAAATAAAAAAACCCATGAAATTCCTTGAGATATTATCAAATGCAAAACAAACGAATTCTATAGTACAAACTTCTCATGATATGCTAACGATCAAACTTCATATGCATTCTGCTATTAAATATCATCACTATGACAATGATATTATGTTCCGTCAACATTTAATGACGATTTAGCTCCTTAAGAAATCCGTGTCCATTTAAATAAAAAGATTTTTACTTTTCTTCAACTTTTGGAACGGTTATTTTTTTGTATGGTGAATAATATTTTGATATACATTCAGAATCATCATCATCAGACGAAAGACGCCCACTGCTGGACATTGGGCTTCCGCAAGATGGACCATTGATCCGGTCAAGGTCGCCGGTAAACGTGGGATGCGAGCGGCAATGCGGGACGGAATCCTATATACCATATCCAAATTTAAATTGTCATCAATGTTTGTAACCAATCAAGCAAGTTCAATGGGTGGACTTGAGTTTTCTTTCAATGGAACTGTATTTGTATTAGGGCAAATCCAGTTTTCCTTCGAGTTAAATCATTTCGAATTGATTGCGTAAAACTGAATAAAATTTATGATCAAAAGGAATAAAAGTATATATTGGCCAGTAGTTTCACTTGGTCTGTTTCACGAAGCTGCAAGAAATTTTTGACGGTATTGTTATTTCGATCGCTTAAAGATGTTTTTATTTCATTTATTTATTTAAGATAGCTTTTTAACATCTAAGGTCATTAGCGACAAGGTCATGTCTACAAAGTAAATATAGCTATCTCATTTATCCTCATAAGGTCCCGCGTAGATTATAATGTACATATTTGAAGTAGTGCTTCAGACCCAGCTTAATATGGTGTAAGAAGGACTAAGCGCCCATTGTACATTATAGTGCACAATGTGTTTTTATGTGCTTCAGGCCCAAGCAATTATTCTTATTTTTTTTAGAAAAATACGTCCCAGTCTTTTTTAAATATTTTTTAGATGATTTATGATCAAAATAGGGACCGGGCGGCGAATTTGAATGCGATAGATTATGTTCCTTTAAATGTACAATGTGCGCTTATATAATGAAATATCTTGGGGAAAACAGAAAATTAAAATTAATATTTTTATAGATTTCCTTGATATTTTATTCCCTGAGTTATCTCAGTGACTCGTAACCAATCCGGTTAAAGACTTCTAAAATTTAATTGTTATACACATCTTAGCTAAACTGGTCACTTATTAAAAACTTTATTGGAAACATTTTTCATGAATTTATTCTTATTCATGTAAAACCTTTGCCCAAATGTTATTGCTTTAGCAGTGATTTGTTTTGATAAGTGTTTGGTTAAGAGTCATATCATCCGTTTTCCTGCTTACTTTAGTTTTCTCTGTCTGTTTTCTGTCTGTACATATTTGGATAAACTAAAATTATATTTCTTACTACATGGACTGTTGGTATTCGTTTATTTATTGGTAATAATGTCAAACTAAGATTTTTTTGTAGTCACAGTATTTTGATAGCGATACAAGGGTTAAATTATCTTATAGTGGTCTTTGACTATGCTTTATTAAGATGCCCAGTTACTCAACGGGCTATGCTTTTAGTATACGCTTGGGATCCAATGGCACATAGATCGTAGAACAAATGATATTTAGGGTAGTAAGTTTTCGAGTTGCGACATCGTACTGGAGGACAGATCGCAGATAAATGCGATGGTTTGTTATACAACGTGTAACATAATGAAGAGATAATACTTAAGGGCATTGTATGTTTGGTGATGTAGTTTGTAAGTAACAGTAACATAAATTTGCTATCCTTACGATTCGGCCGAAAAGCAGATGTTAGCTTTTGATGGAATCTATTCGATAACAGATGGCGTAAAAATAAAGTGATGGGTAACTAAGACAGATACTACAAAGTTCAGCCGGTGCGGGAAAAGTCATAAGGTCACTGACTGCGGCACAAGCCTTGTTTTATCTTATTAGGTTGACTAGGGTTGTCAAAATATTTGTTGTAAAATAATTAAATAAATTTGTATGAAAGTCTATACCAGCACCGATCATTATAATTCTTTTACTGAATATTCTACGTATGATATAGAAGCTAACCCTTGAGTTTTATCTCTCCATTTTGTTACACGTTATAGAACGCTTTTAACATCTAGTCTTCTCTGAATTTTTTCGAAACAATTCACGCAGGTTTATTAGTAGTTGATACAATTGCGCAAAACGTCTCCAGAGAACACTGATAAAAACTGAGTGTGGGCAGCGCAGGTCCGAGCTACGTATATAAACTTTGTTCAGCATTGAGAGAGTTCAGCTCTGTCCAGAAGTGGGCACCGTCCAGCCCATTGATGATGTCGAAAACAAAAAGCTGAAGATGTGTGAGTGCACTAATTTTTAAAACTACCAGTCAAACTTTAAAAAGTTTGACTCTTGAAGGAAATATTTTTTTTTTCAGGATCAATACTTAGACGAGTAAAACAGTGCGAAGTATCCATTTACTTAATTCAATCAATCTTGAAAATTCAAGACAATATTCTAATTATTCTAGACTGCTAAAGTTTCAAATCAAAATACCTACGCCTTAGTATCGAATGCTATTAACCGATATTCATAATGCAAGTCAGGTTTACCGCAAAAGTTTCCATAAGCTAGTTTGCAATTCAAACCCTGATATCGATACGGTATTTTCTTAAGCTAGTTTCATGTCTGCAAACTCCCAGTTGCCTTGTTATCGATGTCAGCATTGAATCAACCAATCAGGGCTAGCTGAAGCCAGATCAATCGCGTCAAGCATTTAGTTTAATCTTTGATATAAATCAACTGGTCTGCGGTCACCTTTACAGCCAACGATTGTTTTGTTAACTCTTAATATTCATAGCATTCCTACTAAGATGAATTCATCACACATTTAAAAAAAACTCTTTGATGTTATACGTCAAAATTTGACGACCTTTTTGGCGTTGGGGTAAACCTATCTGCCTCAGACGCCAGTGGTTGCGGGTACGATCCCCGCACGGAACCAGAAAAAAAAATTTCCGTGTCTGGGTATTTATCTATTTATGCATTTATATTCTAGGTTCCCCCCTAGTTCGCTATATGGTATCCCATAACACAAGCTATGCTTACTTCGGGGCCATGTAGTTTGTGTGATTGTCTGGGGTTTTTTCTTTTTATACGTTAGTATTATTAAAATGTCAGCTCCTTTAAATCCAAGCTCATCGGTAAAATCTCTACTATTCTTTAAAGATTTTGGAATATAAAAGATATAAAATTCACTGAATAATTTAGCTGTCTTTTTACAAAAAATAAGAGTGACACATCTTCCAAATTTTACTTAACCAGCGAATTGTGAATATCTACAGATCGTGGCAGGGTGAACTTTTTGATTATGAGCAGTTTATTTTAATTATTAATTTGTTCTGTACAATATCTCAAGTTAGTGACCCTTTTGGGCGGTCCTAAGGGTCACCCCCAAATATCTGATGTATGGTGTTATTTTATTAAACAGAATTTAAATTTATGTTTCGATACGTGAATGGTTTTTTTGGGAGGGCTGGGTTTATACTAGAATATCCTATCATTCTTTTGTGTACCGTATACCTGGTGTAAAGTATTGGACATTTATATTGACAAAATCACACAATAGATATACTCAAATCGGCATCGTATCGTAACATTTGACAACTCCCTATTCGTGGTAGATCGCTAAATTTGACGTCAGTGACATGTGACGAACGCTTGCGGTTCGGCGCTTTGGGCCGGATATTGCTGTGGAGGTTGCCAGATTCGTATGAATGAGTTTTGCAACGTAACGGTAAGGCGCAGCCTCGTTTTGATTGCGCAATGACCTTTTTTTTTTTCATTTTTTTTGCATTAAATGATTTATGCAAAACGGAATTTCACTGAACGATGACGTGTATTATAATAAATTTTACATGAGTATTTGTGTGCTATAAGTGTTCACAAACGGGTAAAATTATTGAAGTAAATTTGTCTGATATTGACAGTTAAGATGATCATTAACTTTGATTAACGAAAGTAAAGTCCTCTTATATAAGGGTATCAATATCTTCCCGTGAATGATTCTAAAATTCAAATATTGGTTTGATACAAACTTACATAAATTTATTAAACATATTAACAAACTCAATAACCGTCGCTGTTTGTCAAAAATCCTGTAACTGTTTACAAGGTATACAAATATATACAGGGCGTTCGGCACAACTTTGAACATACGAAAATGGGGGGTACTAGATTTTAATTGGTTTTTTAATTTTTTTTCAACCTTATCATTATTGATTTTTGCATAAAATCGAACTTTCCACATAAGTAGATTTTCATCGAAATGGTCCGCCTTGGTAGAAAAAATCGAATAACTTTACTAAGTTGTTCGATTTTTCTAAATAATTTTCTAAATAAACTACATAATATACGTAGAAAGCTCACACATCAGAGATATTTTTAGCAATTTAGAAGTTATCAATCACGTTTATTTTTTTTAAATGCAACGCGAACTTGATTTCAAAATTATTTTTAGCCCTTTGTTTGAGGGGCCATAACTTTATTTCTAGCCATGAACAATTTTAAAAAGAACTACCAATCACCTTTATTGTAATAAATAAAAAAAGATTGATAACCATTGAGAAAAAAAAAATAGACGGGTTTAAAAAGTTCGTAAGCGAAACAATCCAAAAATATGAAAAATATTAATAAAAAAAACCTTGAGTCCTAGGCAAAATCTTTTGTGCTGGTAAGTTAACAAACCACCCCACCTACCCACATTTTTGTATGTTCAACGTTGTGCTAAATATCCTGAATATTGACAAATATAAAGCTCCATCCAGACTGTTGAAAACCAATGTTAAGGAAGGTCAAGTTGTTGACAACCAATTCCGAGTATCATCCACACTGTTACAAACGGTGGTTGCAAACAAGGAGACAAACCAAGCCACGTCCCAAATCGTCAGTGCGCTTTGATCTCTCGCGTTGGCAACATCTTCACGTTGGCAGTTTTGTATGCAATTGAGGATATAAAGAAGGAAAGGTTGAAACGCACGCAGGCTAAAAAGCTACAAAACACGAGTTATTTTTAGTTATAGTTACATAGTAAAATATACAATAACACTATTCTAAACACAGACATACATATACATGGATAACGCAAATGCATGTACTTTGCGTGTCCGAGCCCCGAGCAAGCGTCAAAGTTGGTCGCCTCTAGATTTAATCCGCGCTTATGTATGTCTGTTAGAAAATCGATTCAATAATATCGATATCGTTCTTAATAATCGATTTCATCGGCGGCATCGGTGTCTCTGAATCTGTTTGTATTTCCCAGTAATACATATCAGCTGTGACGTAACAATAGGTCTTAAAAAGTCGGCACGCTTGGTTTCAATACAAATCGTGACAATTGCGTTGTCTATGTAGATGTTTGTCTGTGTTTCTAAACTCTGCCGTTACCAACCCACCAAGGTCATGCGTAATTTGGTTGTCAACCACCGTCTTTACCGTTGCAAACTAGCAAGGTCACCTTGGTTTGATGTTTTGTTTCCAACAGTCTAGCTGGGGCTTAAAGTGAAAAGCTTGCAACAGTGACATGTTTTTTATTATTTCATAATCACTCAATTTTTCACATGTTTTGACTAAGTGCTGTTTTATTTATCTTGTTTAAACAAGCACGAGTATTTAGGAACTTCAACTTATTCGAGAAATGTTGACTAATTCTTCAGTAAGGATAAATCCAGTTTTATTTAATAAATGTCAAGAATTGATAACCAAAGTCATAGATTGTTCAACTGTTTTAATCCCATTTTCCTACTAGTTTTTTGATCAGAAATATTAGATTTCAATATAAATATCAATCCTCGATCTAAAAATCTTAACATATCATATTCTTTTATCATTGTACAGGGTGACTGATGCTACATTTTAGATATTGAAGGACAGCACTCTGTACTCGATTCTGATCATAATTATCTAATAAAATATGTAACCAAATTTTTCAGCAGAATTCCCTATAAATAAATAAAAAAAATTTACTAGGTCGACGACTGTTCTTGAAGCTGTCTTTACTTAACTACCTTTTTTGTATATTGCATACGTCTATACCAGTGTAACCATGCGTTGCGTAATAATATTTTTAACTTTCGGTTAAGTTTACTCAGTAAATAATTTATATTTATTTTTTACTAACTGTTTCGCGCGGTGTTACCCGCTTAATTTCGTATCCCTCTAGAATATCGGCATAAAAAGTAGCCTATGTGCTATTCCAGACTGTACACTATCACTATTTAAATTTCATCCAAATCCGTTGAGCCGTTCTCCCGTGAAAGAGGAACAAACATCCATACATTTATAATATGACCCACCAGTCAGCCTGTATTATCTTAATTTAAGATCAATATTTATGAGCAATGACTAATCAAATCTAGATTTCTATTTCGTATGATAGTAAATCTAACTTCTTATTCTAATTTAGACGTTCATCATCATTGTCAGCTGCTGAAGTACCCACACGGCTGGAGTCCAGCACCAAGACAACACTATATCGAGTGATTTAGAGAAATTTTGAACCCCGAGTTCCAAATTTGAATCATTCCCAGTACTAGTTACGAATATTTTTTTTCTGTACACTGATTGTTAATTAATAGCTGTTTAACTTAACTGAACTCTAAAGAGTTAAAATAGAGTTTCAAAGTGTATCGCAGTTCTCTGATTTGCTTTGACTCCCACTTTTTTATTTAACTTTGTATCCACGTTATCCCGGATGACTTGTCAAAGACTGATCTAACTCAGTAACTAAGTCAAATAAGTAGCCATTAGTTGGCAGAAAGTTGTGGCCAAAGTTGTTAGCTTATGTATACAGCTAAGTATTTTTTTGCATTAGTGCCGTTTTAATTAGTTTTGGCTTAGACTGAAACATTTGTAACTTTTGAGATAACTGTATTTATTTTTTTTAAATAAACGATGCTTTCATTGACTATAAAGTAGGTTTAAAGATACACAACATTGTTTTTTGTTTATACAAAACTATGCACACTGGTCAAATATTTTTGTATAAGAAATCGGTAAATCGGTTGTTTTCATGCTGGACTGGGAGCGAAAGAAAAACGTAGAATGTGCCAGCTGCTTCTCTTTCCGGTCATACTATAAAAGTCCGTTAAGGGAAAGAGGTTTTAAAGGCGTTTTTGTGGGCGATAGGCTGACCCCACCTCCCTACAATAGTCTCTCTCCATCTTTATAATACCTCCGAATTTGTCAAACGTGAATCAGATGGTCTTGTAACCTCTGGTGTTCTGCCTACCCCATAAGAGATACAGGTGTGACGCTGTGTATGTATGTAATCGATATATCAAAAAAAAAAATTTTGTATTAAAAACTCATCAAGTTTCAAGGCTCTTGGGTGTCTTCGTTTTGTTGCGCGAGTGAGGTCACCCTGCATGCGGCGCTCGCTTGCTACCGCCTCATGTAACGTAGGTACATACTTGCGCCCTCAGATCAAATACGATGTGCATGTCAATAAGTGTGTTCATTATTTAAGGTTCTTTAGAGATTATTAAGTTAAAATATATCATGGTATAAATATTATATTTTATTTTGTTTTCGATTCTGAACCAACTGTTTTCAGATTTCTTATAAACAAAAATAGTAGCCTTTCCTTTTGACGTCTCTAACTACTGTCGTTAAGTTGTTACTATCTCACAATTGAAGTCTTTTCAACCGACTTCCAAAAAAGAAGGAGGCTCTCAATTCGTCTGTATGTTTTTTTTGTGTCTTTGTTACACGATATTTCAGACAATTATCTATTTAAAAAATCTTGTTTCATAAGATAGAAAATACTTCATGGTTGGTCCCATATCTATTTCATCAAAATCGGTTGAGTACTTCATTGAAAATTTAAAAATTTTGAAGAAATATGTACCTATGGTTTTGGAGAATGTTTACGTTGATGACATTATAACTCAGCCAAAGTTTTGACGTGAAGTCGGGTTTTTAATGGTCTGCATTCGTTGATTATTCAATCAAAATTTTCACCAACTTCATTGTGAAAAAACTGGGGTAAGCTGGTTAGTAGGTATGTATTCTAGTATTTATCATCGTATAGTGAGCTCCAGGAACTACTTTTAGACTGGTGCAAGCCGAAAAAAGCTTGTTAATGAATTGACCCATATTTTCATTTAAGTAGTATACAATACAGGGTCATCATCATCATCATCGTCATCACTGGTAACAAATTATAGATACTGAAGGAGAGCACTCTTGACTCGATTCTGGTCATTATTATGTAATAAAAGAAGGTGTTAAATTTTTCACCAGAATTCCCAATAACTAAAAAAATGTTTTATTACTCTAGTAATAAAAAAGTAAATACTTTACTTACGTCTGAGTAAATCGCGGCACGTGACCTGGCACGTGAATCGGTGCCAAATCTTGTTTAACCATGTGTTGCGTAATTAATTATTAAACTTTCGGTCAAGGTTGATCAGTAAACAATTAATATTTATTTTTATTATATTTTTTCTCTTCATGTACGCTTTCAAACTATCACGACCTCGAATATCAAAAGCAACCCACCAGTCGTCCTGTATAGCCTTCCTATTGAAGAGGTATATAACACTGCTTTCTATGATATCATGGGGCCAAGTTTCAATTTAAAATATAGCACGTCGATAACATAAATATTTATAAAATGTTCGATGGGCGTTCGCTCTTGTTCTACGAGAAAAAACTGAAGATAGATTTTCTCGTTTCTCTCTTATGAACTACACTAACCGCTTTAAATTGCATTTCTTTGCGGAATATAATAAACAATAACCACAAACCTAGATTTATATTATATTAATATTTTCATTTCAAACGTAGAGTTAAAGAAAACTCGTACCTACTAGTTTAATGATGTACGTAACCTCATAACGTAGAAGCACATAATGGAAGTTGAAAACATAACCTACTGCATATGAAATGACCAGTCCAGTGTGTGGCTGAGCGATTTTCTGTTATGTTACTCGTAATACCAATAAATAAATAGTAATAAAAGCCCCAATCACAACAACTACATGGCCTCAAAGTAAGCTGAGCTTGCAATAAAAGATAGGTACCATGTAGCCAACTAGGGTTATTCTTGAAATAACCTTGGATTCTAAATTGCAATGGGGTGCCCATATCTCATAGCTAGCGAGTAGACTTAGTTCTGCAGCGTTTGCGGTAAAAAAAATTCGCTCTGTGACTGATTTTAATACGGCGAAGCTGGTATATTATAGTTATTTTCATAGTGTAATGTCCTACAGCATCCTACTTTGGGGCAATGCTGCAGATATTGACACGATATTTACACTGCAGAAAAGGGCTATTCGTGGAATGTATAAACTTGGAAATAGAGAATCTCTAAGATAAAAGTTTACCTAAGTTTACCCTACCTAGAATATAAATACATTTAGATAAATGCCCAGACCCGAAATTTTATTTTTTTCTTGTTCCATGCGGGAACCAAACCTGCTACCACTGGCGTTTGAGGCAGATAGATTTACCTCATCGCCAAAATGGTCGTCATTACTATCATTTAATTCATTACTATCCGAATAACGATTAGATGAAAGAAAAAAGTCTCGAGGTTTAAAAACGGGGTTTTAATTAGCTCATATTTAGTATTCCTTCGAAGAAAATAGAATGCAAACGCAACATTAGTCTCAGAAATAAATAAAAAACAAAATAAAAAATTTGAAAAACCCACGACGCGACGGTTAAAAAGTAATTGAAAAAGAATAAAATAATTTAAAATCCCCGACTGAAATGATTTATGTGACGAGAGATAATTAACGTGAAAAGCTTTTTTAAAAGTTCACTTGATCTCACACAGAGTCGGCCATATTATGAACAACATACTATTCGTTTTCATAGCACTTTCCTACGCTTACCTATTCGGTTCTCAAAGATGTAGATGTCGCAATAACATAGGTATTCAACTCCATATGAACTTTATAAGAATAGCAAGAAAATCCGTCTGGGGCTGCCATTTAATGAATTCATTTTGTAGTTTTATATTGAAATTTAATATATTGATGGCAGCCCTCGACGGACTTTCTTGCTCTTCTTATAAAGTTCATAGGGAGTTGAATACCTATGTTATTGCGACATCTACATCTTCGAGAACCGAATAGGTAAGCGTAGGGAAGTGCTATGAAAACGAATAGTATGTTGTTCATAATATGACCGACTCTGTGTGAGATCAAGTGAACTTTTAAAAAAGCTTTTCACGTTAATTATCTCTTGTCACATAAATCATTTCAGTCGGGGATTTTAAATTATTTTATTCTTTTTCAATTACTTTTTAACCGTCGCGTCGTGGGTTTTTCAAAATTTTTATTTTGTTTTTTATTTCAAACTTTTTAAAGAACATAATATAGGTACCATACATTACATTAAACAACACCTCGTTCCTCATCAGCCATGTATTTTACCAAACTGGAAAACCCATGTATTTTATTTAAATACATAGTGAAGTATTAAAATAAGTATTTACAACTCAACTTTGCTGGGGCTTTGTTGTAACGTAACTCGATATCATATTACGTAGAATGGTTTGTGCAAACCAATGTTACCA
The DNA here is from genome assembly GCA_944452665.1 of Stenoptilia bipunctidactyla. NCBI lineage: Eukaryota > Metazoa > Arthropoda > Insecta > Lepidoptera > Pterophoridae > Stenoptilia > Stenoptilia bipunctidactyla. The sequence goes on along the minus strand of OX101748.1, from coordinate 4,076,711 downwards.
TTCTTCAAAACCATTGGTCTGATTTTAATGTGGTTATCAGTGATGGCTTTGGATTGTAACACCTATCTAAGAACATGCACCAATCAAACCCAAAGCGATCACCGAAAGCCACATTTAAATCGGAGCAATGGTTTTGCAGAATTAATGGTTGTTATTACAAACAAATGTTTACCGCAGTGCCCCCTGATGAGTTGTTACTGTTAAACCTATTTAAGAGCATTATACCAATCAAATCCAAAGCGATAATTGAAAACGGCATTCAAATCGGACCAATTTGGTTTGCAAACAAATATTTACTGCAGTGCCCCCTGGTGAGTTGTTACCGCTACACCTATCTAAGAACATGCACCAATCAAATCCAAAGCGACTGAAAACTGCATTAAAATCGGACCAGTGGTTCTGGAGATAAATGGTAACATTGGTTTGCACAGACACCCTCTCACCCCAAACGCATATACCGTCTCCGTTCCGTCGTGGGTAAAAAAAATATGAGTCGCTTCCTTTTTAAAACCAGATAGCTTTTTCTTTCATCTAATCGTTATTCGGTATACATTCAGACCTTTGAATCTCATATGGTTTATTAGATATGAGGTCTAGTTCAATGAAATGATAAAAAATCATCATCTGGAACTTTAGATGCATTTAATGTGTTGGCATTTATTTTAAAAGAACTTTAATAAATAAAGTGAAATGATTTTTTGCTGTATCACGGTTATCACGCTAAGCAAAACTCTTGCCATATCTTTAGATAGAAGTTAACAATAAAATCGGTATATAGGACCTTTGTAATGATATTGCATAGATAGGTGACCTCCTTGTAAGATCCGTTCGCTTCGTAATCTCCTCGTTATATCTCTTAGTTGTGATGTCATTATTTAAATGCGATCTAAGAATGGGCTTAGATGTGAAACCGTTTGACGCTGCGTTTTATTTTAAGTCCTAAAGATTTGGTATTAAAGAACTTTTCTTTTTTTATTATTTGAATACTTTGGTATTTTAAAAAAATTTACTTGGAGCCCCATTCAATATTTAATATCGAAATACATCAAGAAAAACAAAGTATTATTTCGGGCTGTTTCACTTTATTTGGAATAATTAGGTTATGACTAAAAATATATTTTTATATAAAAGAAGATAAGTATAAATGAAGATAAGAAGATAAGAAAACACATTTTTCTACTAAGTTCGAATAATGACCAATACTGAAAATTTTCAAATATGTTATTTTTTAATGCTTTTATACAAAGAATTAACAGATGTGAAGGAAGCGAAGGAGGTAGGTATAATTATTAAGATTGCAGCAACTGGCGTTCCCTTGTCTCTGCCTACCTTAAAAGGAGACAGGCTTGAAGCCGTGTAGTCTATGACAATATATAATACAATTGATGTTATTTCAGATATTTACGACAGATAGGTACTACAGTAGAATCCGTTTATTATGACTCCGCTTATATTGACCAACCGTTCATTATAACATCTTTACACAGTGAAGTTTGGTTTTCATATAAATTTTATAACTAAGTCAGATATAATGACATCGCCGTTAGTGACATATCGCTTATTGTTACCCTTTTTATCAATTTTGTCCGCTTATAGTGACCGACCGTATGGTTTCTAAAACCTTTGGCAGTGTTCGGGAGAGTCATGTTATACCTAAAGACTTTCGGCGCATGAAAGGCTTTTTTGATTTGAGTCTCAGAGCGTAGATTTACTTATTGAGTCTACTTATTAATATCTACTTTGATTTATCTCTATTTTATTCCTCTCTATTAAAATAAATCACATACTAACTTAAACAGTTTATTTATTCTTGCAGTACCTAAGCTTTGTATGACGTCCGTTTAGTATGACTTGTTTCTTATTTCCCTTCGATGTCATTATAAACGGATTCCACTGTAAATTAAAATAAACATAATTGATCATTCTGAATGTCACATTGAAGTGGCAACTGCGCTCCAAGTTCCTCTGCTAACGAGGGAACTCCTCGACACGAAATGTTGTAATTGTATTTAATTGTGTAAGCCGGGTCTAAGTTTCACTGACACTATGGTTAGTCGAAATATCTTTCGCAGACATATTTCGTTGAAAATTCTAATTCTAATTTTATTTTATTTTATATCTTCTTCCATGCTAGACTGGGAGCGAAAGAAAAACGTAGAAGGTGCGAGCTGCTTCTCTTCCCGGGCATACTGCAAAAATCAGTTAAGAGGTTTTAAAGGCGTTTTTGTGGGCGATAGGCTGACCCCCTGTCACTACAATAGTCTCTCTCCATCTTTGTAATAACTCCAAATTTGTCAAACGTGACATCAGATGGTCTTTTAACCTCCTGTGTTCTGCCGACCCCATAAGGGATACAGGCGTGACGTTATGCATGTATGTATCTACAAAGATTAAAAATACATCTATAATTTTTTTTTGGTGTTTTTTTGTCAACGCATACACATCACATAAAGTAGGTACAGCTAGAATATGGCAAATAAATATGTAATGCACCCAAATATTTGTACTGTTAGGGGATCAAACCGCTGGAGTTTTGAGACATGACACTGTTATCTCCCATCGCGACAGCGGTCGTTATTAAACTTGCGTTTCTTGTATAATGCTGGTCATTCCTTTTATTTTTTACCTCTCTTTGCACTGTATATCTCAGTTTACTTACATTCACTTACTCATTCATTTCTAGTCAAGTAAATAACACGCTACAAAGATAGGCTTACTTATCATTATTTTCCCTGTCTGCAACTGTATTTCCAATAATGCTATGCAAAGTGAGGTTTTATAATAACGAACTAAGCCAATTTAAATTATTTTCCAGAAATAAACTGAAGATTGAAAATAACAGTTGAAGGAAAAATGTTTTTGTTCAATAACGGAGTTTATGTATAAATAGTAATTGAACAAATAATTGTATAAATAGTGACTTGGCTAGAATCTATACTATTTATATATCGCTATCAATCGGTTGTGTTTTGAGAAATTAATTTATTTTATGTATAGATATTGTGTTTTGCATTTTGGCTAAAGTTTTGTATGAGAAACACTAAATTTATTGATTTGGTTCTATTAAATGAAATAAGTCGCTAACTATGGGCCTGTGAACAGCCCTATAAACAGGCTCGGCGGGTAATGAAAAGGGCTATGCTTGGAGTTTACCTGCGGGATCGAAACGAGATCTGAAACGAGGATATTTGCAGGTGAGCCAAAATCACCAACATAGCCAGAAGGATTGCAAAGCTGAAGTGGCAATGGGCAGGGCACATAGCTCGTAGGACAGATGGCCGTTAGGCAGTGTTCTCAAGTCGTGGCCACGTACTGTGAGACGTAGCGTAATCGAGTAAATGCTGGATGAGGGCGGCATGACATCGAGCAATTTAGGGCAGGCCTTGGGGCAGGCCTTTTCTCTGCACTTTTCTCTCCGGCTCATGATAATAAACAAAACAAACTGAGAAAGATGTCGAGCAAAAGTAAAATACAATTGAACAATGAATATTTTAACTCATCTATCGAGACCTTCGTTTACAATACTAGTGTCTAAAGATTACTTTGGTTCAATAATGTTAAATTCCTATATTATTTGCGCTATAGCATGTTGTAGAACCGATCGGTGTGGAGAAACTTGGAGGAGGCCCTTGTGCAGCAGTGTGCGTCGCCAGGCGGAATGATGATGATGGTGCGGGTGACAATGTCCTAAATGACGCTAAATCTATGAGAGCTACGATTTTAGAAACCAATTAGATTTTATTTGATGACTAGAACATTGTGGTTGGGTTTGATTTGATTAACAACAGCAATGATTAGCAACATGACCTTTTATGAATGTATTAGAGTGTGAATACTACCTAAGTCATAACTTTTATGGAGTAAAACGATACGTTACTGAAGCTGTCATCGGCACCATGCTACACTACAGCGCAAATATTATTGAATACAATGTCGAAATCAAATCTTATTTTCTAAATACATACATACATAACTTCACGCCTGTATCCCGTATGGGGTAGGCCGAACACTAGAGGTAATAAAACATCTAATGTCACGTTTGACAAATTTGGAGGCATTATAATAGTGGAGAGAGACTATTGCAGTGACAGGGGGTCAGCCTATCGCCCACAAAAAAGCCTCCCATAACATCTCGGTCCCTTAACTGACTTTTACAGTATGCCCGGGAAGAGAAGCAGCTGGCATATTCTATGTTTTTCTTTCGCTCCCAGTCCAGCATAGAAGCTAAATTTTCTAAATATGCAAAGGAATTCTATTAAACGTACTTCATAAAATTGTTATCCAGAAAAACATCCGCAAATCATTCCTTTGTGTAAAACTTTCAAACAATTACTCAAATGAGTTTAACTTTTGCTCCAAATCATATCGTGAAGAGTTTTTATTATTACTGAATAATTTGCCGTACCGAGTTCTTTCTCCTTTCTTATACGTCCAATCGTTTTTAAATTTGTTTGGAGAAAATATTGTTTCTCTTTGTGAAAGCTTGGGGCGTTTATCATGTTTCCATTCTTAATTTGAATACGAGATCACATTCAATATTCTTTGAAACTAAGTCTTCGGGTTTGGGTAAAAAGATTTGAATTTGCTTAACTTTTATATTTGGATTCGCTTTATAGTTGACTTTTTAGTTTTTCATTCTTAAATCTGTTGTTGTGGATAAAGCGAGGTCATATTATCATACTGCTAAATAAGAGGTCGGAATAAAATGAGTATTAGCAAAATCTATAATCAACGAATGCAGAGCATTAAAAAAACCGACTTCACGACCAAACTTTGGCTGAGTTATGATGTCATCCACGTAAACATATTCTGAAGGCATACATACGTTTTCAAAACTTTAAAAATATTAATGAATTGCTCAACCAATTTCGATGAAATTTATATGAGATTAACTATGAAATATCCTCTATCATATGAAACAAGAATTTTCAAGATCGATTCATAATTGTCCGAAATATCGTGTAACAAAGACACAAAAAAAACATACAGACGAATTGAGAACCTCCTCCTTTTTTGGAAGTCGGTTGAAAATAGTTCAGGGTACATTAATTGTTATACTAACTTTTGCGACCAACCTCCAAAAGGTCGTTTTTCAATTTGATGTTTTTTCTTTTATATTTTTCGTCAAATAATGAGTCGTCTTTGATTGAACCCCTAGGTATACAGGGTGACTGGTGGTTCATTTTCGAAATTCCAGGACGTGATAGTTTGAGATCATACATGAAGAGAAAAAATAAAATAAATAATTATTATTTACTGAGTAAACTTAACTGAAAATCAAAGAATTCATTACGCAACGCGTTGCTACATAAGCTTAATGCAATAGATACTAAGCGGGTGATGGTGTGCGTGTGGCGAGAACACTGCTGATTGCGTGTTGACTGAGGCAGCGCGTCGGAAAAAGTGTAGTAAGGTCTCTTTATTTATTTATAGGGATTTCTGGTGAAAATTTAAATACCTACTTTTATTATATAGATAACATATAGCTGATATTAAAAATCGAAGAAGAACACATAGCTGATATTAAAAATCGAAGAGCTTCAAAGTCTGCAGTTTGTGAGCATTCCATGGACAAGCCCAACCACTACTTAAGGTTTGACTCTGTGAAAATTTTATCTAGAGAGAAGCATTACATTCCTAGAATGATCAGAGAAGCGATTGAAATTAAAAAACACCCTAATTTCAATAGAGAAGATGGTTGGAAACTATCACCGACATGGGACCCTATCCTGAAAAACATTAAATCTAACATCCAGCAAGCTGCACGACCTGTAACTCAAGATACTGTCAGCTCGTTTTGTGTCAATCCCGAACGCTACGCTCGAAGACTGAGAAACAGATGGAGATGATGATGTATAACTTTTTTCAATCTATCAATCCGACGCTTGACACCTCAGTCGCTCGTGACCACGGGGTCTGAAAAGACACCGAAACGTCGAGTCAAAATTCAAAATGTAAATATACGCGATAAATCCGGTTTTATTTAATAGTATGAATCGCGAAAACTTAAGACAATATTAAACCTCATAGTGTTAGTACATAAAAGTCCCACAATTTTCCATTAAAAAGCACTTTTATTTGAAATGTTTGTGTCGAGAAATCAAACAAAAGTATTTAACTTGAATACTTTTATAACATTTTTTAACTTCATTTTTCATCAAATAAGATAATCAACACTCATTACATACGATTAAATATATTTCTTATTAAAATAAATGGAACGAAGACCTCCAAATGAAACTAATTGGATCTCTAACATTAACAACTACTCATTATCTGTACGTCTATTATATTTGTCAAATATTGTTTCAAGTACGTTGAAATTTTATTACTTTTCAACCGACTTCCAAAAAATGAGGAGGTTCTCAATTCGTCTGTATGTATTTTTTGTGTCTTTGTTACGCGATATTTCTGACAATTATGAATCGATTTTGAAAATGATTATTTCATATGATAGAAGATACTTCATAAAGTGTGTACGTGAATGTACAGTAATATTATAAATATGTATGAGTTCGGAGAATGTTTACGTTGATGACATTATAAGTCAGCCAAAGTTTTGACGTGAAGTTGGGTTTTTTAATGCTCTGCATTCGTTGATTATTGATTAAATAAGTGTTATTTCAATTAAATCCTTGTAACTCACCTTCTTCAGTCATGCACATTAAGCTTGCTTGGATTGTTAATTATATTAATGTACATTCACGTGCATTAATATGTACACATTTCGCAACTTCGATAAGGTTCAAATTCCAATGAAAATGTATACATTCATGTACTGTTATTTAACTACGCTATGGTAGTTAAAAAATTCACACTATGTAGTATTTAATAGGCTTTTAAATTCTACGAGTTTTATTAAATCAAATTCCATTGAAAGGACTTTTATCGTATTTCATTTCATTTTGTATTTTAATATAACGTAATAAGCTTCAAATGTGGGGTAAGCTTAAACTGTTCCAACAATTGTATTTCTATTAGATGGTAACTGACCAGATTTTAGTTTTGCGGTTGTTGTTTACCTATGTCTAACATAAAATTAAATAAAAAAAATAGGGATGGGACATTTTCTTCAATGTCCTTTAATAGAAAGTTCTCATGCAGACGTGCTCATAGTGGTACACATCCGGCCTCGAGAAACCTTTTCACTTGACGCTTCTTAGTACCAAGATTAGTAAGGAAATACACTCGAAGGCAGTTCATTCTACACCTTGCGACCCGTGTCAAAAGAGAACTGTGAAAGCGCTCAGTTCGTTTTTTTTTAAATATAGATAATAATTATCATTAAGAGCTTAATGACAATTAATGTAAATATTGATTTAATATTCTTATATGCTACTCACTTAAGTGAAGACTGCTGTTGTTGACTCCTCAGTCAATTTTCTAATTAAAATTATATTTATTTTGAAAATCAGCTCTGAAGAAGTCCTGTCTTTTGCGAGGCGAAATAGCTCTGCAGCGTTATTCTTGTAAAATAACATTCAATACTCGAGCCTTCAAGTAAATATCCTGTCCTTATCTCACTACAAACGTTGCGAAAACAATCCGAACTCAATCCCAAATCGTTCAAGCGCTCCTGTTGCAGACCTAAGGATGCTTTGTCTGAACTTCCCAACCTGCTTTCTCTAGATCTGGATAATCTCCTATTTGCCAGCTAGGAGCTGTATTTTTCTACGCGCAGCCTTTTTCTCCAACTGGCTGTCGCTCATTTCTTCGGTCGATTGTCGGTAGAAAGACAAAAGATCATAAAGAGGAAGTTCAGTGAATAGAAGTCTCACACTGTCTGGGATCATCTGGTCGTGTATCTACCCCCTGGCAAGTGCCCTTTCATACTTCTGACGTATTCTCCTCCTCCTCTCTTTGAGCACTTGTACTGTCAATAGGCCTATGGGAGTTCTGAAGGTTGCCTTTTGTGGCGGTAAAAAAAAAACTTCATGTAAAATTGACTGACTCAAAATATTCCACAGAAATCTGTATTTGACTATTTCAAGTGACAAGGCAGACCATTGATGGACCACTGTCCACTCTGGTTTTCTCAGAAACTTTCTTTAAGAGTGATCACAATATGTATTTGTCACTAGTGTCAAAAAGCTTTGAAATCATATGTTACAAGAGATAACAGTCTTTTTTATGAGTTCGTTCTTGTTGCTGACGCTGCTAATATGACATTATTATTATACTCTAGATTTGAAAGCCTATTAAGTGAGGGAACAGTTTAAGTCAGTTATAGCCTATAGATTTTCACATTAAGTTGGTCCTAATGTTTGAGGTTTTAAGAGTGACATATTTACATACTTACATTAAAAATACTGTTATCAAATAATAAAAGTATTATTTTTAAGACCGATCCGCTTTTATAAAAAGCTTTACGATGCCATATTTTGATATAATCAATATACAAACACTCTAATGTCAAACGTTTATGTCGTATATGGCATTATGTTTTCTTCTTTCAAATTTGAAATATAGTAACTATAGACCACTATCCGATTGGAAGTTTCAAATGTAACAGAGAAAGTATAAGCACTGAAAGTCAGGTTGCACATGTGCGCAATCGGTTCACAGAGAAATACGTGACAATTTTGACTCCACCAGCGGTGGTGTTAGCATAATATTTATTTTAGAGAAAGATTCTTATTTCAAAAATATCGGAAGTATATCTCATGTTCTATGTGGTGAGATTAAGTTCGAACCCGAGTTTATTGACGCTAATATATAGAAAAGAAAAAAAGTTTAATCAATAATAGAATTTGCTCGATGCTCCGCTGATCTAATTTCACTCAAAATACTGTAGATTTTCCATAGTCAACTAGCTCACACCGACCAACACAAAGTACCTACTTAAGTAATAACTACATTTGGCTTAGTTTTTTGGTGTAGTACTATCTGCGTCAGACCCCAGAGTGGTCAGGGGTTTCATTCCCTCATATTTATTTTCACGAAAATGGTTATTTTCATGTACAAAATAAAAATCGTTTAGGTAGGAATATTCGTTGTATATTACTCTGGTACATCCTCAAATATATTTATTTGAAGATGTAATCTGTCGCATCAAAGAAACTCTTGTTATAGGTGAAGTACAATCACTGTGAGGTAATTGATTGCACCATATTCTCGCTTATAGCTTCGTGTTGTAAACACAGCCTGAAATATATCGAGAGGGTATCTTATTTCTTGAGGTCGTGCTTCTGACCTAATGGCAATTACTGCCGGGGCACCTCGGAGATCAGCTCTCTCTGAAACTATATAATATACTATATTTTATCTATACCTAAATGATCTTTTAGAGAGATATACCTATAACTAATGCGTGATTCGGTCCATACAACTTAAATTGTTTGATTGTATGTGATGTGTGTACACATATGCAGCGTGTTTAGTAACAGGTTGACAGTTTTTTAATCCTTTTTATTAAATCCTTAAGTCTTTAAAAAAGAACCTATCGCACTTCGTCTAAGACATGTATGTCTCAAAATGTTCTAAATAGTCCAGACTATCATCTCCTTTTATCTTTGCATCCTGTTACCAAACACCCTTTACGACTTAAGGGAACTCTTTGCTTGAAAGGAAGCCAACTTTGACACAATTTACTCGTCTAAATTAAGGACGCAGATCGTGAGAATGACCGAAAAGATTGTAACTATTTTTCATATTTAACCTATTTAGACATGGTTCATAATAATGATAATTTGCGCATATTGACATGAAAGACCAAAAATTATTTCCATTCTCATTTTAACTCTTAAAACCTAATAGTTATTATATAATAAACGTCAACAAACGCTCAAAATTGAGAAAAAATTCAAGAAAATGACTTCGTATTTTTCAGATTTCACCCAGTGAATCAATGCAAATTATACGAACAATACGAAAATACTTTTTGAACACTAAAGAAACCAATAAATATAGTCATGTACTTTTTTTGTACCTTTACAAACAAAATCTTTGCTCTGTAAAGCCCTAAAATCAAGATAACTTTTTAAATAAATGAAAAATGTAATAAATAAAAATTACACGACCAGGATTCGAACCTGGGACCTCTCGTTTGCCGGACGAGTGCCACTGAGCTACCGGGGCCAAGTGGAAGAGCACTCGTCCGGCAAACGAGAGGTCCCAGGTTCGAATCCTGTTCGTGTAATTTTTATTTATCACATTTTTTATTTATTTAAGAATGATTGAGCATTTTAAATGCAAAAACTTAAAAACATTATTAAGATAAGTTTTACGTAAATTCTCCATAGAAAGATGTATGAAAAATCACGCGCATCCCGAGCGCATTACGGTTTAGTACTCTCATAATGAGAGTCTCATTGCCAGTGTACGTTTTTGGATTTCAAGGACACCACGCGTGTTTGATGCGCCAGCAAAGTTACATGTTATGAATTTTTGTTTTTTGGGATAAACTGTAAGTTACTATTAATTAGTTATTTTTAAAATTAATTAATTTCAGTAAGTAGAAAGTACCGATACAATAAAATCTGAAGGAAATCAAAGATGCCAAACCAAGTTACTAACAAACAACTTCAATTCAATTTTCAATTTGCGGTCGCGCCTAGACCCTTTAGGCCCATTTTCCTTGGAATTTGACTTTCCCTAAAGAGAGATGAATTTCCTTGAAATCTACTTCTTAAAACGTATAAACAACCAAACTCATTACGTATTTGGGCGTCATTATGAAATCAAAATTAAATTTAGTATTTTTGTATCGACAAATGATAAAAAGTTAAAAACTTTAATCATATTAGTCTCGAATGCTCTTATACATAGATTATAATCTTTTTTGTAATATTCTTGTAAGATCTACATAAGGAGCATGGGACGTTTGCCTTTTTTACGTGCAATCACGTACCCGACCGCCCAAGGGGGAGGGGCGGGGTATGTGGGGATGATCCGGCAGAAGGCCGGACCCACCCACTAAAAACCTCCAGGTGTATCTCATCCGCCATAAGTGGAGCTCACGGTACCGCCATTGGCATTACCCGAGAGCCCCGGCGGGTTGCGCTCAGCCTCAGCCGAGCGCCAGATACCACCTGGTAGAAAGTGAATATGACGATAAGTAGTGGTCAGGAGTTTATTCCAAAGAGAAGCTTCAACTAATGTATGTACATTCTTATGGATTGGTAAATAAGTGCCTAATAAATACCTTCAATAAAATTATAGTTTTAGTTTCCACATTTTTAATCACGTGGAGGATAAAAAATTCATATACAGGGTGACAAATTTTAGATACTGAAGCATATATATGATACATGATAGCACTCTTTATTCGATTCTGATCTTAATTTTGTTAGAAGTAGGCACTTAATTTTTCACTAGAATTCCCTATAAATAAATACTACTATGCTATTATTTACTTAACATACAATTGAGTCAATCGCGGCATATGCCCTGGCACGCGGATCGCTGCCAGCGCTAGCGTAACCATGCGTTGCGTAATCAATTCTTCAACTTTCGGTTAAGCTTACTAAATAATGAATATTATATATTTTTTCTCTTCGTATATGATCTCAAACTGTCATGTCCTTGAATTTCAAAAGTGACCCAACAGTCATCCTGTATTTTATTAAAACCAATTCCAAAAAAAAAAGGATAATCATGTATCTTTTTTTTTTCAATATACAGAAATACGTTTATAAATTAAAAACATAAAAGATTACCTATCACCTATTACAAAAAATCAAACATTTTACGAAGAAATATAAAAATAGAAGATCCACAGAAAGACGCTCTTTCTTTGGGCTTTTCTCAAAGTGCCTGCCAACAAAAAAAATGATATGTGCCATTAGAGCTAATCGAACAGAACAATAGTTAATATGGAACAAAAGTTGTGGGATTATTGTATGTCAAGTTGTATAACTTCATATTTCGATTTATAAAAGTGATGAAAATATGTAAACTACTGATAGATTTCAGTAAAAATGTGACGATATAATGAAAGTAACCATACTTTTAACCAACTACAAAAAGGAGTGTTCAGTTTGTCCTGTATGTGTTATGCATGTATGTTTGTGCGTCCGCGACTATCTCGTGTTTGGATTTACTGATTTTGATGCAGTTTTCATAAGATTATTTGTCAAGGTTATAGAGACAACTATTAACTAATAAACATCATTTTAATCAATAATCAGCTTTTTTTATTTCTTGTCACCTAAAATGTTATACATAGGGTACTCAAAAAAGTACTTTGGAGAAAAATATCCCACATAGGCCTAGTCTTTCCCATTCGACTACAAAAAACCGTATTTTTGGACTTATACTTTTACCGTTTAAAAAAATCTAAACATTTGAATGCTTTCACATATCTTTAAAACTACGTCATAGTTCCAGAGCGAAATTATGTGTTAATAGTAATTACTGGAGTAAAATATGAATGAGATGTGTAGATGTCGTTGATGTATCGCGGCATCTCTTTCTAGAGCTTGTACATATTTAATTTTGTTAGTATGTGATTTTACCATGATTCCTTGAAATGAACTTCGCTTTGAACAATTTCTGTGATAAAGTTTAATGAGATTATTCTTTTAGGCTTTTATTTTGAGCTTCCGATTATTCGAGGATGTTAAACCGTCTTTTCTTTAAGTGTCTAGATTTTTTTATAGGAAACTATAAGTTAAAATAAAATAACTGATTTGTGTAGTCGAATGGGGAAGATTAGCCCTATCTGGGATATTTTTCTACAAAGAACTTTTTTGAACAACCTGTATATATTGTTTTGTGAGTCAGATCTGTGTTATTATTACAATAAATTAGGTACCCAAAAGCCTTAGAAGTATCATAACAATGCTTCAGATCATGTTTCTTCTACACTTTTTCAAATAAATGTATGTATGAAAATGACTAACTAAACTTGTATAACTTTACTCAGAGTAATCATACAACCTTTCTACCATAATAACTATTGCTCAGAACAATTAGTACTAACGATCCGTACCATTTGATTTTGTTGGCCGCCACTTATGAAATAGGCCCAAAAATGCATGGAGCCAAAATGATCTCCTTTTTAGTGTTGGTGTGCTACCAGCTCCAGCTTTCCAGATATATATTAATTTAATTGATTTTATTATATTGGAAGTGTTTTAAAATTTAATAATAGGTATTATGATTACAAGGTTATAGGCAGAAAACATAATTTCTATTTTCATGCCTATACGACCACTTTGGCGATGGGGTAAACCTGTCTGCCTAAGACACCAGTGGTTGCGGGTTCGATTCCTGCACGGAACAAGAAAAAAAATGTTCCGTGTCTGAGTGTTTATCTATCTATATATGTATTTAGATTCTAGGTTCCCCCTTAGTTCGCTACATGGTATCCCATAACACAAGCTATGCTTACTTTGGGGCCATGTAGTTGGTGTGATTGTCTGGGGATTTTATTATTTTTTGTCACCTTTCACAATGTATTTGATCGTGAGTAAAATTGAGTATCTATTGTTTTTTAAGTATTAAGTGTTCAATTTACAATTCAATTTACATATTTTATTTTAAAGAGTTCACTGCTTATAATTGCTGTTCCGATCGTAACTCGATGTTTTGGTATCTTTACAGAACCAGAAGTCACGAACGACTTTTTGTCACAATATCTAACAAATTCAAAATGGATAATTATTTGAGTAGTCTGTACCAGAGGTAGGTACTGAAAAAATGTTAATTAATTTATTCAAGATCGTTCAAATGCGTCGGAATATTATTACCAGTATTTCCGATCTCGTGAGAATTCAAAACTTTTCATAAAACTTTGGAGTTATTTGTTCTGGCATTTCTGTTTTGGTCGAAATACCAATTCCTTTCGTTCACTTCACAATGGAATTGTTTACGAGATTTTAGAGTTTTATAATATTTTCTTTTTCAGTTTTGCTTATGGCTTGGCTATATAGGCTTTTGCTATTGGCTATATTCGCTTATTCTAAAAAAATCTCGGCCTCTGAGTTTCACCATAAATTTAAAATTAGGGGTAATCCAAGCAATTTGAAAAAAATATTCACGAATTTGCATTAATATTAAATAATCTATGCATAAGCTGATACAATTATTCTATATCCATATCGATCGTGTACAGATAAGTTGATAAAAATTTCCCAAACTATCTGACAAAGATCTGTACTGAAAACTGTTTTTAATTTTTTTCTGGTTTCGCTGCTGCAATTTGCAACCGACTCCACACTAGGCGAAGATTCCTAAGCATGCAAATCTAGAAAGTTCTGTGATCGCTCTGCAGAGTAGGAATATCATTTACGTAGACAGCTCTTAGTTTTAGATTTGTACATTGTACAATCGAAAAAAGGGGCGCTGTGGTCAGTGAAAGCTGAAGATTCAGTAAGGATAAAGTAAAAAAGGAGGAGAGAGATTTGTTAAAAACAGTTTAGTTTGTTCTTAGAACGAGAGTGAATGGTGAAAATATTAAGCAACACCAGATAATCACTCCTTGGGAAAAAACTCCTGATTCGGTTATGGCATCTAAAATAGTATCGTGATTTAGTGGGTTTTAAAAATTCCTCAAAGATTTTATTAAGTAATATTTGTCGTCTGAATTCCTCCCGTATAGGAAATATATGCTGTGGCCAATTTGGAAATCACTAAACAGACTCCGGACCCAAGTCGGCCGAAATAAAGAAAACAAAGGCACATGGGGATTCAGCGTTGATGGAGATGGTCAATTGCATGTGCGACGCGACTAAACAAACAATGTCACAATCTGTACAGTCCTATGTGCCCAGAAACCTTCACTATCGAGGACCTCTTGCAATTGTCACCGATAACACAATTAAGATAGCCTGGGCTTAAAAAATATTATTTCTTTTAGGCTGAAATGTAAAAACATAGGTACGTTCATGGCAAATTTAATTACATAATCTATTTTAAGTATTATCTTATTCGTATCATTAGAAGAAGTTCAGTGCTACGAACAGTTGATTGTTTCTACACATACATACACAACTTCACGCCTGTATCCCGTATGGGGTAGGCAGAACACCAGAGGTAATAAAACCATCTGATGTCACGTTTGACAAATTAGGAGGCATTATAATAGTGAAGATTGTTTCTATAGTGAAGATTGTTGATTGTTTCTTTTCAAAGATAATTTGAAAAATAACAAAACAAAAGTGATTCCGTTTAACCAAGTGTTATTTTACTTAAAAACAGATATTCTTCACATTTTATTCAGTCCATTTCCATTACTTAAGAATTTCTTGGGTTGGAATTGAAATTTCTTTTAAGAGTGCCCTAGTAGAATATCTTAAACAAGTTTTAAAATGTCTAGGTTCGCTGATTTAGGCTGTATGTGACACTAAGCTGGGAAAATAGGGTTTTGCAGTTTGCTGTTTTACAAAAATAGGGGCAAAACATGTTACAACACAGCTTAATGTTAAGGTTTGGTGTGGTTTATTTTTGAACCTGAATCATTAAAGTTTTTCTAAAGTTTGAGTAATACTTACCATTGATGATAGATTAACATGTAATATAATTTAAGACCTACTTGTAATTACCATATAAAGAATTTATTATTTATTATTATTATTCGACATTTCAAAATCAACACGCCTTTCGGCGGGAAAGACCCGACAATCGGACCAGTCGGTCGGGGATCAGAGCAAGAGAGACAGAAACCGGAGAACGATTCGGGCAGTCTCGAGCAAAACCGCTTTTTGCATGCGTGCAGGAAGCGAACCGCCGCGCAATCCAAACCTTTCAATTATTATTAATCCTATGTAGGTAGGTAAGTGTTACTACTGAACAGCGGTATTCTCTCTAACAAGCAATATTATTTTTAAGAGAGAGAATTTTAGAGAGCCTGTAGAAACTATAGTTTTCATATTGTCAAAGTGCTTCGTTGGAACGGCTTCAAACTACCTTGACACTGCCGTAGTGACCGCGTGAAGCCGCAGCATAGATAGCCGAACCTACAACTTCATATCTCTCCTGTAAATGAAGTAACTCACAAGATTGCCCGTATTCAAAAGCGCCTCTCTATTAAAGTGAAATCTAGTTACATTGAAGTTCCCATTAGAAGATACAGAATTTCAAAGTTAACTATTGTTTTTGGCTTGCCTAAATTGGCTGGTGCTTGCGTTATACTCGTGAACGGGTGTTACTAGCGGTGCTAGGTCGTTTTGCTAATGATACTATGACTATTTTATTCCATTCTTGTTCAAATACTCTGGTCCCAGTCTGTCATGTTCGTATTGTGCATCCATGGCTCATTGCACCTGCTATGTAAGCAATTTGGTTGTGGAATGGCATTGGCTCTCACAATTAGCTGTCTTGTGTTTGCTTTTTTTCATGTCACGGTCAGTTTGTACTGTACCTATTTGTATTAATTTGATAATTGTGACTGAAAAAGAGTGCCAAGAGTTTTTTTCCGCCGGCTTTTTTTGTCTCTTGGTCTACTGTAATATCTTATTTAATAACTATCAACGACTAGTTAAAGCCGAAGTATGTGATGACTGACTTCATCAAGTGTTTTGTAAAATTCCTAAGATGAATTAAACTTTTTTGAATTTTGAATTTTTTTTTTTGGTCGAACAAATCTAAATGAAAGTTCAAGATTCACATCGCTGAAAATTTTTTCAGTTTATGAGAATAAGCCTAAATAAGCTCATCTATTATTCAAGACTTAAGGAAACTCGTTGGAGGATGTGGGGATGTTTTAAAATCATATCATAGATTTGTCGACGTCTTTGTGGCGCCGTGGTTACTGTGCATATCATACGATATCGCAGGTTAAGCGCGTTTGGCGTGGTCGGTATTAGGAAGGCTGTCCGACGATCATTTATTTCTTACGACGACTTCCGTGCTTCAGAGGGCACGTTAGATAGTCGGTCCCGAGTGCTGTATACTTGAATACAGTAGTCGTAAGGGTAAGTCAGAAGCCATTTCGGCACCCTGAAAATTCGGACATCTACAAACCAGGACTGGGCCATCTTGGTGGATTACGGCTTTAACCTCCTTGTCACCTAGAGGAGAGACTCATAGCCCTGCAGTGGGCTCATCACACGGAGTTGTGATGATGATCATAGATTTATCTAAGTTAACATATACATAAATTACAAAAGTACAGCCAGAACTAGACTGCTTCTACGTACTTAAGGGTACCTCAACAGAATGAGCAAGAAATTCAGCGGCATGGTCAGTTATCGTCTAGATGTTTCTATATCGACGCTTTGTCTAACACTAGTGGGTAAAGTAAACTTATGTTGACTAAAAAGCAAATGAAGGGTATTTATAATATCATGCCATTAAATGTTTTGTAGCCACAATGAGCGAATGTCCGGAGGCCAGTAGAAACAAAAAAAATCACCATCTAGATAAATGTGACTGTCATTCAATTATTTAATTTATTTATGTTGAGGTGGATTTTTGGAAATCTTCAAAATAATTGATAACGTTTATTATGAGAATATTGCACTTGATTTTTGTTGTACTTTCCTTTAATACTAAGTTCTTTTTTAATGTAAGTAACTATCGATATTTTTTTAATAACGTGTCAGAATATCCCACATTTAAATAATAGTGTAAATCATTATTAATCGCGACCAAATAAATTGAAAAATCTAATTTTATTACAAACTTATTTAACTGTTCAGTTAATCTACTTTTGAAATGTCATAGTTTGTAAGCAATTCAAATTAACCTTCATTCATTATGAGCTCCAATCAAAACCAAAAATTCAACATGAACCAGCTCAATTCACAATCATATTTCACACAAAATTGTTAATGAAGTGTACAGTGAACTTTAATTATCAAAATAATTAGCTGTTGTGAGCCGTTTTATCCGCGGAATTTCATATCCCGCGAGAATTTTTATTCCTTAGAGCAATTTTACAAATGTAAAAATAAAATATCCTGACATAACTAATATTGTAATAAATTGAATGTAATAATACCGATGTGACATTAAGAATAATAAGTACTTTTAAATTGTATACTAACAATAATATTGCATGCTGATGGACAGCATAGTATGTAGAACTAAAAATTATTATGTTACAACTTATATGTACGATACTATGAAGCAATAAATGATTTGATTTGAATTTCAAATCCTGCGAAAATTTCAAATCCCGCAAAAATTTCGAATCCCGCGAGAATTTCGGGATGAAAGTAGCCTATGTGCTAAACCATTGTATTCTATCACTTTGTAAAATTTCATCCATAGCCGTTTTGCCGTGATTGAGGAACAAACATCCATACATAAATCCATTCAAACATTCATATTTATAATATTATTAAGATTTTAATATTAGTAAGGTAAGATGATCTCCAAATTGTCTTATCTCACCAAATACTTTCGTATTTTGTATTTTATGCTTATATAGAGCTTAACATGAGTTTATTCGTAGTACCGTAGAAATATTTTGATAAAAGCGTCGGTTTTATATATTTTTTGATGAGAATAAAAGTGTCTTAATTCGTTCATAGAAACAAACTCAGCAGATATGTTCTTCTATTCTTATAATTTATTTGTCTAATTCTTATGCTTTACCCAAATATTTATAGACTTTGTCAACACGATTGTCACAAATGTCACAATGATTATTACTAAAAACTAATACGTCGCCATCTTGTCCATTTTTCGGAATACTTTCTCAAGTTAAAAGTTTAGATGGATGTATGTTCCTCAATCACGGTTCAACGGTTCAACGGATTTGCATAAAATTTAGCATAGGTTACTTTTTATCCCGATATTCTTGCGGGATTCAAAATTGCGAAAAAAACCGCACGAAACAGATAGTGATTCATACATTGTTGTTTATGTAAATAAGACATTTTTCAATGCAGATTTGTCTACTGTATAATTCATATCAATACGTGTATGGAAACTCAGGTTTTTGGTATATATCTATAATAATAATAATTTATTTGTACCAAAAAATATTACATTACACAACTTATATAATAGCGTTTTATACATAGTATACACAATATGACAAAGTCGTTTTCATAGCATCTGCTGCCGAACTAGGTTTATACCCTGTATTGCAGCAGACAGCGCCTTCAGCCTCGTTTATTAACATTTACATACTATATCCATATTTTCAGTTTCTTTTATGTGTGCTGATCGTATTGGTGTCATGTGTTTGGGTATGATATGTTGAAGATAATACACATATAAATATATATATTTTTATCTTGATATACCAACTTTATAAGATTTAAATTAAGTAAATAGCAGACTTATCTATACTAATTCTAATTACTAATCTATACTAATATATAAAGCTGAAGAGTTTGTTTTTTTGTTTGTTTGTTTGAACGCGTTAATCTCAGAAACTACAAGTGGGATTTAAAAAATTCTGTTTGCATTTGACAGCCCAACTCTTGAGGAAGGTTAAAGGCTATATTTTATCCCGAAATTCCCACGGGATCAAAAGTTACGCGGGTAAAACCGCGCGCGTTGTCTAGTAATATATAAAGCTGAAGAGTTTTTTTTTGTTTGTTTGTTCGTTTGATCGCACTAATCTTAGAAACTACAAATGGGATTTGAAAAATTCTTTTAGCATTTGATAGCCCAACTCTTGAGGAAGGTTATAGGCTATATTTTATTCCAAAATTCTTACGGGATCAAAAGTTACGCGGGTAAAACCGCGCACGGTGGCTAGTACTCAATATAAACGTTTATATATTTATTTATTACACAAATATTTTTTTTTGTTTCTTATTTATATTCTGTGATTGCACTCCGCTAATATGAAAATGCTTTTAAGTACTATTTTTATTCATTTTCAATTTTAAACAAAAGAAATTCTATTAACTTTTTGTTAAGACACCTACATTTCATTAAACCTTGTTTAATAGCCTATCTAATTTGATAATAAATTTTTAGATAAAGTTAAATTTATAAAACTTAGAAGAAGAGGAAAAACTCGGACCAAATTTCAATATTAACTTTATTTTTGAAAACATAACATTAAGTTTTCAAATTTTTTTATAAAAAATAATTGTTTTGTTTAGATTTTGATGTAACAATAATCAACGAATGCAGGGCATTAAAAAAACGACTTCACGTCAAAACTTTGGCTGAGTTATAATGTCATCAACGTAAATCTCCGAAATAATAAATATTTTTGGAAAAAAATTAAATTTTCAAAGAAGTGCTCAATCGATTTCGATGAAATTTATACGGAACTATCTATGAAGTATCTTCTATCAATTGAAGTAAGAATTTTTAAAATCAATTCATAATTGTCCGAAATATCGTGTAACAAAGACACAAAAAAAACATACATACGAATTGAGAACCTCATCCTTTTTCGGAAGTCGGTTGAAAAGAAAGTTAAGATTGAAATATTTTCTGAGATTTTCCTCTTCTTTAAAGTTTTTTTAAAATTTAACTTTTATCTAAAAGTTTATTATTATAAGACTAGATAGGCCATTAACTAGGTTTATTTTAAGGTGTCTTAAGGTGACACCCGGGGCGATTTGGCGAAATAGGGGTATGTTCAACCCCTATAAAGTACGGAAAAACGTTAAAACACAATACCGAAATAAATATATATTATAGATTAATCTTCACTCTTTAAGTGCTCACGAGGATTTTTTTGAGAAGTTTCAAGTTCATTAGAAAACTAGCTGCTGCCCGCGACGTCGTCTGCGTGAACGCTATGCAGCACCAAACGCACCTACGATTATAACACTGCTAGCGTGATAATATGTAGCCTATATGTTGACCCGACTTCTTAACTATCTTCATGCCAAATTTGAAGTAAATCCATGCAGTACTTTTTGAGTTTATCCCGGAAAGACAAACAGACAAACAGACAAAAATTCTAAAAACTATATTTTTTGTTTCTGTTTCGATTGTAGATCATACCCCAAGTATTCTTTTAAAAAAATATTCAATGTACAGTTTTGACTTTCCTACCATTTTATTATATGTATATAGATAAAATTACCGTGGACATCGATTTTACTGCAAAATATGGATAAACTACGATACTACGCGGCTTACATGAATGCAATTTTTTTTATATAATACAACTTAAATTGCACTACAATCGATCACGAGGAATTTTTATTTTACTCATTGTGAGTTTTTTAATTATCGATTTCCTGTTTTGTTAATATTTTGGTGACCGCGGCGCTCTGCGCGGGCGACGGGCGGCATACGGCCTCCGGCTCTCGTACGGGTAACCTGTGTCCGTTGTCCCTCTGCATTGAAATAATCGAGTAGTTGAAATTATTAGTTTCTGGTGAGAAAAACAGCAAAAGGACGATTTATTTTGTTTGTACATTGCATTGTGAAAAGACACTACTAGATTTGTAAAATAATAATATCTGAGAACCGCCGCGAAAGGACGTTTATTTTAGTTCGTAATAATATACTGTGAAGATTCTTTGAAAGAGGCAGGTGCGGGGAAGACGTTTAAAACTCTCAAGGTTGTTGGCGCATGTACAAGCCTTAACAAAAAGTCAATAGAATTTTAGTTATTGAGGTTTAATTGAAATATCCCTAGACTATGTTGCTTCTATGCTGGACTGGGAGCGAAAGAAAAACATAGAATGTGCCAGCTGCTTCTCTTCCCAGGCATACTGTAAAAGTCAGTTAAGGGACCGAGGTGTTATGGGAAGCTTTTTTGTGGGCGATAGGCTGACCCCCTGTCACTGCAATAGTCTCTCTCCACTATTATAATGCCTCCAAATTCATCAAACGTGACATCTGATGGTTTTATTACCTCTGGTATTCTGCCTACCCCATACGGGATACAGGCGTGAAGTTATGTATGTATGTTGATGTGTTGTTTGTTGATTCATGACCATATTATTATTTTTATTGTATTTTTAAGAATTATCTTCTCATTTTACATCACTGTTGATCTGGTCTATTTTCACCCTTACATTCGACAAAAAGTCGCCTCCATGAATGTGACAATCGAGGCTTGGTTCATGTGCGTGCATTCATTATAGTCTTCCATTTAAGATGTGATATATGTGTGGTACGCTGTTAGCATATGATAACGGTTTCTTATAGTACATGCAGAAGGTTATTGTGTGAGTGATTTGTATAAGCAACTAACGTTGTTTTTTTTTTATATTGTCAGGATAGGACGTTTGTCTTCTCTGCCACATTTTGTTTTTTTGTTAACGTCTTGATCAAGGAACTTGATTCAAAGAAAATTAAATAAATGAAAAATGTGATAAATAAAAATTGTGATAATTTCATTCATTTATTTATGAATAATTGAGCATTTTAAATGCAAAAACTTAAAAACATTATTAAAGAAAATTAATTAAAATATTACAAATCACATTTTATTTATTTGATAAAACAAAAAAATGTAATTTAAAAATACTTTCGCATCTGATAGCATTATAATTCTGTTTCAATTAAGCATTACTCGTGCGTGACCATGGTTTCAGAACGTCGATTTATATAATAATTTTGTTGGTAATTCAAATATTATTAGAACTCCATAAGATACAACGTCAAAATCCAGTGAAAAACGACTTTAATTTTTTGCCATTTATCTTCATTTATCGAATTTACCGTTCATATTTTCATCTTATTTTGAAACGTCAAATTTATTTAAAACAAAATGAGTTACTGAAAGTATATGAAAAAATTGATATCATCGCTTTTCGCATTCGACTAAAAAATGTTCAAATGAAATTTTATAATAATATTATTGATGCCTGCAATTCAGTTCACAGCGTGAGTGTTCAGATAATATTTGTCGAAACACTGAATAGTTTCGAGACACAAACATGTTTGCCGTTTATACCAAATGTTGCAAATAGTACAGATAAGTGCTGCGTATATTGTTCAATATATTATGGAAGTTCACTTTTGCAGGTTTGTTTTCGAACTTAAATGTTTACGCGTCAAAAACTTTGAGAATTGAATTTTATTCAATTCATGATTGGTAACAATGTATTCTATCAAAAACTTGCAATTTCCCCTGCAACTGTGAAAAATTAATTTTGATTTCCCTAGAATTTATTGATCTATCAGATTCAATGATATTTTTTTAAATCTTACCAAATTATTTGGAAATCATCATTATCATCAATACTCTTAACGAGTACTGCAGGGTTATGACTCTCTCCTCTGGGTGATGAGGTTTTAGGTCATAGACAACCAAGCTGGCCGCTGGTGGACGTCAAAATTTTCAGGGTGCCAAAATGACTTCTAAGGGTGTTCGTCAATCGACGTCGGTGGATTGATGTGGTAACACCCTAACAAACCCTCACGACCACTGTATACAAGTATACAGCAACCGGGACCGACTGATTAACGTTCCCTGCGAAGCACATTTCGAAGACATGCGTATTCTAATAAACGCAAAACTCTTTAATTTTATTATATGAGTAGTCAATAAAATAATACAATTATTTAAATTTATTTGATTTAAATAGCTCAACAATGTTATTTCGAATCCTACAATGTTGAAGTTGATCTTTGAGTTTTACCGAATCCAATAATGTCGTTGTTTTCAATTCATTCATTTTGCATGATGAAAGTTTGAGAACCAACTTTTGCCAAGCGGTTGAATTTTAAACAATGTATGCTGATCTGATATCGAGAGAGTACTGTCGAGGCGAAAATAACTTATCCAGTTTAAAAGGCCTTTATTTTTAGCTGTGATTTTATTGTTACTGGTGGTTGTATGTTTTTTTACTGGTGAACAATCCCGCTTCAAACTCAACCTTACTTGATGGTAAATGATGATTGAAGATGAAAAAAAACAGATTTAAGAAGAGGCCATGAGACTCCTCCAGTACCCTGAGTATGCGCACTTAACATCTTACTTTACTGATCCGCCTTGAAAAAGACCAACCGGAAGATAAAAGCTGAGCAGCGGGCGGCACCCACTTTCATGAGTTTGCCCACTTGCATGAGCTGAAAGCTAAAATGACAAAGCTAAGACTAAGTTATCTGTTGTGACGAGACTTACTCTAAGATAGGTAAGGCTGGAAAGAAAACAACGTTTACAAACGTTGGGCTTGCTGGAGTTTCCTAATAAGGGGAGTGAACTTGGTCAAAACCGGAAGGGCACCGTTGGAACCCTCAGGGCTGGCGTCAAGAGCGGCGCCAAAAGCCAGAATTTCGTCGATGGGAGCGAGTTGGATCCAGAACGCCATGCGGTAATGTGAGGCCTTTGCATTCTGGCTCTGGGAAGCTGGTTGGGCAGCAAGATGCGATTGACTCGCAACGGGGCTTTTTAGACCTAAAATGAAAGCTGAAATAGCTTAAAGATGGCTGCAGGAAGAACGCTCGAGTTAGGCTGAGGAAGCTCTCTCTAGTTTTCGATGGGCTTCACGGTAGCCCTGGCACAGCGCAGTTCATAAGGGGCAGCCGCGATAGTTTGCCGTGTGGCTAGGCTGGCCGCACAAAACGCAGGACGGATCAGAAGTTGACTCTAGGCACTTAACACACCTAGGAGAAGCAAAACAGTTTGCTGCCGCATGGCCATACATTTGGCAGCAGAGGTATTGACCGGGTCACCACGTTTGTATGGTTTATCGACGGGAATGTTTGAGAGACCGCACACGGTGTGATTCCCTTTGAAGATGGACGGCCTTTTCAGTTTGTTTGCTAGGACCACTAGCGCAAGTGGAAATTGTTTGCCCCGGGGCTATGCATTTTTTGCACAAATTTGACGGGGAAAAATTGAGATGACAAGTCCTCTAGAACTTGCTCGTTCTATAGCTCGAACGGCATGTTTCTGAGAACGGCATAAATCTTACGCTGTTCAGGGAGGGCGTAAGTATAATACTCTTTTTAGCTAGAAGCCGAGTCCAATTCCTGAAATCGACGATGGAAGAGACCTCGACCTTGATAGTGATGAGACTTGTGTTGGATGCCCTCGTATACTGAATTTTAGGACTATGTGTACCTATTATTTATTTATACATTAATAACCAATTAATTTATAAATTAATTTATGTTCATCGGGCTGGATACCATACACCGTCATGAGAAATTCAATTTGATATGTTTTTGATTAAAACTATATGTGAAGCACTTTATGTCAGCTATTTCAAAATTATTTTATTTTTTTTAAACAAAAAGCAGCATTATAAAATACCTCCTCGAATTATACTCATTGTTGAATTATACGCTTATGTTTTTAAAAAAAAAAAAAAAATTCTATTTTTTTTGTATGTACCTCTGTCCTGCTATGTTTATCATGTTAATTATAATTCATGACATATTCATCACTAGTTTAAAGCGTCCGTGCATTCAATAAGAGGCGTGCACTGAAAATCAAAATCAGCGCTGAAATTGATTGAATATGAATTCTTCAGCACAATAAAAATGCAAGCCTTTTAAACGTAAAATTGAGTATTTTTTTTTATTTTTGTTTGCTATTTTCAGGTTGCGTCGAAAAACTTTTTTAAGGTAATATCGCCGAAGATGGCCCGGCTGCGTATTTACAAAGGCTATATACCATTAGAGTGAAATCGGAAACTGAACTGGCTTAGCTTTTGTACGATAAAAACTTGCTGAAATCCTTATCTATTCTACTACAAAAAATTACCAAATTTGCATAGACTTTGCGAGATAACTTCAATTTAACATTGCAGCAATAAACGTCAGCTTCAATAATAAGTTGATACTTATATAGCAATTGTTCTGATTTTCAAAGGTGGATAAAAAATGTGCATGTATTATGACCATCGCTATTTCGATGACTTACCGTTTGACTTTTGCCCATGTCGAGATTGTCCAGGGTTGACTATTATAGCTGACCAGGTTTATGGCGCTTCGCCGGCCGCTACCTCGGCACCACTCGCTATGTATGTTTATACAGTGTGTCCGGTCACGACCTAGCGATAATTTAAGGTTACAAAATATACCTAATTTCATCGACAAAAACACCCATATATGGGGTCTGTTTTTTTTTATTTTTATAGATAACTCTGCTGAAAGATACCGATTTCTCTGGACAGAAAGGTCCTACAGATGTAAAAAATGTTTTTTTTTTTATTTTTCTTAACATATTTCAAAAACTAGCACAATAATACCTACTAACTTTTTTAATACTGTCCTAATGCTTAAGGATATTACTTACAAATTGACGTTAAAATTATTGTTGTTAAGTACATAACTCGAGAGTTAGGACTGTTTGAACATGACCCTTTTGCGAGGATCATGAATGTACTACTTTTTTCGATTTCTTGTTTCTCATATAAATAATTTACAACTTATATCATGTTTTCTTTACTCTATTCAACGGTTAAATTTTACAAGGTTTTGAAATTAAGTGGGCCTTCAGTCGTATTTAATTTTTTTGAAGTACTATGTATACAGCGTGACATTATATAAGCACACATTAATCTGTCTTTGTTTCTTCCATTTTCTAGCCAAATTGTTTACCATTGTAAAAAAGCTTTTAACAAAAAAGGACTGATAGTTGTATATTTTGTGATAAAATTTATATTATGGTATATTGACAGTATATATAGGGTCGCCACATAATAGTCAATTATATTTTAATAGCAGATTCAGATCAAGGAGTGGGTCTGAATTTAGAAAAAAAAAATTTTTTTTTCAACATTGTTCATAAATTAAAATTTCATAATACTTCTAAGTGCATAAAATTTTAGTTTAATCTCTAATTTACGACTACATAGCAAGATGAGAAAACGTTTCCATCTATTTCTATTAAACAATAAAATATTAGTTACATTACCAAACAATACCTATAGGTACGTTCTTGCGCGACACAAGCAAACGAGCCGAAAGTCAAATTCGAGCCGCCGGCGGCGCCGCGCCCGCGCCTACTATGTTTGATTGAAAGCACGCCACGCCCCCCGCTCGTCAGTCTGTCCAGAGATTCGCGCGCGCGAACACTAAATCGATAACTAACAAAAATGTCGAATTACGCGATTATGGCACGTTTAATCCACAGTCACAGACGCCGGCAGACCTCGATTTCTGGTTCACGCGAAGAAGACGTGCTGGAGTGTTTTGAACAGCATCCGATAGCCAGCACAAACGATGCGGCTCAGGTTTTCGAAGTCAGCAGCTCGTGGGTGCGGCGCTTGCTGCGACGAGAGGGCTCAAGTCTTACCACTTTACGAAAGTGCAAGAACTGAAGCAACTACCTATGCTCCGCGTGTGTAGTCTATGGTTGGTTGCTGAAGCACATTCTATGGACTGACGAGTCCACCTATCGCTGTTATCAAAAGTGATAAGGATACTTTATGGATAGTCAAAATTAATAAGCTAAACATGACAGGTTTTGTGTTCAGTGTATGGGCTAATGGGACTCCATGTACAGCAGTTATTGTGAATGTGATAAGTTATCAGTGACTAATACCTAGCACGGTATTTAACATCAGCGACAGGACGCAAGGTAAAAATGTAAGTTATTTTTGTACGTTATACCTACACTGTACATAGTTATAAATAAGGTTATTCCAGTTACTAAACACGTCATTCTAACATTAAATTAATTATAAAATCAATTTATTTATTTTAACAAAGACTTCAAGCACGAATGCTTTATTTTAAGTTCATTTTTAATTTAATGAAGATCAAAACTAAAACAGTATTTAGATACAATTAGTTTAACGTGAAATTGATAGTCAAAAACCTGTAACAGTAGTGTGATGGGACATTAGAATCACCTTTTATTCTGATGTATGACGTAATTACAGCTGATTCCGCGCTAAGTAGGTAACTAGGTCATGCAAACACACGGGCGCGCGTCAACGACCTTCGCTCGGATGCGTAGGTATCTACTATTCGCGTAAGATTATTGTTTTGGTGAAGTGATTTTCTTAAAAGAAAT
Source organism: Stenoptilia bipunctidactyla (assembly GCA_944452665.1). NCBI lineage: Eukaryota > Metazoa > Arthropoda > Insecta > Lepidoptera > Pterophoridae > Stenoptilia > Stenoptilia bipunctidactyla. Next base: position 4,048,972 of record OX101748.1, on the reverse strand, counting down.
AGACGGAAATATTTTTATGCTATGTACCTAGTCATGAAGTGTAGATTAAACTTAAATTTTATTCATTAAAAATAATTTTGAAATTTTAATTTATGAAAAATATAAAAAAGAAATTTACTTCATAATTTAAACCAACACATCATTGTTAACCCAATTTTAAAATATCACAGACTATTATAAATTGACCCTGTATATTTACTATTCTTAAGGCCGTCTTATAGCGCAGTGTAGGTATTATATCAGTCGGATTTTCATTCTCGGTCCACTTTAATATCATTTTAAAAGCGAAATAATATACTTATTTGATTTAGATGTACGTGAATATTTAAGCAGGATATTATTTACTACAAATATATGTTTTTTAACCTTACTAGCTTTTGCGACCCGACTGTACCAATTCCATAGCAAGAGGGACGCGTGGATGATCTGCAAAATTGACCTCGGTTCTCCATTCGAAATTTAAAAAAAGTTTTATTACTTTTCAAAATGTTCTTGTTTGTAACTTAGTTAGCATACAATGTAAGATTAGTAAGATTTTAGTTGTATTTCTGAATATTTCTTTATACATTGTTATTATATAGAGAGGCTGCTCCTGCAAGGAGCGATGATTTTAATAGATTATACTCGTGTTTCGTCCGAAGAGATAATCTGAAAGAAATTATTATTTCATTTGTACTTGTAGTAGTGTACCTAGCGACTACCACATCACACTATCGTTGAGATATCTTCACTCTAATGAAGAATGAATGAATGAAGCTTGTTAACTCCCGGTCCTTTTCCCATCGTCGGTTCCGCTGCGATCTTACGTCATTGTTGTTCTTAGTGTCTAACCACTCACACGCTTAGCTTCTTACTTCAAATTATTTTTTAAGTAATTACTTCCAAGTCTTAAAAATGCCTAAGAGGTCAAGTGAAAATGAGTTAGTCAATAATTTCAAGAAATTTACTAAAAATCGCAAGACATTTGAAACAAAATGACCATCCGCGTCGTTCTTGAAAAAGAATATAACGAATATCATCGTCGTCATTTGAAGATTCCTGGAATTCCCAGATACACAGAACAGTAAGTACTTTTAAGAAAATGTAGAATTTTATTCAATAATTTGTTATCTAGATAATAATTTTAAACAACGTATGTTTAAAATGATTCTCAATCTACCCTCATTTTCTAGTTAATTTATTTTGATAAAACCAAATATTAAATAAAACCATTGTGCATCAGGACAGTTACAAGAACTGATCCGACGCATATTGAACATTGCTAATTGCACCAGGACTGCCACAAGGGCTGCTCCGATGCTTACCGCAAATATAAACTACTCTGTGTTCAGGATATATTGCACCAGGACAGCTTTAAGGGCTGATCCGCCGCATATCGTACATTGTTACTTGCACCAGAACTGCCACAAGGGCTACTCCGACGCATACCGCACATATAAATTACTCTGTATTTAGGATATATTGCAACAGGGCTGCCTTAAGGGCTGGTCCGTCGCATATCGTACATTGTTACATTCACCAGGACAGCTACAAGGGCTGCTTCGCTGCAAAGCATACGTTGGTACTTGCACCAGGACTGCCACAAGGGCTGCTCCGACGCTTATCGCACATATAGACTACTCTTTATTAAGGATATATTGCAACAGGACAGCTTTAAGGGCTGATCCGCCGCATATCGTACATTGTTACTTGCACCAGAACTGCCACAAGGGCTACTCCGACGCATACCGCACATATAAATTACTCTGTATTTAGGATATATTGCAACAGGGCTGCCTTAAGGGCTGGTCCGTCGCATATCGTACATTGTTACATTCACCAGGACAGCTACAAGGGCTGCTTCGCTGCAAAGCATACGTTGGTACTTGCACCAGGACTGCCACAAGGGCTGCTCCGACGCTTATCGCACATATAGACTACTCTTTATTAAGGATATATTGCAACAGGACAGCTTTAAGGGCTGATCCGCCGCATATCGTACATCGTTACATTCACCAGGACAGCTACAAGGGCTGCTTCACTGCATAGCATACGTTGGTACTTGCACCAGGACTGCCACAAGGGCTGCTCCGACGCTTACCGCACATATAGACTACTCTGTATTCAGGATATATTGCAACAGGACAGCTTTAAGGGCTGCTCTGCCGCATATCGTACATTGTTACATGCACCAGGACTGCCACAAGGGCTGCTCCGACGCTTACCGCACATATAGACTACTCTGTATTCAGGATATATTGCAACAGGACAGCTTTAAGGGCTGCTCCGCCGCATATCGTACATTGTTACATGCACCAGGACTGCCACAAGGGCTGCTCCGACGCTTACCGCACATATAGACTACTCTGTATTCAGGATATATTGCAACAGGACAGCCTTAAGGGCTGCTCCGCCGCATATCGTACATTGTTACATGCACCAGGACTGCCACAAGGGCTGCTCCGACGCTTACCGCACATATAGACTACTCTGTATTCAGGATATATTGCAACAGGACAGCTTTAAGGGCTGCCCCGCCGCATATCGTACATTGTTACATGCACCAGGACTGCCACAAGGGCTGCTCCGACGCTTACCGCACATATACACTAAGCTGTATTCAGGATATAATGCAACAGGACAGCTACAAGGGCTGCTCCGCCGCATAGTTAATAATAAATTGATGATGTTGCGAACCATAGCAAACTACCTACTTACATTTATCGTCTATTAACAAAAACTTTAATGAATAGAGTATTATAATACTAAAATAATAATATTATAGGAATTAAGTAATATATTATAGAATTACGATGAAAAAAAAAAAAATTTTTAAACTAACAATTAAAAGTGCAAATTAAGTATTTTTTCTATTGTTCGGTAATTTCCAGCTGGGAAATCATCGGCTCTTCCGAATGAAGCGAATGTGGATTAAATTTTATTGTAAATAGATAGCGAAACAGAAAAACAACGTTTTGCAAGTGTCATCACGTCACTAACAAAGATAGGTGCTATATCAGAATGTAAATCCTGTGAAAACTAATTTCTATTTTTACGCCCTAAACAAACGATAAAATGAGATTAATTTAAAAAATCTAAACTTTATTAGCCATTTTAAAATTGAAGATTTTGTAACTGCTTTAAAACTAAGTAGTATCTCAGAATTGCTATATATATGGCCATGATTGATATTAAAGATGCTATTTGACTGCAAATGTAAAGGTATCAAAAATGTTGATAAATTAAAATACTTAGGGCTCATGATTGACAGTACACTAAGCTGGAACTTACATATAGATCTTGTATGTGATAAACTGAGATTTACACTAGGAAAGTTTTATCATTTAAAGCATGTAGTAAATAAAAGGACATTATGTATGATCTATCATGCACTTGCTGACTCAGTTTTAAGCTATGGATTAAGTAGTTATGGAAGAACCTGTAAAACAAATCTTCACAAAGTTATATTCTTGCAAATCAGATTGCTTAAACAACTAGATGATAAAAAAAAAAAAAAAAAAAAAAAGGAAAAACCAGTACAATAAACTGTTTAAATTTTCCAATGTACTTCCAATCCATGATAAACTTAAATTCTTAATAGCGCTTGAACATATCAATGTTTGGATACCCTCCAAGTATATAAGCCATATGCCTGTCTAAGACAAAGCATAAGAAAATCAATCATCATTGTGCCAAAAACCTGTAACTATTATGGTATTAGAAACAGAAGTATATTACGCCATAAATATATAATGAAATGGAAAAAAAAAAAACACTTAACTGTAATAGATAATAGTAAGCTTAATTGAGAATTAAGACAACTAAGTAAGTAGAAGAAGACAGTTCAAATGTATAAGTAATAACTCGATAACAAAGAAATTGTAAGAATCTTTAGGGTTCGTAATTAACGAAAGTAAAAGTTGTCTTACACCATCTAAATCCTGCTAATTCTTAGGATATTATGTAATAAATTCAAATAAATAAGAGATTTCTTGGCCTCCAGAAAAAAGAAATCTTACTAAATCTGAATCATATTTCTCTCAATACAACGTTGCACCATTACAAAGTTTGCCTACCTGGTTGGTTTGTTAGTCATTTGAAAGTAATCTGCTGGACCTGCCATCGAATTTTGGTGGCTTTACATAAAACGTTTCGAGACGTGCAAATTTCTAAATTTAAATAGAACCTTGACTATGACAGTAACATGGATATTTCAAAAAATTACTGCCTGATCTTCAATGATGGTACAAAACCATTTATCATTCTGTACATAGAATCTTGGAAGAGCAATACAATTTAGAAATTTACTCTGAACCTCAACTTCGGGGTGGGGGGCAGCATGCAATGGTGAGGTGGCTAGTGGACTATGGTCTATTGAATAATAATAAATATTTCTGACACATTATATAGCCCAAATTAAGTTTCTTAAAGAACTTATGTTATGGATACTAGATACCTGATATACTTAAGAAATATATAAACATACATATGGAATAAATACATATTTTTTATTAGAGTAAACTTAATTAAAAATATAAACTAATATATGTGTTCATCACACAAATATCTGCCGCCGCTGGGATTCGAACCCCTCCCGTCTGGCATAAAAGGCAATGTATGTTACCACTACACCAGCTGGTCGTCGTTTTGAGGTGCGTAAAGCGTAAAATGCACATTAATTATTTAGAACTGCTTGCTGCGTTTAAAGCTCTTAAAATATTTGCAAAAAACTATAATAAGTGTCAAATATTACTTAAAATAGACAATTCCAATGCCGTTTTATATATAAATCACATTGGAGGTGTCCAATTACCTTACCTCACTAGAATAACAAGAGAAATTTGGCAGTGGTGCGAATCGCGAGAATTATTTTTTTGTTTACTCTTCATATATCCGGTCTAAGGATAATATGATTGCCGATGCTGAATCCAGAAGTATTCACAAAGACATTTAAGGGGAATTAAGTGAACAGGCTTTTAAATTGATTACACTCAGTTCGATTCCCCTAATATAGACTTAATTGCTAGCCGCGTAAATATGAAGTGCTCAATATAATGATCATTGCATATAGACCCTGATGCATATGCTATAAATGCATTTACTATTAGATGGTCCACATTCTATTTTTATGCCTTCCCTTTTGTAATTATACTAAAATATTTAAAGAAAATAATTGCTGATCAAGCTACGGGTATAATTATAGTCCTTTATTGGGAGAGCCAGCCATGGTAATCACTATTTCAACGATTACTCGCACCGAAATGAATTAGGTATAGGCATGTACACATGATAACGGCTTGGACATGTATACAGCAAGTGTGCCTACGGTTCTCTCGTTCCTTTCAAAAATATTCCGTAATGGATCTCAATATAGCTATAGAGCTGCTTTATCCTTGATTTTAGGTAAAGAAGTAACAAATGATGGTAACATCAAAAGATTTTTCAAAGTTGTATTCAGACTTAGGCCTCCTCGTCCTAAGTACGGTGTTATCTGGGACACCATAGTTGTTTTAGACACCTTATCAACTGGTATCCTAACGACACGTTAAGTTTAGAAAAGTTGCCTTAAAAGTCAGTTACGTTAATAGCAATAACAACTGCCCACTGAGTACAAACTATATCGAAAATTGATGTATTAAGTTTAGAGCCATCAGAATTACATCTCAAAATAAAAATTCCGGATTTAATTGAAACATCAAATAACATAAAAATCAAGTTATACCTATATTCCTACTTAAAGAAAACTAAAGAATTGCGCCGTTCTCATAAAAACCTTATAATAAATAAGCTTCAGAAAACCAATTAGTATAGGTAGTGGACAAACAATAGCTCGATGGATTAAGGCAACTCTTGCAGATTGCGGCGTAGATGTCTCTTTTTTCACTGCACATAGCATACGCAAAGCTAGCATCCCCCGAGCTAAACAGCTAGGCCTAGATCTTGACGCTATTCGTAAAACTGCGGGCTGGAGTGAAATAAGCACTGCTTTCGCCAGGTTTTACGACCGACCAATTCAAAATAACGATAGATCTTTGGCAAGCTTGGTTCTGCCGGATCAATAAGATAATTAGATTTAAATTGTGACTGTGTAATAATAAAAATAAATGTTTTTTTTTTTAAATCATTTATCAACAGTAATGTGATTATGTTAATACATATTACTTTAGAAATTGTTTAATAGATATTTCCTCGACTAAAAAACTCATCTCTCAAAGTCTACAAGTACAAATGAAATAATAATTTCTTTCAGATTATCTCTTCGGACGAAACACGAGTATAATTGATGATTAAACGAACTTACCTGTACGTGAAGTTCGATCATAATTATACGAAGTGTTTCGTCCGAAGAGATAAGCATTTATTTCCCGCCCAACCCTCCCAATTTAGTCTCGAAAATATCAAGACTGGACTAGTCTAGGTTACTCTGAACTAAATGACGTAAGATCGCAGCGGAACCGACGATGGGAAAAGGACCGGGAGTTAACAAGCTTCATTCATTCATTCTTCATTAGAGTGAAGATATCTCAACGATAGTGTGATGTGGTAGTCGCTAGGTACACTACTACAAGTACAAATGAAATAATAATTTCTTTCAGATTATCTCTTCGGACGAAACACTTCGTATAATTATGATCGAACTTCACGTACAGGTAAGTTCGTTTAATCATCAATTATATTTATTTGTAAAATCTGTGAGTCGCCTTCGGGAAAATCAACGGGCCTTCTCTTAGAATTAAAAACATTGGGGAGATAAAAATGCAATGCCGTCTCAAGGTCTCTTATCCAGAACATAAAAACATATAACATATACTATGGGATCACAGTGGTGTTTATATTAGATTTTTATTTAGCGGACTGTAATTACTTATTTTAAATATGAAAAATGAAACAAAAAAGAATTGCGCAGGAAAGTTTTCGAAGCCCTGTAGGAATCATTATAATAATTCAATAAGGAGACGCCCACTACTGGACAAAGGCCACCTCCAAGGTTCTCCACACCTATTGACGACCGGCTGGTGTAGCGGTAACATACATTGCCTTCTATGCCAGAGGTCCTGGGTTCGAATCCCGGCGGCGGCAGATATTTGTGTGATGAACACACAGATATTAGCTGTCAAGTTATGGATGTTTATATGTTTATTTAAGTTTATTCTAATAAAAAATATGTATTTATTCAATATGTATGTTTATATATTTCTTAAGTTTATCAGTTATCTAGTATCCATAAAACAAGTTCTTTAAGAAACTTAATTTGGGCTAGATAATGTTGTGTGACAGTCAGAAATATTTATTTATTTATTGTTTATTTACCTATCGGTCCTGTGCTACCTCGATCACGTGCGACTTTGGTGAAATAGTCGGTCCTCCAAAACGTGAACCTTACTGCCCCAACGGCCATCCGTTCTGTGAGCTATCAGCCTTGCAGGGATGCAACAAAAGAATTTTCAATCAAAAATAACACATAGTTATTATTAAGGTTAAAATAGGATAATCAGCCAGCCAGGTGCCACCTTACAGAAACATATTCTACTGGCTTATAGTTACGATATAGTTTGTCTAATTCCTTTCGACGAGAATTATCATCTCAAGCAAAGAAAACACAACACTGCCCCAGGTAATTCCCGCAGTAAAAGTATTTATTACAAGCACCGAACAGATCATTTATCATATTATACAGTGGCTAATACTTTAATATCCATTGTAGATTTATATCTGCTTTAAAAATGATTAAATTGAATTCCTGCACTGCTTTTTAATATGATGATTTGTGTTTTTGTTTACCAGATTCAATGGAAGTTGTACATAAAAAAATATAGAGATAAGAAGTGAGTGCATTGGTTTGTTTGTTTTAATTTAGCGAAACCTATTTTTTTTTATTACTCACACTATTAACCCGTGAGAAGGCGCGCTATGATCATTTTGCTTACGCAATTTTTTTTTCTGTTTAGTTCAATTTTCGCGATATGCTAGGAGTACAAGCTTCACAGTATCTTCCTAACAATTCATCCCAGGACAAAACTCGCGCGCCGGTCTGTGCCACTGCATTTTTTTTTCCGCCAAGGAAAGTCTTTGGCACCCACTAAAGCAAGCTCTAGCACGAGGAGGATGAATCCTGTTACGGACGAAAGGGAATTCTATAATCTGCTAAACCCAGTGGCTAACAGGTATAGAGTACCCAGACAGTGTGGAGACCGCAAGAGCGGCCACGAGACTCCTCAGAACGCCAGAGTATACCCACTAAACATCCCCTTTTTATGACCCGCCTTGATGTAGGCCACTGATCATTATCGGAGCGACAGCCAATCAGTAGATAGAGGCTGCGCAGCGAGGATGATATAGAACATTAAAATTTACACGAATTAAGAGGTTGGATTCCGTTTTATGTCGGAAAGCTTTTTTCCAGGAGTAAAAATAGGCATGCCAATAAAGCGTGCACTTTGTGCAAGAAATTACTCTGCACCGAGCATGTGAGGTTCATGTGCACTATATGGTACGATAAACACATATTCTAAGATTACATGGACGAACAAAACTTTCGATGTTGGCCATTATTATTATAATTTTCTCTTTGTTATCTAACGGTTAGCCAAAAGTTAGTGCCAAAGTTAAAGTGTTTCTTTATTGAATGAGTTTGTATTTTTGTTAATAAAACATTTTATTTCGTTAAAATGAGACTATTAATTCAATATGATAAGCAAAAAATATTATGATTCCTTTTTGTTTTTTGATTCCTTTTTGATTCCTTTTTGCGCCACGGGTTAATCTGATACTGAAAAGCGTGAAATATGGACCTAAATTCTTATAAATTTTGAGAGCAAACCGGCCAACGCTAAACATAGATGTTATTTCAATTTAATAACTTCTACATAAATAAATATTACTTGGTATCCATCTCTTTATTTATTAAACTATAATAACACGTAAAACTTATTTTACCTACAGACTAGTACAAAGGTTTCGAACCCGCAACAAGCATACCTAAAAAACGTAACGCCTCAAATCAAAACGTAACGCATGTGTTTTTTACGATACTTCATATTTTATTTGCCAATAATAAATATGATTGGCTCTAGCTTTTCGAATAATACACAACATTTTTACAAGATACGAAAATATATTTCTACAACTGAGCTTTTACTTTGGTAATTTTATTTCTTCCATTTCACATAGATATACCAGACTGGAGTCGGAAGATATCTCCAAAAACTTTATTTACTTAAAACATTTGGTCCCCTCAATAAAATTAGATTTGCGACTTCTAACTTAAATTGATCCTTTCAAACATATCAAACGTATCTAGGTCGCAGTAAATTTGTTTTCGTAAAATCTTGATTGATCAAATAGATAAGGCGATTACTGGGTTAAATTTGGAGCATGTTAATTTGTGAAATGTTATTCAATAGTCTCGTCTTTTAGTTATAATTACGAGTATAACCATTTCAGTTCTTGGATAGAAATAAAAGTGTTAACCTAAATGGTAATATGATAAAAAATGCTTAACGAAAATTATTAATACTCCATCCAATACACAGATTTTCGGGAAGGATTCATTTTGTAACAATAAAACTTTAATATCCTCTGAAGTTGTCATTCGCCTTCTGAATTTCATAATGTTTTTAAAAGATTTTGTCACATAAAACTTTCAATTTCCATTTTATTCTTACTCGTGAACACAGGGTCTTTAAAACACCGACACATGGAGTTAAAATGAATGAAATAATCTTAAATAACATTATTTTTTACCCGGAACTATACTTAACGTAGAAAATCTTTCATTTAAGATTATTTTATTTATTATAAATGTGACAGTACAATAAAATCCATACTTACCCAGTATTCTAAAAGACTTTCCTCACAACTGACAATGCGGTTTTTTTAGGAAATCGTAAAGGCGTGCAAAAGGGTTTGTAAATATCTTCCATGGCGGTAGTTTATGCAGAATGTGTTACGTGCTTGGGATTTTATTGCTGAGATGAAGATTCTTAACGTATTTCAATAATAATAATAATAATACTTGATTCCGGATACTATATAAATTGAACAAGATTGTTACTAAGTCTCATAAAAATATTTTTTATTTATTTATTCTTTATTGCATACAATTACAAAATGGATTACAAATAAGAAGAATTATATATTATTTTATAACAATTGGCGGTCTTATCGCTAGCAAGCGATTTCTTCCAGACAACCCGGGTTATAAAACTGGCGAAATACGAGTTGGGATAAGGCATACATAATTTAACTATAAATACACTTAATAAGAATATACACAAATAATGTGCTATGATAGACATACATACATAAATATGTAAATACATATATATAGAAGTTATAGGTTAAATGACTTCATATGCTGACTGAGAATGCAGTATTAAATGTTTTTTGAAGTTTAGAAGAGAACTTGCAGATTTAATCTTAAGAGGCAGCTCATATATGCTTTATCTTCTATTAATCGATTGTCTTATATTTTTTTATTTTGTTAATATATATACGTTATATACGTTTATTTTTTATGATATTCAACACAATTATGATTATTTTTATAAAACTAAACTTACTCTCACGTATAATTTACGAAAACGACGGTATCTTATCAAAAATCATCCTTCATATAAATCGATAGATTTTCGGTCTCACTTTCACCACTATCAAGTAGTAAGCACCTCTGTTGTGGGATAGATATACAGGGTGACTGGTGGGTCACTTTTAAAATTCAAGGACGTGAACCGAAAGTTAAAGAATTCATTACGCAACGCATGGTTACACTAGAAAGGACGTTCGCACGGCGTTATCAACTCAGGATAGGTAGGTAGGTATAGACCTCTTCACGAACGGTCGTTGACGTAGCAAAACTCTTTTCTTATTTATAGGGGATTTTGCTGAAAAATTAAGTACCTACCTACTTATATAATGATCTGAATCGAGTACAGAGTGATCTCCTTCAATATCTAAAATTTTTCACCAGTCACCCTGTATATTTACCTAGCAAATCTTTGATCTCTTCGTCTTTTCCTTCTGGGATTATCGGTGATCTGGGGTGAAAAGGCACGTGAGTCAACTAATAATAAATAGCTAGCCAGTGGGGCAGAAAAATTTTGAGTGGCGAACAGCTACCAGAAATTAGAACATTTATAGGTCCACTTTCTAATCAAGACCAGTAAAAGCAGGATGGAGAACCTCTGGTAATACCTTTTTTACAGCAGTTGATGATGATGATGTAATCACTGCCAATGGACATTTAAAATTTCACTCTAAGTTCCTAAGCTTCTGCCTTCCCTACCATATGCAGAATACAGCAAATATATGTGTGTGCATTACACAATTAGTGAAGACGGGTATAATTGACAAAGTGGTGATTTTATACCACCAGTAATATTAATGAAAATTTTGTTCTTAATTTATTTATAATACGAGCTTTTTCCCGCAAAATTGTGCACGCTAAACTACCCTTCGTATAGAACTCTTTCCATAATACAATCATTATCATATCCGTGCACTCAAGAAATAAGATGTATCATACAAACTAAAAATTTCTTTTTTGTAGGAATTTTGATTATTCCTTCTTTAGTACATTCCTATACCCCCTAAGGAATGCATGTTCAAAATTTTAGAAGCCCAGAAATAATGGCGGTTCGTTTTCTGTCAGTCACTCACTCAGTAACGGAACAGTCATATACAGGGTTATTTTTAAGTCACCTGCCAAATGCCTAAGTCCATTTCAGGTTGTCAGTAAGCTTTATGTTTCATCACTTAATGAACGAATTGAATGCACGATAATTTGTATGATTTATTTAAATGGTTATTAAAAAAAGTATCAGAACTAAAATATTTCCCAATAAAAATAATCTCAATTAATAAGAAACTAAACGTGAAGAGTCTCCATACAATAGCTACGCAACGTTGGGGTTACTGATTCAACGCAAAAGAAGTTTTACTTGTGGTTTATTTTAAAGATAAATACATAAAGCTTTTCATAAACACTAAAGTAAACATATAAAGTGAAAAAATAAATAAAATAAAATTACAGACATAATTTTGTTCATTGTATAATCTTGCAATGCATTTTTTCGATCGGAACTTTTTGTGAGTTTTGTTTCATTTTAGTTCGGGATCTCTACCACCAAACTTCAAAAGTTAAATACGTCAATCATATTCACTCTGTTATTTTGCAACAAGTAGGTTGGCATAGTAATATAACTCAATGTTCGGTATTCGTCGCGCTGCATGAATCTGTAATTAGTCCATTGAAAAGTTACATTTGGGGTTGCGTTTTTCAGAGGACGCAATTTTATTTTTTTGATGTGTAGGGGGGGTCAACAATTTCAACCCCTATTTTCAAGATGGCGCCCATAGAACAAGGGTGGTGACCCCACAAACTTGGTTTTAGCTTTACACTGACCCCCCCTACACATCAAAAAATAAAATTGCATCCTCTGAAAAACGCAAGGTTAGGCCTAAAAAATGTAACATTTCAATGGACTAAATTCCTAATACCGTGTCTGTCTCATCACGTGATACTAGCAGTAATAGCCTGTCGCTTAGTATCGACGGCTGATTACCACTCAACCCAAAAATTTAATTGGCATAGTGATAGAGTACAATCTGAAATAGCACATAAGCAAGTTATTAAATAAAGGAGAAAAAATAATGATGATGACTTTCACACTTTATTCTACAGATAGTTTCGTTACACCAATACAATTATAATTGTAAACCCCATTGTTCTCAATATATTCCTAATGTTTTACTCTCGACTTTAAAAGTAATCAAATTTTCATCCTCTTTGAACTTGAGGGCCCAGGCAATGATTGTTCTTCCATGGCATCTTCTTCCTCAGTAGCGCGTTGCTCTTGCTGAATGGGCTCTACATCGTCTTCATCGTCCTCATCGTCAACAGTTACACTGTTCAGGCACTTCAACAGTGGATGCACGCTGCAGAACAGGTGAGCATCGCTTTTCGGCAGCCACATTTTCCAATTACACAATCCTTGGTGCAGCGGCAAAATATAGTTTTCAGAAGAACCTCTGGTCGCAGGAGTGGAAGCAATCAACAGGACAGCAAGGTCTACATCCTCACCAACGATAGCCACAGAGTTGTGAGTGGATTGTTCAACAGCAGTCTTCACGATTAGGATGTCAGCGTCATCGGTAGCCTGAAGAGTATGTATCCCTTTCTTCTGCAGCTTTATCTCAAGTAAGGAGATGAAGTTAGTTTTGTTGGTAGGATTTGATAAAAAGTTTAACAGGTATTTGTGTGTCCCATGTGAAATTGATGTCGGCTGACCTTTTTAGTCTGTAACGACGCATTTGTTCTTGTGATTTAGTGCTATTGGCTCTGTTTGCGTACCCATCAAACACCACAGTGCGAGTAGTCCCAAGATAATGGTGGGCGACGTAGGTGATATAACTATTACAAATAGTCACAACCGATACATCTTTTGGCCAAATAACTCTGTGGAGTGGAAATCCTCCATCGACTACAATGTTAATTTGAGGCAGAAGAATATCTTTCTTGGTTGGCTCAAATAAGTTGTACAGCACTGATTTGTTTGTCTTTCTCATGCCACTTTCGTTGAACAGTGCCAAGGGAAATGGGACCAACTCATACTCAAAATATGTCATCAAATCCTCATCTGATCGTTTGCTTATACATATCCGCTGAAAGAGCAATATTGGGTCAACTACTACCCTTTCATCGTGAACTTTTATCGATGAGCTGACAGAAGATATTGGCTATACCCGATCCTTGCGCGATAACTTAAAATGCTATACAAGTTTTAAAATAGCTGTAACTTTAGGCGGGTTGGACATTAATCAGCACATGTATATATATTCTTAAAGGGAATTTAAAAATCTACAATTTCTTTCCTATTCATACATTTCGTTAATGAATAGGTTTAGACAATATGATGCAATGTTTATGAATATTTTGACGTAAATTGTTTTTTTTTGTAAATTTCAACTTTTTCCGAGGGTATAGCTCGAAAACGGTTAGGAATTAGAAAAAAACATATGATATAAAAGTTTTAGATAATTTTAGGAACTTCATTTTATTAATCTATATCTATCTATCTATACTTATAATAAATCTGTAGAGAGGTCAATTCTGTACATGAAATATTTTTTCAAAATAACTATCAGGGGGTGATTAGTGATCGATACTGATGCCAAAAATGCAATCAGTAAAATTTTTGTCTGTCTGTCTGTCTGTATGTTCCTTATAGAAACAAAAACTACTTGACGGATTTTAACGAAACTTGGTAAAATTATTCTTCATACTCCTGGGCAGGTTATAGTATACTTATTATCACGCTACAGTCAATAGGAGCAGAGCAGTGAAGGGAAATGTTGGAAAAACGGGAGAAGTTACTTCATTTTTTAAGCTTCCGTCGCGTGTGCAGCCTTAATGGTTAAAGCTACATAGAAATCATGTATGACAGAAATATTCTACATAAAATTATATAAAAGATATCCCACAACAGTATAATATGTCTATATTTTATGGTTGACTCACAATAACACGTGTAAATCCCGATAGCTTAGCAGTTCGGTTTATATATGTTTACTCTTACGTTTATAATACTCTCACTCAACCCTAATTAAAAAAATAACATTATTACCTATTCAATAAAAAATAATAAGCAATAAAAATAATGGCTAATAAGCCATTGCGCGTGAATACTGAATCATGCTATAAGGATTATTTTTAGGTAACGGTTGCCGCGCCCGACGCGGCTCGCGGCGGTAGGGTATAAAAAGGCGGGAGGCGAGCGCAAGCTTCATTCAATATTTGGCTGTTGATGCGTTCAGAGCGTTCGACTTTATTGACATTATAAATATAAATTGATATTATAAACCGTGCTTATCAGCGCGACTTTTCGTCTTTAAATGATTATTTTAATTTTTTTTTGTTGTTATTTTATAAAATAGGTATTAGTTGTTTTGGTAGTGTTTAAATATTCGGTCGAATTCCAAATTTTGTCTAATTTAGGTTCAGTTTTTTTTGTTTTGAGTAGGTAAAAGCGTAGGTACTTTTATTAATTATAGTAGTTATAGGTATTTATTTTTAAGTGAAGTAGGTATAGGTAGATTTCAGCTAGGTAGATAGGTAGATTCATTATTTCAGCTTTATTTTAATTTCTTTTGTTGTTATTTTATAAAATAGGTATTAGTTGTTTTGGTAGTGTTTAAATATTTGGTCAAATTCCAAATTATTAATAGTTTCCATTTTATTTCTTAGCTATAGTTAGGATCTCTAACGTAGGTTATTTTGATAGGTAACTGGCAGCCTTTCAGTTACCATCGATTAAAAATAAACACAATGCCACCTAAAAAACGATTATCTTTATCTCGAACTTCGAGTCAAGCTAAGAGAATGACAATTACGCGTTCTCAAGAATCGGCAGAGGAAAGAGCGCATCGGTTAAACTTAATGAGAGTTAGTGCCTCAACTTCTCGAGCCAATGAAAGCTCTCCAGAGAGCGAGATGCGATTAGCAGCTGACAGAGCGAGACGAGCTACATCACGGGCGTCTCAAAGCTCTTCTCAACGAGAGCTAAGGCGTACCATTGACCGAGAACAACATGCGTTATCCCGAGAAGCTGAAACTGCTTCACAACGAAAATTACGGCTTACAGCTGATCGCGAACGTCATATTTTATCTCGAGAATCTGAAACTTTTACTCAATATGAAGACCGTTTGACAAATGATAGGGTGCACCATAACATTATTCGTTCTCTTGAAGATGAACATGAGCATGAACAACGACTAGAGTCGGGACGCGATTATTACAATTCTTTGAGAGAAGAACGATTAATAACTTTGTCTAATGAAAGATTAAGAATTGAAAATATTCGGTCTCTTGAAACAGACGAACAGCGAGAGGCCCGTCTTACTGCAGACAGGTTTCGACATAGTCTTAATGACTTAGATGTACACATAGGAGATCAATCTACAAATTCGGTGGCGTGGTCCGATAAATATAAAAGTGGGTTTGCTTATAACCTCTCAATTGATTACAGATCATCTTCTGTAATAGGCGATATGAACGTAGTATGTGTTTTTTGTAATGCTTCAAAGTGGAGTAAGGAGTCTGCTGGTTTCTGTTGTTCTCGAGGTAAAATAAATTTGCCTCCGTTCGAAGACCCACCGGAACCTTTGAAATCACTACTTTTAGGGGAACATGTGCAATCTATACAGTTCTTAGACAATATTCGCACTTATAATAGTGCATTTCAAATGACATCCTTTGGTGCTCAACAAATCTCAGAAGGTCGTTTCATGCCTACTTTTAAGATACAAGGTCAGGTTTACCATTTGATAGGGTCCCTTTTGCCTGAAGACCAACCTAAATTTCTTCAAATATATTTTGTATCCGACTACAACGAACAGTCGAATATTAGAAATCAATATTTTCCGAATTTAAATACTGAACTCATTTCACAACTTCAGAACATGTTGCATCAGGTTAATTCGTATGTATGCAGTTTTAAATCGGCATTAGAAGCTCTTCCTCAAGATGGTGATAACAATTATAAAATTGTTATAAATGCCAATAGGCGTTCAACTCAGGAACACCCTGGGCGTTATAATGTTCCATCCACAAATGAAGTTGCTGTAGTATTGGTCGACCAGGAATGTGATAGGCGTGATATCGTTATCCGTTCCAGAGATAACCGTTTGCAACGTATTTTCGAAACCCACAGGGCTTACGACAGTTTGCAATATCCTTTGATATACTGTCGAGGCGAAGATGGTTATAATTTCGCTGTATACCAAACCGATCCGCGTACAGGCGCATCTAATTATAATAAAAAGGTGTCATGCCTTCAATTTTATTGTTACCACTTGCAAGTGAGACGGAATAGATTTGTATACTTTCAACGTTTTCGTGGCTTATTTAATCAGTTTATTGTTGACATGTACGCAAAAATTGAAACCGAAAGATTAGTTTATATACGATCTAATCAAAGGCAGCTGCGCGCTGAAGAATACGTGCACCTTCGCGACGCCATGCAGCAAGATAATGATACTGTGAATATGGGCCGTTTAGTTATTTTACCCTCTTCTTTTACTGGTGGTCCACGCTATATGCATGAACGTACACAAGACGCTTTTTGTTACGTAAGAAAATATGGACGTCCCGACTTATTTATTACTGTAACTACCAATCCCAAGTGGGATGAAATCACTCGGGAGCTTCTTGAGGGTCAAGCACCGCATGACCGCCATGATATTATCGCAAGAGTTTTTCATTTAAAATTAAAATCAATGATAGACCTACTTAACAAAGATAACATTTTTGGAGAAGTATTGTGTTATATGTATAGTGTTGAGTGGCAAAAACGCGGCTTACCTCACGCACATATCTTGCTTTGGTTAAAAGACAAAGTTCGACCTAATGATGTAGACAGTTCAATCAGTGCTGAAATTCCAGATCCTATTACAGATCCCCAGTTATACGACATTGTTAAAACTCATATGATACATGGTCCATGTGGTGCATTTAACGGGAATGCTCCTTGCATGCAAGATGGTCGTTGCACTAAAAGATATCCAAAAGCATTAGTGGATGAAACTGTAACAGGATATGATGGATACCCATTATATCGTCGCCGTTCAAGAGACAATGGTGGTTTTACTGTTGAAAAGCGAGTGTCTGGACAACAGGTTACTTTAGATAATAGGTGGGTCGTTCCGTATTCACCTGTGTTGTCTAGAGCATTTCAAGCTCACATAAATGTAGAAATGTGTAATAGTGTAGAGTCAATAAAATATATTTGTAAGTATATTAACAAGGGCAGTGACCAAGCTACGTTTGCGTTGAGAAATGAACATGATGAAGTTACTAGATTTCAGTCAGGCAGATATATCAGCTCTTCAGAAGCTATGTGGCGGATCTTAAGTTTTAATATTCACGAAAGATATCCACCTGTGACCCATCTGGATGTTCATCTCGAAGGCGGTCAACGTATATATTTCAACGCCGAAAATGTTACAGAACGATTAGAGAACCCTAGACAAACAACTTTATTAGCATTCTTTCGACTTTGCCAAACTGATAATTTTGCTAAATCTCTTTTGTATGAGGAAGTTCCATCGTATTATACCTACGATAAGCAACGAGGTGTCTTTAACCGTAGACGCCGTGGCAGGCCTGTAGATGGCGAGTCAGGTATTTTCAAAGAACATGTTCTCGGTAGAGTGTATACCGTTCATCCTAACAACGCCGAGTGTTTCTATTTGAGATTATTATTATATACAGTGCGAGGACCAATATCATTTATAGATTTGAGAAAAGTAGACGATGTTGTTTATCCAACATATCATGCAGCTTGCCATGCGCGTCATTTGCTTGAAAATGATCACCATTGGGATGACGCTTTAGCAGAATCCTGTGTTAGTGATAATCCACGACGGTTACGCCATTTATTTGTAACATTGCTCACATTTTGTAATTTATCAGATCCTGTCCAACGTTTTTTTAATCGAAACTGAACACTAAGTTTCTTTTGAAAGTAGGCAGTGCTGACAGTTCGATGAGATTGCTCCTGTTTTGACTGTGGAATACTTCCATACACATTAAAATAACGTTACTTTATTAATTTTATATCTATTATGTAAATACCTCCCAGCTTATTGGAAGGCTCGCGTTATCTGGATACGTGAAAGGTGGATACGTATGCTTTCTTGAAATGTTTACAATTTTTTATGGAAAAACTATAAGTCCAAATAAAAGACGGTTTTTTGTTGTCGAATGAGGAAGACTAGTCCTATATTTTTCTCCAAAATACTTTTTTGGACACCCTGTATAGATCTATATTTTATGCCAATTGTAAGGTTAAGCTCAAAAGTTAGTATCTTTCGTAATAAATAAATAAACTTTCTTCTGTCAAAATATGTAACTGTCATGATTGTCAAGTGAATGGTTGAAGGACTAAGGTTTGGAGAGGAGAGATAATTCAGAATTTGGGGATTCTCACTCGAGGCTTACTAGCGAGGGGTATCGGAATATTTGTTTTCTTTTTTTATTGGATTGTAAGGCGAAAGTCAGCCAATAAACTGTTGAACAGTGCTGTGGAGTTTTATTCTTTACACAATAGAGTAACTTATTGATTCATCTACAAGCGCAGAAGAGAGAATGCTTTTTCAGTAATTGGGTTATTATAGTTTTAGAAATCCATATTTGTTGTTTTTGTGGTATTCAAGGCACTGAGACGTGGTCGCTAACTATGGGCTTTATAAATAAGCTTAGAGTCGCTCAGCGGGCAATGGAAAGGGCCATGCTCGGAGTTTCCCTGTGGGATCGAATCAAGAATGAGGAGATTCGCAACCGAACCAAAGTCACCGATATAGCCAGAAGGATTGCAGAACTGAAGTGGCAATGGGCAGGGCACATAGCTCGCAGAACAGATGGCCGGTGGGGCAGAAAAGTTCTCGAGTGGCAACCACGTACTGGGAGATGCAGCGTAGGCAGGCCCCCCGCACGATAGACCGACGATCTGGTCAAAGTCGCCGGTAAACGCTGGATGAGGGCGGCGCGGGACCGAGCGACGTGGAAGAACTTGGGGGAAGCCTATGTCCAGCAGAGGACGTCTACAGGCTGTGGATGATGATGGATGAAATTATTGTGGTGTATTGTGGTGTATTTAGCTAGAAGGTAGACAAAGAATTACTGCTTGTTACTTTGATATGTAGGTAGTTGGTTTTATTCGGATTAAACGTCTCGAATGTTCAGCTGTGTTTCCTTGCTTATCCCGTAGAAATATAACAATGACCAGATTTGAAGTAATCCGTTACATAACGGTTGGATTATGATATTTACAGCAGATATCATAACTTCTTTTGTCAGGCTAAGCTATTTTTGCCAATCAATTTTTCTAAACCACTCTATAAACTAATTGATGACAAGTGTACTATCCTAACGCAATTTTCCATAAGAAACATCAGCTGAAAAGGGACTCTACTAAAACAAAGGATTTTTTTCAATTATCATGCGATACCATCGTTCTAGGTATACCAGACAATTCAATAATTCAATCAATTCAGGCAATTCAAGGGTCAACGACCAAGACTTTTCACTTTCTAATACTTTGGTTGTTAATTGATAACGTAATCACTCCGACGGCCATTAATTAGTTTACCTATGTGCTGCTCTCTGAGGTGCTTCAACTTTGCCTCTTTTTAGAATCATAATTGGCGTGCAGACAGTAATATTCAGATACTGTAATTTTGCTATCCTTTTCTGCTCAGTCTACGATAAGGTTTTAATTTGATTGAAAATCCATAATAATGTAACATGAGTCACTATAATTTAATTTAATCAAGACATACATAGCCTCAGGCCTGTCTCCCTTTGGGGTAGGTAGAGACAATGGAACACAAATTGCTACGACCAGAAATACCTCTTTCGCTTCCTTCACGTTCATCAATCTTTTTATACATGATCGCCAGTTACGGGTACTTTTTAACTGGGCCCTTTTTAAGAACGTCGCTAATTTGATCGGCATACGTTCGTCTACGACGGCGCCTTCCTATAGTACCATCCATTCTTGCTCTGTACACCTCTTTTGTAAATCTACTTTATATTTTATTATGTTAAGTATGATTCTCTTTAATTTAATTTAATCAAGACATGTATTTATTTCAGTACCAACCGTTAGGTGCAGCGCAGACGGCACACTTTTTGTGCGATCGAGTCTGCGGCGCCGGACCGCAGACTCAATCGCACAAAAAGATTTTAGTTATTAGTAAAAATCGGTGGTTAACTATTTTTCTTGTTATTCTCAAATTTTGTAACTTGATGTCAATTTGCACCCGAAAGGAGCCGGATACTAGTGCTAATTATTTAGTTTGTAAAACTTTTATGCAAACGTTTGTCAAATTATTGTGCGCCGGACTTTTTGCGCGTCGTGTGCGTTACTGCATATAATTGCATAGGTTCTATTTTCACAGACTAAAAAGTGCGTCACGGATAGTCTGTCGTCTGCGTTGCGCCTTAGGATCAACCGAGAATTTTTGCTTTTAGTTCCATCCGTTTCAAGCTTTTTTACAGGCTATATTTTCACAATAATTTTTTTCGTTGCCTACTGTCAGAACAAGCTATAGGCGATGCCTTATCATCTACCTGATGATAAGAAGCATGGGCCCATCGACATAATTTTCATCAGTTTGTATAGTTTTATTGAAAAAGTCTGCCTTGTATATTAAACACAGATGAACTATGAAAAGGAAGGGCCGACCGAACAAAACAACAAGCTACTAAAAGTAAAGTAGCTGTTAGATGCAGTTTTACCCGATATCTAATCCCGCGGATACATACATACATAAAGAGCAGCCTATGTGCTATTCCAGACTGTTTACTATCATTATGTTAAGGTGCAGCGCAGACGGCACACTTTTTGTGCGATCGCACAAAAAGATTTTAGTTATTAGTAAAAATCGGTGGTTAACTATTTTTCTTTTTATTCTCAAATTTTGTAACTGGATGTCAATTTGCAGCCGAAAGGAGTCAGAAACTAGTGCTAATTATTTATTTTGTAAGACTTTTATACAAAAGTTTGTCAAATTATTGTGCGCCGGACTTTTTGCGCGTCGTGTGCGTTACTGCATATACTTGCATAGTTTCTATTTTCACAGACTAAAAAGTGCGTCACGGATAGTCTGTCGTCTGCGCAGCGCCTTAATTTTATTTAAATCCGTTGATCCGTTCTGCCGTGATTGAGGAGGTTTGCTCCTTCACTACTTCCATCCAAACTTTCACATTTATAATATTACTATACTATGATTGTGTACTTTGCGTAATGTATATTTAAGAATAATTTTGGATTTAAAACATTTGTAAACATTTGTATCTCTCTTTTTGTCTGCTTAAATCATGTAAAAACTGTAAATCCGTAACTGGCTGTCAGTTTTATATATGTACTGTTATATTTTATTTAAGAGCTGTGGATTTTGTTAAAATCAAATAAATAAATAAAAAAAGAAATATCCTACTCCAAAATCTAGTCAAATGCAGAGTAGACTAGCCGAAAAACTCGTTAGTACATCGTCAGCCGAAGAAGTTACGTCGAGTTTGAAACTTCCGAGGGTTCAAAAGACTCGTAAGCCGATTTTTGATTAGGCTTTTCAAGTACTACTTTTGAGCAATCTTGTTATCGAGTTCTCTAATTTTGTATTATCGCTAAAAACTTTGATAAAGATGTTTGTTCAGATTATAAACATTGAAGGTTAATTCAAAAACCTAGACAAATAAATAATAATATTAAAAATATATATATATAATTTATTGAAATTGGAATTTCTAAAAATTTTACATGCCTCAAATAAAGGATTCGGTTTTCCCCGCAGACAATATCTTCAGGGCAGGCATTAATTTGATCCGAAATTAAATTATTAGTCGTCACTATAGTATCTTATCAATGCAGGCAACAGTTTCTTTAACATTTCTTTAAATAGTCCATTTAAATTAATTAAATTCATAGAACAATTTTTAAGAATTAACTATGGGGTCATCAATGAATTTCGGGAATCCATTATTAGCTTTTATTTTATTTAGTTTATAGAAATACACTTTCAGCCAACAAATTTAAACTTACAAACAATAACAAAAATATTGCAATCTTTGTGGCCTTTCACGTGAATTTCTTAATAATCCTATCCTACATAAACAACTTTATGAAACGGCGTAAAAGATAAAAGCTCTGAAATTTGAATGATGTCTTGTTTGACAAGAATCAATTATACATTGAAGAGGACTGGGTCGTGAATTTCCAAAGGGAAATTTCATTCAGTGTGACCGATTGCTCCCCTTTTTTTGTCTGGAGGAAAACGTGCTATCACGTCGCCGACCGCCCAAAGGGGAACGGTATGGTATGTGGGGATGATCTGGCAGAATGCCCAATCGACCCACTCAAAGCCTCCAGGTGTACCTCCCCGCCGTAATTGAGGCCCACGGAACCGCTTACCCTTAAAGAGGTGTTTGATTGGGTTTTTCATAGACTTGTTTTAAAAAACCCTATCAATTTGGTCACCGTATCGAAGACTTACCCTAATTTAAGGCTTACCATATCAATAGAGTTAGCTTCATGTAAGCAGTAAGCCTATCGAAAACCCTATTGAAGGTTACCGATTCAATAGGGTTTTAAAACCTGCAGGCAAATTTAATCTCTTAGAATATCAAATTATCAAAAATATCACCATCTATTCAATCTCGCACTTCGAATTATACTTCCGAATTCAACAGCATGCGCGGAAAAGAGATAGAAATAGGCAACCCTATCACAGGGTAAGCGCATCCGAAAGTAGTTAACTTTATTCAAAGTGTTACCACGTCGATAGGCTTACCATATCAATAGGGTTACACTTCCATATGGTAAGATTTTGATAGGGTTACCCTATCAATAGGCTTAATCAAATAAAGGGGTTTTCCGGTCCCTGCCGCGAGCCCCGGCGGATTGCGCTCAGCCTGAGCCGTGCGCCTCCTCGTAGGAAATGCCCAGTACACGCGGCCATTTCCCCAATCGTAGCCTGTATAGCTGCAGTAGGTATCACTACCGCCCCGAGATAACTGTGGTGTAAAAGGTGACTATGTAATTCGAGTAACCCTGGCCCTGGCTTGGTGGTAAGCCCTCTTCAAGTTTTACCTGGCTAGGTTTACCACCCTTCATATAATATCTGCCGCCAAATATTACCGCGATAGTAGTGATGAGTTCCGGCAATATTTTATATAGAGCCAGGTCGTTCGTAAAACCGTGCTCTTTTATCTTTGACATCATCATATAGATAAGATTGACATTCAACGAGTCTTCGGTCACCGAAAAAATAGGTGATATATTCTGGCTAATGAAAGAAGGGATTCATGTAACGTCATGGTAACCCCGACAATAATACGAAATACATGGATTAGACAAACTTGATACTTGGTTAAATTTTTTTTATCGTAAAAAAATAACAAATTTGGTACTGCTGTACTTTTTAAAAGATGTATATTATTAAAATGATAGGCAACTAGCATTAATCAGGTTTAAAAATAAAACAATTATTTACTGTTATCAAAATCTGAATGGAATAAATCTTCAGAGTCACTGGTTTCGCTGTTTCCTACATTGATTATGAAACTATTGAAATTTTCATTTTTTCATTCATTTTCAAATACGAAAATTCTAAAATCTCAATCACCAAAACCACCAACAACCGTTCGATTGACAACAGTGACACCAGAAAAACGACTTTGATATTCATGCTAGTACTGCTATATAAAAAGTTTGCGAAAATAACCCAGTGTCTACTTTTGTTAGCCAGACTCTTATAACCGTGATATGATTTGTTGTAATTCCGTTAAAAGTGCGGACAAATCGAGATCTCAAAAAAAAAAAACACTGTCAATATCCTATTACAGAATCTTAATAGTAATTTATAGCGTAGACCCTTTTTTCGTATTGTCAATATCAACTTAGTTTGATAATATCATACTTAATATGATAACTTATGCATAACTTGTGAAATTGCAGCAAAATCAAGATGTGAGCATGTGTGACGTGCAAGAAGGCTTTTAACTGTCGTGTAACTTGTTAGCCAAGTAATATTAAGCACTTAAGCCGTGAACTTTTGGAAGGATTTAGAATAGATTCGGTTAAACTTGGGGTAATTTCTAAGGTCGTCAACTAACCCCCTATAATATCCTGGTTTTGATTTTTGAATGTTCATTGTTTTCACCAATTTACTTCAGTCTAGAATAGAAAGTTATGGAAATTATACTTCTATTATTTTCCAGAAAATATTATTATGTACCGAATTAATAAGGTATGTGAACTTATTTATCATAATACTAAACTACATTGGTTTTTAAGAATTCAAATCAAATCATTTTACTGCATCAAATATTTCCATTTTGATGCAATAAAATTCTCATACATATTTCACTGTTATACAGCATGCAATAACACATTTCTTACAATCTATTGAATATAATAAACATGAAAATAACATTTTAGATATAGGCTTGAACAGAAATAGAAATGTCCTCAGTAAAGCTCTAAAGTAGTTTCAATTATTACATTATTATGTTCTAATTCCAATTTAAATTCTATTTTATTTATTTTAATTTAATGTATAATAATATTCATTTCTAGTAATCACATCTACATCATATTCATTATTTTACCATACAAACATTAATTATCTCCTAATTAATATAGTATTATTTATTGAACAATTAATTTATACATTTAATTATACAGTCATGTCTGAGAAACTCATCTAAACTGTAAAAACATTTTTCCAATAGCCATCTTTGCAGAGTGGATTTAAATTTATTAAGTGGCAATGACTTTATATTGTCTGGTAGTTTATTGTATATTCGAACACACAAAACGAAACTATTTTGGTTACAAATATCTGTTTTAATGTTAGGGAGGCATAGTTTGTTTAAATGTCTAGTGCTAAAATTTAATACATCTTTTTTTGCGTAAAACATTCTGGATGCATAAACATTCTAGATGCATCCTAACAAATAAAATAGTTTCGTAGATATGTAAGCAGGGGACCGTTAACAATTTTAAACCAAGGTTTGCAGGAAGTGCAATTAATCCTGTACCATCAAAGCAAAATATTGGTAGATCAAAGGAATTCATTTTCGTAGGAATAATATACAAAAAATATTTATTACAATATTACTCATATCTTTATGGACGTAATTTAAAATACTCAAAAATTCTGAAAGTTAAAATCCATAAATTTACCTTACCGAAATGTAGTTTACTTCTCCCTTGGGCCCAGTTTGTGTTGAAAGAAAACTCTTTCAAGCGTTCGATTGGCTTTGTTTTGTAAAATGTTCTTTCTCCACTTACTATACAATAACGTAAAACAAATGCAAAGAAATTTAATATGGCTAGTAATTAGTTAGGGCAACATTAATATTGGGTAGTATTTAATCGAGTAACTGTAAATAGTTTTAGGTGACAAACATAATGAAATTGGCTTAATGTTTTAATCAAGTAAGCGACTGACTGCGAGTGACGAAGAATCAATGAAACAGCGACTTAAAAACATTATTTAAGGGTGCTAATGAAACAAACTTCTTTTAAATAACATTATTCCCGTCTAAAAATGTAAATTGCCTTCTAAATTACTATGTCAGCCACAATTCGTGCCACAAACCACGTCGGGGTTATTTAAAAAAGCTCTAAGGTTTATGGCGCTTCGCCGGCCGCTGCCGCGGCACCGCTCGCTTCGCTCGCTCGTGTCACGCACGTGAATAAGTATATGCAACCTCCTTGTAAGTAAGTGCTCCTCCTTGCTGCGCTCGTCGTCGTCGCACCTAACCGTACCGACTACATCTTCCGGAACGGGAGCCCTTCTTGTCGCATAATATTTTTCATCGCAATGTTAATGAATATATAACTTAGTATAAAATAAATGTATGAATATAGACATTATGATTTTCAATATTTTGCACCTAACCAACCAACTTGTTTTCTTATGATTAAATAGTCTGTCTTTTAGTCGCTCACTTAGTGATTCAGTCACACTATTAATATTGAAAACCGTTCATTTTAATATTTTTATTCAAGACAGTCCAAATTTGTTTTTTAGTCACTCGTTTTATTATTTCCCATTTAATATATGTTACAGCAAACTAAGTGATACAAAAATACCGTAGGAAATTGGCAATAAAAAGGTCGAATCGCCAACCTAATTGAATACTACCTTCATAGGTTAAAATTTGTCCCCAAAGGGCAGGAAGTTTTGTTCCTTTCAGCCCAATTTTCCTTTGTTAACAGACAAGAAGTTCTGTTACGTGATAGACATATCTATTACAAAAAATAACGCAATAAAAAAGGTAAGCGCAATTGAGAAGGGAAAAATTGGGTTCCTTATACATTGAATTCTTACAATGATAAATGAAACCGATTTTGATAGCAGTTAAAGATACTGTAGTTCTTATTGATGTGATTTTTTTAAAGGTACCCAGTTTTTTTTATTTAAGGCACCTGCGTGTGGTTTTACCTGCATAGCTTACGATTCTGTATCAATTTCTTGATATGATAATAGAATGTAATAATAACCTATCTTATGAACTAGGCTATTACATGCAAATATTTTTCAGATTAAAATAACAAGATTTCGAGATTAATGCGTTAAAAAAACTACCGAAACTTTCAGATTTTAAGGCTGCAAACTGGATGGCAGTGACAGCGACAGCGAGAGCGACAGCGGCGTGGTCAGCAACGCGGGCAGCGATTACCGCGACACGATAGAAAGTATTGAGTTTGTATGAAACCGCGACAAATCGCTCGAGCACGTGCTGTCGCTGCCATCATTAAGACATGTTGTCTTAAATAGACAATTCAGTTTATAGTGATTGACACTACTGAATTGACATTGAATCGATGAATATGAGCGGCCATCTTGTAATCGGAAGTCTCCGTACATTTTTTTCACCCATTGATTCGATAAGTCAAATCCATCGAATGGAAGATCGAACAATTTCATTACGGCAACGTCACTAAGATTGTCAATTTTTAACTGTGACGAAAATCACTTGAAAAGAATTCAACTATAGTGGTGTAATTAGGCATAAGATTTTACCCCGTCGTGATCATGGCGTTTGCAAAGTTTCAAAATATTGAAAACTGAAAATAAATAAAAAAATATCGTAAAGTTTAACTTCATTAAGACACAAAAACGACCCAGTAAATATAATTTTGCAAAGTGACTAGGCTGAGATACGAACCATACATTTCTGGCACTACAGGAAAATACCCAAACAATTATGTCGAAACTTTCAAGGAATTTACAACAGTGAAAAAACCAAAACAGAATTGGTGAATTCGAATTGAAATTAATGCCCAATAGTTCTCAAACGTTTTATTTCATTCACTTTATACGTCTCCCAATCTACAACCATCTTTCTTGGTTCTAAAGACACAATGAGAATTCAGATATAAAATTACTGAAATCTAATTCCGAAGGAATTGATTACATTGGTGTAAAACTCGGGATGAATATTGATGGTTTCCTGCTAGACAATTAAGGTTGCGATCGTGTCAAAAATGGTTACAGAATAGCGCTCCGGTAAGATTAAGAATTTAAAATTGATTAAAATATTTAAAAGGATAAAATTGTACATTTTTTATATCCATTTGAGTTCTTTTACTTAATCACTAACTTTTCACAACTTCGGTTTATTGGCGAATGGGCAAGGATTGATTATTAAATTATTAATGAATGGCTTACGAGAAATATGAACGTAACTTTAAAAAATTAAACCGATAACGGTGCAAAATATGAAGAGTAGTAGACAACACCAAGACATTGGTGGATAATGGGCGATCATTATCTTCAAGAGCCGAGGGATGCACACTTCTGGATGGAGGCCTACCCCAGCATTCGTCATGTCGCCCGGACCCGCGCCGCCCTCATCCAGCGTTTGACTTTCACAAAGTGTATAAGACGACCTACTATGAATAAAAAACTTTCATTTTCATTCATTTTCATTATGACTGTCTGATCTAAACCGCTCTTAACCGCTATTGGGCACTCCTTGTCTTCTACCCTAGTTAATAAAAAATGTATGTATTTCTGTTAAAATATGTGACTGTTTTGTGCCAGAATAAAGAAAAATAAAATAAATAAATAAAATCTAAATTACTATTATTCTATGGAATGGATTATTTTATGGTTTCCACAGATGATGGGTGGAATTATTCATGGGCAATGTTGAGTTGTGTAGTTTACGTTTATGTGCACTGGTGTTGCTAGATATTGATGGCGAGATAAGTAACGTTGCGTACTATTCTATTCTATTTTTAGTCTTCATTTCGAGACTTGAGTCGTTTTTCAAGACTAGAACTCGTTATTCACATTGAGGCCGAGTCCTTTGAGTCTTTTGAGTCTTCCGAATCCTTTTGAGTTTTTTAAGTTCTTTGAGCTAGACTGAGTCATGAACTTGAGTTGGTGTATTATATTATCCTATGGTGTGCGGTGTTTGCACTACTGTTAAAAAACGGCTTATTAGTCATCCCATCGGTACGTAACCCGCGAAAACTATTAACGGTTCTCACTTTATTCCAGTTATAAAGCAAGTTAAATAAATTGACTTTAAAGTAAAAGTGTTGAAACATTGTGTCATTCTAATTTGGTCTTTTAGTTTTATTAAGCTGTTTTATTGCTTGACAATATGGACGACACGTTCATGAGGTCTTCTAAAAAGATTCAGTCTTTGAGTTCTTTTTGGCAGGACTCAGGACTTCAAGTCTTTTTACGAAAGACTCCAAATTCTGAAGGACTTGAGCTCGAATTTTTATATGATGACTCAAGACTTTAAGAAAAGACTCAAGTTTATTTAATTTAGACTCCAAGACTTGAGTCTTTAACAACTCTACTTCTATTCCAAAAGCAGAGGTTAACCAATAGTAAAAACGAATATTTGTAAGAATAAAATTTTGTAAGATAAAACAAATATAAACAGAGGTAGATGGTTCGAAGCCATGGTATTATATTTAGTTAAAAATAAAAATAAATTGTGCGAGAAAGTTTCTGAGAATATTGAAAATTTCTTTATCGAGATCAGAAATTAACTCAGTAACTTAAAGAGGGTAAAAAATATAATAAAATTTAGACTCTGTGACTAACAGTGAACTCTTAGACCGAAATGGGCATTGTAATTTTTTTCACTTCATATAAAAAACCGTTTATATGAAGTGAAAAAAATTACATTTAAAAACATTGGGGTTTTATAGATTTTTAACAAAATACATTTGACCTCTATTTAACCTTGATGGCATCAAATCGATTAAGATGTTGATTTGAATAAATTTTTGAAATGTTTTTGTTTACAATCCATTTGGTGACATTACATGACTTTAACATACAGACACAGCTTTTTGCTGACTGATACATGTTTATAAAGTTAATGTCACTAATGACGTCATTACGTACTAATTTAATAAACTCAATATAAATGTATAGACACACTTAAAAATAAAACTGTTTAAATTAGTCTCAAAATTGGTTAAAGATTAATATAACACACTAAAAGTAAGAGATGAAAAAAATGAACAATGCCGCTTGTGCCGCGTCAGGTCAGCTTAATTTGCCATACTACTTCTATCCATACAGAAGCGTATTGTAAAAGGCGACTATTCTAAGTGACCCTCACTAAATTTTAAGACCTACAGGTTAGAGATGCAACAATATGGCTATTACGATACCGATACGAATGACGAATGTATCGTAATAGCGAATACGATAACGAATGCATTACGATTATTTAATTTACATCTAATAAAACAAATCAATTGAGTAAAATCAACTTAACTTAAGATTTAAGGACAATTTACCACCTAAATGTAAATAAAATCAATTTCTTTTAAATTTTTATTAAGAAAACATAAAATTTTTTAATTATCTGGTTTAAGTCTGTTTCTTATATCCGTATGGATTAAACCGGCTGTGGAAAACAATCTTTCTGAATCCACTGTTGCTGGTTTGATGGACAAATACTTATTGGCCATTTTTTTCAAATTAGGAAATACAGTATTTTTTTTTCCAATAACTTGAATAGCTTGTATCCATCTCTGCATTGGGTGCATTTAAATAAGCATTAATTTAAGCCATATAGTTTTGATATGAAACAGCAAATAAATAAATAATAAAATAAATAAATATCAATATTATGTAGGCACATTATTTCATTAAAATATCTGTTAACTAAGCAGTACTTAGTAAGTATTGTATTAGAGTCTACTTCATATCAGATTTTTTTGTTTCATTTCAGTTTAAAAAAATCAATTCTGTATGTTTGTATTATATGTAGTTATAGGTAGTACTAGTATCTAAAATTTATTTATATTTATTTATTTATTTTTCTGTTATGTAAGTATGTACCAGCTTTTATTTTTTTTATTAGGTAGGTAGTGTAGTATCTAGTTTAAGAATCGTTATAAATCGTAATACTTTTTACGATACCGATGATCGTCAAAAATAACGATAACCTGCGGTTTACGATTATCGGCATCGGTATCGTTGCATCCCTACTACAGACCTTAGCTAAGACCTTAATTTTAAGACAATACATAGAACACTTGCTCTATCTCGTTATTTCAATAAATCAGGTGAAGCCGACAGGTGAAGTGCGGGAGGCGTTAAGTCAAATCTTCTTCAGGCAAGTGAATGTAATAACCACTTAGTACTGAGTAGTAGAAATCAAAAAAAAGATAGGCACTTAAAGCATCCGAGCCATTATCAAAAAGTTCTGCTTTACAAACAATGTGGCATCAAAGTCACCTGACGCGGACTTGTACTGATACATAATATTAATAAAAATATTATTAATTATTAATTTACTATAATAGTAGATTTCAAAATCTATGATTTTAAAAGCTACCATGCTGGACTGGGAGCGAAAGAAAAACGTAGAATGAGCCAGATGCTTCTCTTCCCGTGCATACTGTAAAAGTCAGTTAAGGGACGGAGGTTTTAAAGGCGTTTTTGTGGGCGATAGGTTGACCCCCTGTCACAACAATAGTCTTTCTCCATTTTTATAATACCTCCAAATTTGTCAAACGTGACATCAGATGGTCCTATAACCTCTGGTGTTCTGCCTACCCTATTAGGGATACAGGCGTGACGTTAGGTATGTATGTAGATTTTAAAAATTGCTTTTATAATATAAAAAAATATAAAACATGTATAAATTTAAAGAAGATTTTCCATTTATTTCATAATTAGTTTGACTTAGGGATTCCGTTGAATTTTAGATACCTTCTAGTATTTTATCACAAAAACTTCCAAGAACGTAAATCACTGAGCTGAATACAAAGCTCTTAATTTGCTGTCAATAGTAATTTGTAATGAAAACTAATTCTCGTAATCATTGAACTTTCAGTTAAAACTAGTTATAACAAATATTATTTTATTTAATGTGCATTTCTATGTTACCTTTTTTATTAAACTTGAATACGTTCAAGTCATCGTGATCTAGGGATCATGCAAGTTAAGCAACGTTCGGCGCGGTCGGTACGAGGATGGGTGACCGCCGACTATTCATTTCTAACGGCGACTTTCATGCTGTGGAAGGCACGTTAAGCAGTCGATCTTGGGTGCTGTTCACTTGTAAACAGTGTTCGTTAGGTTTGTCGGATGCTATTTTTGGTGAATATATTTTTTTATGTCAGCTAGGTATGTGTTTTTAACGCGGACTGATACCTACTTTTTTCCTATATTGGTCAAACTGAAAAAAGAGTATCAACCCGAGTTAAAAAACACATAGCTGACATTAAAAACCGAATAGTTACCAAGTCTGCAGTTTTTGAGCATTCCATAGACAAGTCTAACCACTCTATTTAAGGTTTGACTCTGTGAAAGTTCTATCTAGGGAGAAACATTAAATACCTAGGATGATCAGATGATCAGAGAAGCCATAAAATTAAAAAACACCCTAATTTCAACAGAGAAGATGGTTGGAAACAATCACCAGCATGGGACCCTATTCTCAAAGATATTAATCAAACATCCAACAAACAGCACGACCTGAAACTCAAGACACTGTCAGGTCATTTTGTGTAAACCCTGAAAGCTACGCTCGAAGACTGAGGAATAGATGGATATGATGTATGACTTTTCAAATCTATCAATTTGACTCCTGACATCTCAGTCGCTCGTGACCACGGAGTCTACAAAGACACCAAAACGTCGAGTTAAAATGTAAAATATAAATTATCCGCAATTAATCCGGGCAAAAAGAAGTTTTATTTAAATCAAAGATTTATTTAACGACAAAAGACAATTTTACTTGAAAATGTCTCGAGTGCATATCATCGTCATGTTAGGATGCATCCAGAATGTTTTACACAAAAAAAAGATGTATTAAATTTTAGCACTAGACATGCAAACAAACTATGCCTCCCTATCATTAAAACAGATATTTGTAACCGAAATAGTTTCGTTTTGTGTTTTCGAATATACAATAAACTACCAGACAATATAAAGACATTGCCTCTTAATAAACTTAAATCCACTCTGCATAGATGGCTATTGGAAAAATGTTTTTACAGTTTATATGAGTTTCTCAGAAAAAAATGTATAAATATAAAGATAAATTAATTGTTCAATATATCATAATGTAAAACTATATTAATTAGAAGATATTTTTTATCTAAATGTGGTAAAATAATGAATATGATGTAGATGTGATTACTAGAAATGAACATTATTATACATTAAATTAAAATAAATAAAATAGTATTGCAATCGGAATTAGAACATAATAATGTAATAATTGAAACTACTAAGTCGGTATGAGACCTATATTTAAGCCGACCATCAAAATGTAAACCATATTTGACGCAATAAAATGATTTGATTTGATTTGTCATCGTCTTTATCTGCATACGTAATTTTGAATTCCCACTTAATTTTACTTGAAAATGTCTACGAGTGCATATAATTGTCACAAGAATTAGCATTGAGTTGCTTATACAGGGTGACTGGTGGGTCACTTTTGAAATTCAAGGACGTCATAGTTTGAGATCATACATAGAGAAAAAATAAAATAAAAAGTAAATATCAATTATTTACTGAGCACACTTAACCGAAAGTTAAAGAATCTATTACGCAACGCATGGTCACGCTAGATTTGGCAGCGATCCGCGTTCCAGGTCACGTGCCGCGATTGACTCAGTTGTATGTTAATTAAATAGTAACGTAGTATTATTGATTTATGGAGAATTCTAGTGTAAAATTTATTACTTACTTTTATTACATAGTTATGATCAGAATCGAACACAGAGTGCTCTCCTTCAGTATTTAAAATTTGTCACCAGTCACCCTGTATAAGTTCAAATCACATGCGCCCGCCGAGCTCCACAGCATTTGATAAGATCAATTTGTGTCTCATCTAACTCATTTATGAGATTTGAAAACATCTATTTAAAAATACAAAGTCAAATAGTAATTAAACAATTGGAACTTCATCCACATTTCATATTACATTACTTTTACATTTCCTGATTTTAAATTTTTCCAAAAAGTACCTACTATATCATTTATGCCAAAATGTTTGATATTACCACCGTTAAGTTATCTTGAAAATTAAACAACAAACAGGAATTATTAATAAAAATATCAGACTTTTGTAAGTCGGCTGAAATTACATAACATTTTGAAAGCTCTTTACAAAAACTCTATTGTGAAATATAGCTGAGTATCGATGGCAAGTTTTACCATTTTATATCGGAATTGGTTACGTAACAATAGAGTTATTATTTGCTTTGATACAAGGTTTCCTGAAAATAAGTTATATTCAGGAAACATAGGGTATATCAGTTAGTGATTTTTTATGTGCTCCTTTTATTGGTTTAACAATATTTAGCAGAATTTTACACGTGCATGGTATGGAATACATGGAATCGATAATAGAAGTGTTTTTTATAATACACCCTGAGGATAAACTTAAATTAAAGATAAACAAAAAAATAGGTTAACTATTAATACAGGGTTGATTTATGGTCATCGGCCAAAATTTTTTTACACAATAAGTATCATTTATAAAAACGATTTTTGCAAAAAAAAGTATTTATTTTTTTTACAAGGAAATTAATATACATATACGCTAACATGTTAAGCTAAGCATGGTCACTCTAAATTACCATTAAAATAAAGTCGCCTACGCACTACTACAAAACATCTCGTAGTACTACGTCGTACTATTAACAAAGAAATGCCGCGTCGTAGTAGCTATGTTCATCAACAGCGACTATTTTCAAAAACGTTTGTGGTTCCATATTTCTACTATTTTGTACTGAGCGACGCTAAAATAAATATGCAGGTTTATATACGTTTATATTTTATCAAAGAAACTAACATTTAAATGTGGCTGGTGACCAAAAAACAACCCTGTATATTACATATTTCAAATAATAATCAACACTAATTACGAAATATACAAAATCAAAATCAATTACATTACAAAGTATATAACACCAAAATCAAAAACAATTACATTACGGTCGGCACAAAGATGGTTGACAGTTTTTATTACTACTAATTCTGTGCTCCACATGTCATACCTTTTTCTGTTGAGAGGATTTGAAGTAGGTCGAAATGAGCTGTTTGTACCGTAATACCACCCATCTAAAAATATTACCGTTTTTGAGTTAGTATTTAACTTTTAGGATTTTACAGATTAAAATATGTCTAACTTGTTTTATTGGGAACTGCTTTTTCAACTCTGTCATGTAAATGAGTAACGATGTGAAAAAAAAACACCTCATAGAATTTCAAAGGAACGAAGTCTTTGTTAAGCACTATTCTTAACTAAAATTAAACCAAAACTTTGTATTTAAAATGAGACTTTTTTTTATGAATTATGGATAGGACGTTTGTCTTCCATGCCACCTGATGTTAAGTGAACATGAAGACTAAGGTGTTACACGTCCATCCACGAGAAACCTATTCACTCGACGCTTAGGACTATACTGGTCAGGGAAAATAGACGCAGGCAGTTCATTCCAAATCTTGGCGACCCGTATCAAAAAGGAACTGTCAAAGCGCTTAGTTCGACTTTTCGGAATATCTACCACATACGGATGGATGTTCTGTCTGCGTCTAATAGTCCGATGGTAAAAGGGTGAGGGTTCAATTTGTTCAAACAGAGCACTGTTGCACTCACCAAAATGTATCCTGTAGTACACGGTTAAACACGCAACCTTACGACGATGCTCTAAGGTCTGCAGTTTTTTGGTTGTAAGGTCGACGTCGTTAATTAATTTACGGGCTCTTCGGTCAACGGAGTCTAGCGCTTCGAGCTGGTATTTGGCAGAACCATCCCAAAGGTGACTACAGTACTCCATGCACGACCTCACTTGGGCTGTGTATAAGTTGAGCAGCCGTTCAGAGCTGAAGTACCGCCGGACCTTCGAGATGATACCCAATTTTTTGGAAGCCGTTTTTGCCATAGACTCAATTTGTTGACCGAAGTTTAAACCGGATGTTACAGTTACGCCTAAAAGCCCTAGATGGTCAGTAATGGGGACAGATACTACAAAAAAAACATCCTGTATCTAAAGTTAATTGGTTTATTTTTGGTTTATTTATGAAATCTCAATGAATGAATTGTTTTTTTTATAAAGACTAGTAATTTAAGACCATGTGGTTTTTAAAGTTCCATATTCAAAGGGTTTTTTTGGCAAGCCCGACTCTCAATTGGCAAGATATTGTAAACACATGTCAAAATTAAGTTTCGTCATACACTAAAATGCTAGTCGCAAAGAAATACTTAATTTAACGATAAAACGTTTAACTAATCTCTGAAATAATAAGTCTGATTTGAAAAAAAAATATCATTAGATTGAATGAATGGCTCTGGAGATTTTGGGATCGTATCTTATTACAGCAGCCATTAGAGACACTTAAAACAAGTGAACAATGTCCATACATCATACACTAGTATAAATAATTTAAAATTGAAAATTCCATTGCATAAAGTGCACTGCAGTATGGCAGATATTATACTCATGACACATCGTAAATTTTTACCGATTTATGATTCAAAACCGCAAAGAACGATTTTGATAAAAATATTACGTGGAAATGTCTAACTTTATTTATACCTATACAGTTTGAAATGGGTAAGTTTTAACAAGCAAGTCTAGGTGTGACGACGATGCTCTGTACAAAATTAAGAGGTAAACTTTTTACATGTAATATGTTATTTTAGTTATATTTTACGCCAACCATAAGTCACACAAATGTGAAATATTTCAATTTTTAAACAACTTTTTCTTAGATTTAAAACACTTTAATGTATG
Source organism: Stenoptilia bipunctidactyla (assembly GCA_944452665.1). Classification (NCBI taxonomy): domain Eukaryota; kingdom Metazoa; phylum Arthropoda; class Insecta; order Lepidoptera; family Pterophoridae; genus Stenoptilia; species Stenoptilia bipunctidactyla. The sequence continues at coordinate 4,012,177 of OX101748.1, read as the reverse complement.
AGTGTTGCCATGATTACCCAAATTCAGACAAGATATATACTTTTAATGAAAATTATTTTACATTTTCGTTCTGATGTTAAAATATCAAAATTTTGGTTAATAGAGTTAATCTAGTGGGAATAACGATGTCAAATATACAATTCCTAATCCAAATATACACTGTATTAAAATAATTATATTTGGAATCACACAGCATAATTTAATTAACGTTAGGCCATACTTATTATTAGCATACTATGCCTAAGCATACTTATAGCAACAGCAGCACCACATTACAGATATCTACAGTAATTCAACTTTTTTTTTTATATTGTAACGATAGGACGTTTGTCTTCCATGCCACCTGATGGAAAGTGCGCATGAAGACTAGGGTGTTACACGTCCATCCACGAGAAACCTATTCACTCGACACTTAAAAGTTCCAGGACTGTAGTGGCCAGGAAAAACAGACGCAGGCAGATTGTTCCACTCTTTGGCAATCCGTACCAAAAAGGAACTATCGAAGCGTTTTGTTCGACTTCTTGGTAAATCCACTATATAGGGATGGAAGTTCTGTCTGCGTCTGGTAGTCCAGTGGTAAAAAGGGGTGGGTTCAATTTGGTCAAAAAGAGCACTCGCACACTCACCAAAATGTAGCCGATAAAATACTGTCAAACAAGCAACCTTACGACGATGCTCCAACGTCTGCAATTTTTTATTTGTAAGGTTGTTGTTATTTATGATTTTACGGGCTCTTCGGGCAACAGAGTCTAGTGCTTCGAGCTGGTATTTGGCAGAACCATCCCAAAGGTGACTACAGTACTCCATGCACGACCTCACTTGGGCTGTGTATAAGTTGAGCAGCCGTTCAGGGCTGAAGTACCGCCGGACCTTTGAGATGATACCCAATTTTTTGGAAGCCGTTTTTGCCATAGACTCAATTTGTTGACCGAAGTTTAATTTGGACGTTATAGTGACGCCCAAAAGCCCTAGTTGGTCGGTGATGGGAACAGATACATTCTGGAAAGTGGGCGTAAAAGTAAAGGTGCTCTTTTTCGCGGAGAATAGACACGCTTGTGTTTTGGAGGCGTTGAATTTGACCAGGTTAGATTCGCCCCAATCAGACACATTCCGCAAGGTCGAATCAACGCGCTCAATCATAGACCTTCTCAAAACCTGGATTTCATGGGCGCTCGTTCGCGCATTGGATATATATCTCTCAACAACAGTGCTGTCATCAGCATATCCAATAATGCCGGGTGTTACGAGGTCAATAATGTGCAGCAAGAATAAAGTTGCAGAGAGAACAGATCCCTGAGGTACCCCGGCATTAATTGCCTTTAGGTCAGAGGAGTAGCCGTCTAAGACTACTCGAATCGACCGTTCCCTCAGAAAATCAGATATCCAGTCGCAGAGCCCGGTTGGTATGCCATATGCTAGAAGCTTGCTTAAGAGACCATCATGCCAGACCCTGTCAAAGGCCTTGGATATGTCTAAGGAAACAGCTATTGCTTCACCATGACCCTCCAAGGCCTCACTCCATAAGTGTGTGGCATACACGAGAAGATCGCCGGTCGAGCGTCCACTGCGGAAACCATATTGGCTATCGCTTATAGTCTAAGATCCGGCTGCAGGATTAGTGCGTTCATCTGTTTTTTGCAGAAAACCGAATTTTTATGTATTTTTATAAGTAGGAGAATATATATTTATCAGGTTGCCTATCAAAATTTGGCCGCCAGTATTTTTAATTAAATTATTTTTAATTAATTTTTGGGAAAAAATTTCGTTCACTTGTTTTTTAAATAAAATAACGTCTACATCACAGCAATTCATATGAAGATTCAAAAAAATCACGGTTGCCGTTGCGCACTTGGCCGCATTTCTTCGCAGCCATGTGTAAACAGGTATGATTTCGATACATTTATAACGATTAATGTATCGAAATCATACCTGTATATAACGATTATTCATTAGTTATATATCAATTTTTTTTCTATTTATTATAATATATGGTTGCCTAATCAATATTAATTCAATATTAAATATATTAAATGAAGATTATAATTTTTTTGTGATTTTCAAATTTGACATTTTGTAAAGGAAGACATATTTTTTGGAGTATTTATTAAGTCGTCTCTATTACTCCTCGGTGGTTGAGAACACTAACATTCGACGCATGCGCAATGGCTTAAAAGCGTCGCACAGCTGGTAATCCCTATCCTCATCTGACAAATGATGTTAACTCTCTTTCACTCTACCTTAAATATTTGTTATTTTTAAAAGCCAGCAACCCTTATTTGCGGGTAGTTTTAATTGGGCAACCATATATTTTGCTCATTTTGTGTTAACCCTGAACGCTACGCTCGAAGACTGAGAAATAGATGGAGATGATGTATAACTTTTTCCACTATCAATCTGACGCATGACACCTCAGTCGCTCGTGACCACGGGGTCTGCAAAGACACCGAAACGTCGAGTTAAAATGTAAAATATAAATTATACGCGATTAATCCGGTTAAAAAGTAGTTTTATTTAAATAATAAAAAGTTAGCTTTAATTTGATATATAATTAATGAATAAACGCTATGAACGTATAAATGTATCGAAATCATACCTTACACACATGGCTGCGAAGAGGTGCGGCCAAGTGCGCAACGGCAACCGTGATTTTTTTGAATCTTCATAAAAATTGCCGTGATGTAGACATTATTTTATTTAAAAAAAAAATGAACGATTTTTTTTCCCAAATATCTATTAAAATTAATTTAATTAAAAATACTGGCGGCCAAATTTTGATAGGCAACCTGATAAATATCTATTCTCCTAATTATAAAAATACATAAAAAATCGGTTTTCTGCAAAAACAGATGAACGCACTAATCCTGCAGCCGGATCTCGTACTATTAGGAGCTCATTGGTCTCGAGGTATGCCAGGAGTCGATTGTTCAATACACGTTCCATGACTTTGCAAAGTATGGAAGTGATTGAGATTGGTCGATAGTTGACAGGATCAGCACGGCTTCCCATCTTCGGTACTGGTTGTACGTTAGCCAGCTTCCAGGATTTGGGGACTTTACCAGATTCCAAAGAAAGTCTATAGAGATGCGTCAAAACGGGAGACAACTCAGCTGCGCAGCGTTTCAACACCACTGCAGGAATACCATCTGGACCGCTAGCCTTATTCTCGTCTTGGAGCAGCAAGCATTTAAGAACCTCCTTTTGGCGAATATGAACGGTACCCATTGTGGGACCGAACTGAGGTAATTGGGGTGGGATTTTTCCTTGGCTATCTAAACGAGAATTTTCCGCAAAGATACTGGCAAATAAATCCGCCTTTTCCTTAGCGGTGTGGGCCAGAGAACCGTCAGGTTTCCGCAGTGGCGGCAGCGATGGACGACAAAAGTTCGTCTCGACCGACTTGGCGAGGGACCAGAAAGCTTTGCTTCCCGAGGGGTATGACGCTATTCTGTCTCCAATACAGCCTATGTGGGCGAAACGAGCTCTTTTGATCACCTTCTTGCAGGACTTGGCGGCAGCATTGTACCTCTTCTTGTGTTCATGCGAGTCATCGGCTTTGCTTCTGCGAGCGGTTGCCCAGGCTTTGTACGCTTTTCGCTTACGCTTTTCAGCGGAAAAGCATTCAGCACTAAACCATGGGCGAGCTTTGGTTTCAAGGGATAGATCAGCGTAGGGAATGAAGAACTCCATTGCTTGACCTATCACACTTGAGACTGCATCAGCGCAGCACGATGGATCGGTTGATGTAAAACAAGCTTGCCGCCACGGATAAGATGCGAAGAAATGTCGCATTTCATCCCAATCTACCGACTTGTAACGCCATACTCGCCTAGAACCACTTGGTCGGGTGTCAGGTGGCGAGTACTGCGATACAGATTTCACCAGACAGTGATCGGATATCCCTAAGGGTGCAGTGACGGACACCGAATATCTGTCGGGATCGGTTGTCAGCAGAAGGTCCAGGCAGGAAGCAGTGTGGCCAGCAACTTCATACAAATTTAAGAAACGCAAGCTATACCTACGTGGCTCGATTTCATGCGCTCGGCATGCCGCCAGTCGCGAGTGTCTACATACGGAAACAATTGTTGATTGAGCTTTACGTTAGTATGTGGATTGTTTTTACTTTAAGATTTGATAATTCATCTTTTCGTGCGTCTCAGTCAAGGCGCATGTTTTTTTGGCAGCTAATTTATGAGACCGATTTGTTATTCAAACGTTAACATGGTTGTTTGACACAAAACTTTTGTTATTGAACACTTCCTATTCAAATTTACAAAGTATTTTATTTGTTTATATAAAAAAGTATATTTGCAGTCATAAAACTAAATGGAAGTGAACACAAAGTAGGCAAATGTAATTTAAACGCTGAAGGCGGGCAGCCCTATGACATGTGAACGGACCGCGGCACTGTAGGCATTTATTTCAAAGATGCGACTGAGTTGAATTACTGTAGATATCTGCACTGTGGTAGCACAGGCTTGTAGGACGAAAGTAGAAAAACAAAAACCCAGATATGTGCTCTCTTAAGTACAAGTCAAGATTTTTAAAACTATAAAGCTTAAAATACGAAATAAAATCGATCTGGAATCGATGTTGATTCAAGATTCATTCATATCTATTTGAATTCTCAGATTTTCATAAAGGTGTTGAACAAACTAAAAAAAAAAATACATACATACATAAATTCACGCCTGTAGCCCATATGGGGTAGGCAGAACACCAGAGGTAATAAAACCATCTGATGTCACGTTTGACAAATTTGGAGGCATTATAATAGTGGAGAGAGACTATTACAGTGACAGAGGGTCAGCCTATCGCCCACAAAAAAGCCTCCCATAACGCCTCGATCCCTTAACTGACTTTTACAGTATGCCCGGGAAGAGAAGCAGCTGGCACATTCTATGTTTTTCTTTCGCTCCCAGTCCAGCATAGAAGCAAAAAAACAATTTTAAAAGCTGAAAATTGTGAAATATTTTATTTCCATTTTTGCGGGCTGGACTACAAGAGCAGTATATTTGATGCTCATATTAAATACAACAAAGCCATCCTTTCGCACGGCTTTGAACATATTTTTTGCTTGTCAAGGAAATCCGTGAATTATATTTTCCAACACCAGTTCCAGCTTTGTTGTTAATTTTGACGAATTGAAAAAAATGCGTTCGCGCTGTCTGGTATCGATCCCACCATTTTCAACGGTTTTTTTTTTTGTGTCTTTGTTACACGATATTTTGAATAATTATGATTCGATTTTGTTATATTTTGAATTTTTGTTACATTATTGAAATTATACTTCGTCGCTGCATCCTCGAGATTTTAAGATTCACCAAGTAGTCCACTCCAGAATGTACCTGGCATCGAACACATTTCAGAGCTAAAAAAAAATAAAAATATAATTCTGCACATAATATGCTGTGTGCCTGTTCCAACTGTCAACTTGTCATTCACTTCTAATGTTCAGGCATCTAAACATAGAATTTTCTCGTTGAAAGTGTTTTTTTCAAAGGTTAAGTTTTTTTCTTGTGATTTTATTTAGTGTCTTGTAAAGATGGGAAAACGGAAACGTAAAAGCAAGGATCCCGAAAAAATACGAAGAAAAATTTGTCGTTTGGAACGACGTTTAAGATCGGAAAATAGTGAGGATTCTTAAGGTAAGTTGTTACTTTAATTAAAGTTTACGTCCCCGTTAATCTTATAAAAATGTAGTAGCATAATGGCGAATCAATGAAAAGCAAAAAATCTTAAAGATTTATGAAACAATGTTCATGTCGTTTTTTTATTATTCTCATTGAGAACCAAGTCTACCCGCCACAGAGTCGTGATGTGATTACGACCAGGCGGTGGACAGTAACATACATAATTGTTTATCATATTTTTCTTTATACGAGGAACCTCGATGCGATTGAGGTCTTTTTATAATATTTCATAGAGTAGTGATGCAATTACTACCGAAATATGAATTCTTACCCAGAATTATCACCCTTACAGATTACGTATCGGACTATTCATTTCCGTCAGATTACCCTAACGTTCAATCCGTGGTCTCAATACCCCTGCAGGAACCAGTAGTTGAGACGGCTCTGGAAGACGAGCGAATTGAAGACCAGCCAGTACAGGCGGAGGTCAATGATGAGACTCCTGCACTCTTAGCTGATATTTTGGAAGCCGTAGGTGAATCCAAGAATAAAGATGAAGTTTATGCTCCTAAAATAAGAGATGAGATATCTGAACGCTGGGGTAGGATCGTGGTCGATGGTCTGTGTAAAGAGTCAGTACAAAAGTTGACCGAAAATATCCATATTCCTGAAAACTTTAAGTTACTTAAGGCCCCTGGTCTTAACCCGGAGATTCCAGCAGTTTTGTCAGAGTCTACCGAGAATAGGGACAAGAGATTGGAAAAAGCTCAAAATCATCTCGGATTAGGAATCGCAGCAGTAACAAACTTGATGACTAATCTAATAAATGGAAATATGAACAAGACCGAGATAATTAAAAGACTTTCTGAAACTGGGCAGTTGCTTTTAGATTTACACTGCCAAAACACTGCAACCAGGAAAAAACTTATTATGTATAGCCTCGATAAAAAGTTTTCGAATATTGTACAGGGTGTAAGAAGGGGCTCTCTATTATTTGGCGAAAATTTGGGAGAAAAAATTAAGACTAATAAAGCGGCAGAGACATCAGGTTTAGAAATTAAAAGGGCATTTGAACCACAGCCGTCAACTTCCTCTTATAGACCGAGCCAACCGGCTGCGCATACACATCAGGGAAACTGGAGGGGCCCTCCCCGCACACAGGCTCAGAGAGGCAAGCGCGGGGCGGCCCGAACTCAAGCCTCTTCGACATACAGACGGATTCCAGCGACGACCGATCGATACACCAACTCCAAGACGAACAACCACCGAGGCAAACCAGCGCACAAATCGTAGAGGTAAAACAATACGCAGGAAGGTTGCGTTACTTTCTTAATACTTGGAAAAGCATTACTTGTGACTCAGTAATACTACAATATGTTACTGGATACAAGATTCCATTTAAACTACCTGTTATCCAAAAAAGTATACCACTTCAGCCTCATTTTTCTGCAGTAGAAATCCACCACATTAAATTAGAAATTACAAAGTTACTAAAATGGGGTGCAGTTAAAACTTGTAATTATGTTACGGGACAATTCATTTCAAATATTTTTCTCATTCCCAAGAATGATAGTACTTTCCGGTTTATTCTTAATCTTAAAAACCTTAACAAATTTGTAGAAACGCAACATTTTAAAATGGAGGACATAAGGACAGCCTCGAAGCTAATATCTAGATATGACTTTATGGTAAACATTGATCTCAAAGACGCATACTTCTCTATTCCAATACATTCTGCATATAAAAAGTATCTCAGATTTAAATTTGATGATCAAATTTATGAATTTCAATGTTTGCTATTTGGTCTAAGTTCTGCTCCTTTGGTATTTACGAAACTTATGAAACCGGTGATTACATACCTGAGAAATCGTAGACATTTACTGGTTATTTTTTTAGATGACATTTTATGTATTAATAGTTCGAATTCAGGCTGCTCTCAAAACGTCAAGGAGATTCTTAGTCTATTGGAAAGTTTAGGGTTTACAATAAACTATAAAAAAAGTGACATCGTTCCTAGTCAACAAAAAGTTTTTTTTGGGATTCGAAATTGATTCTTTAAAGATGGCCCTTAAGTTACCCTTAACCAAACGGCATAAAATATTAAATTTGGTTAATAGTGTATCAAAGAAACAGGAAATTTATATAAGAGATTTTGCAAAATTTTTGGGTGTACTATCCGCTGCTTGTCCAGCTGTTGATTACGGCTGGGTATATACTAAACAGTTTGAGAGAGAAAAGTTTCTAGCCCTTCAGGCGTCAAACGATGATTACGATAAAATTATGAAGTTAAATCCTAGCTTAAAACATGATTTTATTTGGTGGAGGCATAATGTTATGTCTTCTACTAAGCCGTTGCGAAACAGCCAGTACGCTCTAGAATTTTTTTCCGACGCTTCTCTTACTGGTTGGGGAATTTCTTGTAACGGTGAAACATCAAATGGTTTTTGGAGTCTTACTGAAAGTCAGAATCATATTAACTATTTGGAGTTGCGAGCAGCCCTTATAGGAATTCAGTGCTTTACAAAAGATATTACTAACAAAGAAATTTTGCTAAGAATAGATAACACGACCGCGATATCATATATTAATCGGATGGGAGGTGTCCAGTATGAATATCTGAACACCATCACGCGAGAAATCTGGGAATGGTGTGAACATCGCCAGATTTTTGTCTTTGCATCCTACATTAAATCGAAGGATAATACAGACGCAGATCGTGAATCTAGATATACTAACATTGACACCGAATGGGAAATATCTCAGGTGGCTTTCAATAAAATTACAGAAAACTTTGGTTCGCCAGACATAGATTTGTTTGCATCCCGACTAAACGCAAAATGTTTGAAATATATATCTTGGAAAAGAGACCCACACGCCCTTAACATTGACGCGTTTACAGTAAATTGGGGGGATTATTTTTTCTATTGCTTCCCTCCATTCTCGCTAATATTAAAATGCTTACGCAAAATAGCTGATGATGGGGCTTCGGGTATCATTGTTGTACCTCATTGGCCAAGCCAGCCTTGGTATCCATTGTTTCTAGAACTTCAATCGTCAACACCAATTTATTTCTCATCCAGAAATGACCTCTTGCTATCTCCTTCCAGGAACCAACATCCTCTTTGGCGAAACCTTACCCTGGTGTCCAGTCTCTTGTCAGGGAAGCATTCTCTAGACAAGGTTTGACAGCTGATACAATTGAAATTATGATCTCATCACTTTCTCATAGTACGCTGAAGCAATATGACACCGCATATAAAAAACTCTGGGCATATTGTCTGACTAATAGAATTTATGATTGTCTTTCTATAACCACCCCGGTAGCATTAAGTTTTTTATCAAATAAATTCAAAGCAGGTGCTAGTTATTCCACTATAAACACACTGCGATCAGCACTCTCTCTTTTATTGGGTAAGGAATTCAGCTCTGATGTAAATGTTAGTAGATTTTTAAAAGGAATATTCAAAGCTCGGCCCTCTTTCCCTAAATATCAAAACACGTGGGATACGAACATAGTCTTAGATTTTATTAGTAATTGGTATCCTAACGAAGAACTACCTTTGGTAACATTGACAAAAAAAATTAGCAGTTCTCCTTATGTTGTCGACGGGACAACGAGTGCAGACACTGTCTATGATTAAGTTGTCTAACATTCGAATTGGTGATTCAAACATTGACATAATTAAAGACGATTTGATTAAAACATCAGCTCCGGGACGTACTCAGCCACATCTTAGGATTCCTTTTTTTCAATGATAAAATAGAGATCTGTCCATCTAAAACAATAATATCTTATTTAAAAGTAACTAAATCTCATAGAGAGAATGTTGATACAGAAAGACTTATTTTGACTAATAAGAAGCCTTATCACAATGCAAGCGCTTCTACGATTGGCTGTTGGATCAAACAAGTTTTACACGAATGTGGTATCGATACAAGTATATATTCCGCACACAGCGTTCGCCACGCAGCGACTTCTGCGGCCAAACGTAGAGGAGTTTCCATAGAGATCATTAAAAAAGCAGCAGGCTGGTCTGATAATTCTCTTATGTTAAGTAAATTTTACAATAGACCATTAATTAAAAATAATGATAATGAATTTGCTAACGCTGTATTTGATTCTGATTAAAATATGATTGATTGGCGTAATGTCTTGTTTTATTATTTTAAATACGATTTCACTAAATCTCTGAACATCTACTTGGTGAATCTTAAAATCTCGAGGATGCAGCGACGAAGTATAATTGAAGGTTAAACAAACTTACCTTAAGTGAAGTTTGACCGTAATTATACGAGTCGCTGCATCCGAAGAGATTTTAAGTCCCGCCCATCCCGGGAGTTTAGGGGGACTAAACATACCCTTTTTTTTTTGTTTCATCTTTAGTGAAATCGTTCTCTGAAAAGAATGACAAGTTGACAGTTGGAACAGGCACACAGCATATTATGTGCAGAATTATATTTTTATTTTTTTTTAGCTCTGAAATGTGTTCGATGCCAGGTACATTCTGGAGTGGACTACTTGGTGAATCTTAAAATCTCTTCGGATGCAGCAACTCGTATAAGTACGGTCAAACTTCACTTAAGGTAAGTTTGTTTAACCTTCAATTTTATTTCATATGATAGAGGATATTTCATATTTGGTTCCGTATAAGTTTCATCGAAATCGGTTGAGTACTTCATTGAAAATTTCAAATTTTTGATAAAATATGAATGATTTTGACGTTTTGTCTTAAGTTTTCGCGATTCATACTATTAAATAAAAGACTTTTTAACCGGATTTATTGAGTCGACGGATTACTGAGTCGCTCGTCACCACGCGGCCTGCAAAGACACCGAGACGTCGAGTTAAAATTTAAAATGTAAATATACGCGATAAATTCAATTCACCGGTTAAAAAGTGTTTTATTTAATGTTTACGTTTATGACGTTATAACTCAGTAAAAGTTTTGACGTGAAGTCGGCTTTTTTAATGCTGTGCATTCGTTGATTATTATTTTAGGCTAGTAATTAATTAGGTCAACGTTAATATTGGATAGTATTTCATCGAGTAAATGTGAATAAAATTTTGAGGTGACAAAAATAATGAATTTGGCTTACTGTTTTAATTAAGTGAGCGACTGACAGCGGGTGACGAAAAATCAATGAAACAGCGACTTTAAAACATTATTTAAGGGTGCTAATTAAACAGAATTCATTTTAATAGCATTATTCTCCTCTAAAAATCTGAGTTGCCTTCTAAAAAAGATTGTAGCTCACTTAATGTCTTAATGTTTATGTAAATAATTAACTATTTTTTTGAATTATGAGGATACAAATTTTCCAAAATTTCCAAATTTTCATTTTATTTTTTTATTTTTCATAAATTTACTGTAATTAATTTTCATTCACCGTATGATTGTTATATTGTGATTTAATAATAATTTGTTTGACTTTTATTTTTAGTAACTTATAATTTTTTTTATGCTTATTGATTATTGTAATTTATTTATCTAAGATTTATCTTGATAAGTAATGAACTAATTTCACTGACATTTAATTTAATTTTATTTATTTCTATAGCTAATATAATTTATAGTCTGTAATTGTTAGACGTCTCTTTAATTATAAACTAAATTATTTAAATTGTATTTTTTTTCTTGTTGTTTGTGTGAACTCGACTTGTGAATTTTATGAATGTTGTACGTGCCTTTAATTGATGTATATACTAGATTTAAGAATTTTTTGAATTGTTTATGTAATTTATTTTGTATGTATGTTGTTGGCATGTCGTTTAGTAAATAAATTAATAACAATGTCAGCCACAATCCGTGCCACGTCGGGGTTATTTCAAAAAGCTCTAGGGTTTATGGTGTAAATGTGTAAATGTAGCATTAACGTTTGATCAATACTTGATTCTTAAAATTGAACTAATTTAGTTTATTTTTAAGTATGAAAAGTCATTATTTGTATTGATCCATTAGGCAAGAGTATAGTCATAGAAATAGTATTGTAAAGTACAGTAAAGTATTGGGAGAGGTCTATGTCCAACAGTGGATATCTACATCCTGATGATTATGAGAGTCTGCCCACAGCATTTTCATTACACCAAATATTTCCATAAAACAGTTTTCAACACACTTGCTCGTAAAGTGAGCGTTATTCTATTGAATTTAGAACTATAAACTGGGCTATAAGTCACGCGTGCATAATATATTATACCCAAGTGCATAATATAATGAATCCTACAAAGTTGAATTGTACCTTAGTGCAAATTACATGCGAGTAAACAGAGCATATTCTATTGATCCGGGTTATACATTAAATATATGAGCGCGCGCGTCCAGGCAACAATAGCGTGTGTACGTGTAATGGGACAGGGCTACTGACCGGCGCGGCGCTCGGGGCTCCGCTGAGCGCGCGCGTCCAGGCGGCATTAACTTAGAGCCGAAGCAGAAGAAGTTTTGTCCTGGCCTTGAACCACAACCGTCGACATCTAGCATTAATTATTTAATGCCAAATCATTCCAGTGATTTGTCTATGTCGCCGATATACACTCAGGACGAGCTGGCACTTCAAATAATAAAGTAGAATATAAGTTCAACAGCTGCTTCAAATAAATTTTATGACCACGTATGTCTGTCTTTTACTCACAAGTGTGTTGAAAAACGTCGTATATACTATTTCAATTTAAACGACGGTGAGAATATGATGTTGTAAGAAGAAAAAAAAAGCGCAATTAGATGTACCCGTTTCAGAAAAGATAAAAAATACCTCAGTACTGAATGTTAGCACTTGCTGTCCGGGATGGCTTTATGATTTTTAGGATCAGTTTTTATGAAATGCTCCTATGGTTTTCAATTTATTTGCGCTTGCAGTAGCTCGTTGTGGCGTAGCGTCGAATCACCCTTTGTCTTTTAGACTTTATTTAAGTTAGCAAATATTTTCTCAGAGTATCGTCTCTGAACATCCCTAACGTCCTGGATAAGCATATCATAAAAAGGGACTAATACGGGAGACCAGAGTCCATCAACCTACATATGACATTTGCCGCCAAATATCACCGTTACTTTTATCCTACTAATATTACAATTGAGAAAGTGAGCACGAATAAAGGTGGTCTACAAAATAAATATAGCTACGTCATTTAAAACTCTTCTAGCGCGATTTAATCAACGTACAGTGACATCTATCAAATAAAAGCAAACTAAAATTTTGTATATAATAAATTTGAAAGTTTGGATGGATGGATGGATGTATGCATGTCTGGATGTTTGTTACTCTATCACGGCAAAACGTGTTAATGGATTTGAATGAAATTTGGCATAGTGAGAGTTTACAGTCTGGAATAGCGAATAGGAGTTTTTATCTCGATATTCCCGCGGGATTTGAAATGGCGCGGGTAAAACCGCGCGAAACAGGTAGTATTTTATAAAGAGAACCTCTGTTTCACTTACCATCAAGTGGAATTAAGGTCACACAGTTCAGTTCCAAAAAAAAACTAGTTTTTCCATGTTCACATATTTGTTATGTAAAATAAAGTACATCGATCCTCGAAACGTCGATGTAGAATTTAAAAAAAAAATGTACGCAATGAAATCTAGCTAAAACGTATTTCATTTTATCAATTATTATGATATTTTAACAGTAACTCATTGTTAAATGTCCGTTTTTGAAAACTGCCCTGCAATCTACCTTTGCGTGGTTTCGGACCTTATTGTTTCGCTTTTGCCATGGATAAAAAGAAATAAGATAAAAACAAGCATGAAAAAATACGCTGTTAAAACAATATTTACATTCAGTCGGTTTTCAATGAAGGCAGGCGATGAATATTTACAATTCGGTAACTGGCCGAAGTTTTAAAAAAGAGTTTACGTTATTTAAACAATGTTTTGCCTATGTTTGGTTATCGTATGAGAAGCGGTATTGCCTTAGGCTGCAAACTGGACGGCAGCGACATCGACAGCGAGAGCGACAGTGGCGCGGGCAGCAGTTTTTGCGACACTATAGAAAGTATCGAGTTTGTCTTTAGTGGGGAGTGCGCGATCGAGCGGTTTTAGTGCAGTCTGTTGCCTACCGATATCGATAACACTAGCCTAGTAAAATGCCGTTGGAAGAAATTATTTCAGCTGTTTTAGAAAGAGCATCGATATAGTAGAGTAAGTAAAACAGAAAAAAATTCGACCACAAAAATCGATGGATAAATAATAAATTATGCGAGAGAATAAAACACTATTTTTATGCTGGAAATATTATACGTTCTTAACTATAATCCCATTCTAATTTAATATGCTCCAGGCCATAAGTAATCAAATGTTGCGTCAAACATTGTAGTGCTATCAAAGAATTTGATTGAATTTCGTCTTTGGACGTAATTACGTAATTACGATGAAACTCGCCTCTTTGCTTCCTTTGTTTAAAGTACGGATTTACGTTTCTTTTTGTCCATAGTAAATCGCCTCGTATAGATGAACTGTGAGAGTATTCATAACGCCGTATCAACATTTTCGTTTGTTCGGTACGTCTCTTAAACTGCAACAAATCGCTCCGCTGCCTGCTGCCGTCGAGAACGGCCCAGATTCCTCACGTCGCTGCCCGCACCGCTGTTGCATAACGCATTCGCTGTCGCTGTCGTTGCCGTCCAGTTTGCAGCCCTACGCACAAAACGCGTTTTTTATCATCATCATCATCACGACTCTTTGTAAAGAGCCCACTGCAGGGCTATGAGTCTCTCCCCTGAGTGACGAGGAGGTATAGGCCATAATCCACCAAGCTGTCCCAGTGCTGGCTGGTGGATGTCAGAATGTTCAGGGCACCGAAAATGGCTTCTGACAAACCCTAACGACTACTGTATACAAGTATACAGCACCCGGGACCGACTGCTTAACGTGCCCTCCGAAGCACGGAAGTCGTCGTGAGAAATGAATGGTCGGCGGTCACCCATCCAAGTACCGGCCGCGCTGAACTCTGCTTAACATGTTTTATACACTTTTGGTACACGTTTGATACACACAGTAACCACGGCGCCACGACGACTTCGTTTTTTTATGTCGTCTCTATATAACCAAATAAACTAACGCTAAAACGCTATAAAAAGAGATTAAATATTCAAATATAATCTTTATTTCAGGTTCAAAACAACATTTTTTACTTTGCTTTCCAAGTAAAAATGCACTTAGCAACTAATTCCGTTGTAATAAAGTTAAAAATTAAAACAAATGTAAACATATTATTATTAGACGTGACCTCGTAATATGGCTTTTGCTATTTACGTTGACAGTTGCCGCAAGTATATGGAATACTGCAACTTTCATAGTTGAGTCGATGGATGTCTGTCGAAGTTTCGGATGGGACATTTAACAGTTGCTGGTTGCGGCAATGAGAAACTGACTTACTCAAAGTTTACAGGAAGTGAAATCTGTAGACGATCACCGGTTGAGTTCAGCATTTAAATTACATTTGCCTACTTTGTGTTTACTTCTATTTAGTTTTGAGACTTCAAATATACTTTTTTTTGAGGAATAATAAGTCCAGCCACAGAATATTTCTTTTGGCCACGTGATCAATCTTCTATTTTTATAACTTAGCCACGAGACAATAACTTTTGCGAAAAATGTGTCTTGAAGCAATTTATACTATAATTATGCCATAATAATTTATACTAAGTAATATATTCATTAACATTGCGATGAAAAATATTATGCGACAAGAAGGGCTCCCGTTCCGGAAGACGTAGTCGGTACGGTTAGGTGCGACGACGATCGGAGCGAGGTGGAGCAGTTAGGTTGCATTAAGTAATATACGTGTGTGAGCCGAGCGCGCGAAGCGAGCGGTGCCGCGGTAGCGGCCAGCGAAGCGCCATAAACCCTAGAGCTTTTTTAAATATCCCCGACGTTGTTTGTGACACGGATTGGTGCTGACTGTAAAAGAAGTCTGTTTAATAAGCACCCCTTTTTTATACAAACAAATAAAATACTTTGTGAATTGTATAGGAAGTGTTCAACAAAAATACGCTTTGTGTTAAAAAAACATGTTTAAGATTAAAATTAGTGATCGAAAAATACTAGTGCCTCGACTGAGACGTTCGAAATTATATATTATTAAATTTTATAATTTAAACAATCCGCATGTTAACGTAAAGTTTAATCAACAATTAGTTCGGCATGCACACACTCGCGACTGGCCGCATGCCAAGTTTATGCCGAGATCGAGCCGCGTATATATAATTACTGAATGTAGTATTACCGTGCTATTATTAGTTGCCAGTTGTTGCAAAATTAGATCCATGGGAAAAGTGGGTAAACCTATACAAAAGTGATGTACCAAAATGGTGGCACCTTACACTTTATCGAAAAATGAGTCAATGCCCTAAGAACACTTTCCGACTGTCAAATAGTTTTAAAGTTGTGTGTTTCAATTTCCAACAAAAGCAAGAATATATGGCGGAATAATGTCATTTTTTTAAAGGATTTCCATCAACTTGACTGTTTGCTTAATGAACATGTAATATATTTTTCTATCATTACTATTTACTTACCAATTGTTTTAGATGGTGAAAGGGACCTGTCCAATACCAAAACATTTTTTTCCTACATATCGGCAAAAAGCAACGTGAAAATTAAAGACAGTATGTAAACTACTAGCGATTCTTTTCAAGACGAAAATAAATAAGAAAATATTTTAGAAAATACTGTAGACCCAGTATAAGAATTAAATGGTAATTTTATTATTTAAAACACCAAATACGTTCAAATAAGAGTGAATATGCGGTACCAACTTTATGCAAATAAAAAGTGGATACTGCCTGACAAAGCTGGATTATCTGAAACAGACCCAAAAAATACGCTTTTTATTATATTTAGTAGTCGTTTGTTAGAGGTTTGAAAACGTGTTTGTGTAATAAACGACCTGTGGTTATTTGACATGTGTACTAAAAAAACTCACAGAATAAAAGAATTAAAATATCAACATAATCCAACAGAATTTATCAATGAGCTCATTGGCCTAGTTTGCTTAGAGCACGGTTTCGTTCAGTTTCAATTTAACAATTCCAAAAAAAAAACTCTTTTAATAAAAAAAAAACTTCTGTAACTATTCAACTTCTTGTAAAGCAGCTTTTTTTACTTATGTCTGTAGTCTTTTTTCTAGATCTTATGTGGAATAATGAGTAATGTTCATAGCTGACATGTCAGATTTTTTTACAACTTATGAAATGTATTAAAACAACACATAGTGCAAATAATAGCTCATGTTCGGTTCATTCTCAATCATTTACTTATATTAGAAACCTGAGGTTTAAATATTTTACCCTCTCAAGTTACTCAATAGACTACTAGTATCATCCACTTGAAATAAAAATCCCGATATCGTTTCTAAGAAATTAAATCAAGTCTGCACCAATAGTTTAGATATAAACAGGCAGCGTCTCAATAACGATATCATCTTTACACATTCACATACCTAACAAAAAATTTTTTGACAGGTCAGAGACTACTTTAGACTTTCAGGTTTTAAGCCTGAAAATTTAAAGGCACAAATTATATTATATTTATACAATTCCTAATTTATTTGTAACGGATTTTATCATGTTTTGATATAAAAAAATTAACTGGACGTTTTGGTAAAAACACCTTTCTAATGAGTTATTGTAAGTTTAGCAGCCAGTTGACGGTAAAATAATACTTCTTTATGCCATCATCATCTCTATAGTACTATATTAAATCTGAATTTCAACTAAGATTTTGTCATACAAAATAAAAATCTAGGAATTAAATTAAGTTTCGATATAGAAATCCAGTTTTAATTGTTGACTAACAAGGATTTGGGATTGATATTCCGTCTAACAAATATTATAAATGGGAATGTTTGGATGTATGGGTGTTTGTTCCTCAATCACGGCAAAACGGCTCAACGGAATTTTTTGAAATTTGGCATTATAATAGAGTACAATCTGGAATAGCAAATAAGATACTTTTGATCCCAAAATTCTCACGGCAATTGAAAATGCGCGGGTAAAACCGCGCGCAATAGCTTGTATAGAAATATAATAATACTCGTAGTCTTCCAGCTCGATTTTCTCTTCAAATAATGAATATGTTTTTTAAATCGAACCAATTGTCTTAAAATCAATCCATTACAATCAACACAACAAAAAAAATCTATAATGTAAGTACAAAAATATAATATCACTCTTACATTGACCCAAAACGCAAACACTTTCATGGAATTGTATCATCGCTTCAGGGAAAACTTGCGCATCAAGGTTTATTTTTATGAATGGGGTATGATTTATGAGCGGGTTCTTGAAATGGCCCTCAAATGCTATACGGAGGAACTGCATTATTGTATTTTCTTCGCACAAAAAGTAATAACATTTAAATAACTTATTTAACTAGAACTAAACTTTGGTTAAGGACATAAGGACATGACGTTTGTCTTCAGTGACAACTGGTGGTAAATGATCATAAAGACCGAGGTGAGACACGTCCGTCCACAAGAAACCTATTTAACCTAAAATAAAACACATTTCAATCGGATTTATCGCGTATAAATTATATTTTAACTATTTAACAATACCATTTAACCTAGGTGCTAAAACGCACCAAGTATACTGGTTAGTAAAACAGACGCAGGCAGTTTATTCCAAATTTTGGCAACGGTATCAAAGAGGAACGGACAAAACGCTTAGTTCAGAATTTGGGAATATCTAAAACTGAGTATAAACTCAGACTCAAGGTAGATTAGAGAAATACATTTTTCAACTTACTAGATCTAGTACCCGAATATCACAGCGTAGGCGAGTACTCCATAAATGATACCATGATGCAGTCAAATCATCATCATCATCACAACTCCGTGTAATGAGACCCATTGCAGGGCTATGAGTCTCTCCCCTGGGTGGCGAGGAGATTTAGGCCGTAATCCACCAAGCTGGTCCAGTGCTGGTTGCTGGATGTCAGAATTTTCAGGGCGCCGAAACGGCTTTTGACAAACCCTAACGACTACTGTATACAAGTATACAGCACCCGAGACCGATCGCTTAACGTGCCCTCCGAAGCATGGAAGTCATCGTGAGAAATAAATGATCGGCGGTCACCCGTCCTTATACCGGCCGCGCCAATTTTTTCTTCTTTTGTTTTTCCGCCAAGGAAAGTCTTTCGCACCCGCTAAAGCAAGCAGGAGTCTAGCAGGAGGAGGATGAATCCTGTTACGGACAAAAGGGAATTCTAAAGAGCCGCTAACCCCAGTGGCTAACAGATATAGAGTACCCAGACAGTGTGGGGACTGCAAGAGCGGCCACGAGACTCCTCAGAACGCCTGAGTATACCCACTAAACATCACCCTTTAATGATTAGCCTTGACAAAGGCCATTGATCATAATCGGAGCGACAGCCAATCGGTAGCTAGAGGCTGCGCAGGAACGCGTCAAGCGTGCTTTAACCGCGATATACCTAGTTTAATATACACCGTAACCACGGCGCGGCACCACAAAGACTCCGCAGTGCGATCACAGAACTTTATCAAATCATATATTAACGAATGTTTACGAATGCTCGTATAGTATGGAGTCGGTTTCAAGTTTTGAGTAACATTGTAATTTTTTATTTTACAGATATTTATGAGTACAACATGTTTACAAACATTCAAAATTAACAAGGCACACATTTATTTAAACTGGCCGTGCGGCAATGGATAGATTACAATTTTTTCTTAAAAACCTTATCCATACTATACGAACATTCGTTAACAAACGATTCGATAAAGTTCTGTGATCGCACTGCCGGTTAGATATTTTTTTTGATCTTTTGCGTTTTGATGGCTAAACTCGAGTTTGACCCTTATTTTAACGACGGTAAGTTTAGATAACGTCATTTGGGTTTGAGAAGGATCTTTATGTTTCTACCGCGGATTCAAACCCTGAAATCTTTATTCCCTGATTCTTTGGCGTATTATACCCATGGAATTATTTCAAGTCTCTATATAAAAATAATCTACTTACGTTTAGCTATAAACTGTTAACGAATAACAACTATTTATACAATATGCATCCGCACAAACTTGGTATATTTATTTATTTACTCTACATTGTACATACACAAAATAGAAAATAAAGAACATTAAAAAAGAAAATACAATCGGCGGCCTAATCTCTAGTAAGCGATCTCTGCCAGGCATCCAAAATTACATGTTACAGTAAATTTCAACAGATGGAGTTTACTTACAGAACAAAAAAAAATCCAAAGACATATCGACTATTTGTTACAGACATTCCAAAATTCTTAATTTATATATAAAAATACATACATTAGAATACAAGATAGATATTACAAATATACTACACATTGACTTCTTCAGTTAAGTTGTGCTTTTTTAAAAGCTTTTTAATAGTATATTGGTATCTTGGTATATCAGCTAAAGGTGTTTTTTTGTTTTTCTGAAACTGCATGACAAAGTTGAACACAAAACTTTTGAGATTTGATATAAAGTGAAACAAAAATATAATTAATATTTTTTTAAGTATTTGATGGGCAAATTTTCGAGAAAGGTTTTTTTTTTTTTTTTTTTTTTTTTTTTTTTTTTTTTTTTTTTTTTTTTTTTTTTTTTTTTTTTTTTATAAATGACTAAACCCGCGTTTGACCTCAATCTCACCTGATGGTAAGTGACGATGAGGTCGAAGATGAAAGCACACGGGTTTAGGAAGGAACTGGCTCTTTATAAAATATTGCCGGAACACATTACCGCCGGAGCGGTAACATTTGGCGGCAGACTTTATATAAAGGGTGGTCGCTAGCCAGGCGGACCCAGAAGGGGATCCTACCACCAAGCGAAAAAAAAAATTTTAAAAAAAAAGGTTAAAAACATGAGTATAAACTAATTTCGAAATATGCATTTTAGGCTTTTTTTGCAAAGATTAAAGTTTTACTTATTATTTAAAATAAAAACACTTAAGTCTATTTAAAATAAGTTAAAAATAATAAAATACTGTGAAGTACCACAAATAACACGTTCACTTGAGTAGATATAGTAGGTATGGATAAGACTGTTATTATCTATTTCTGAACCATGACTATTACTTTCAAATCAAAGCAAAATATTTAATTTAACAAAATGCATTAGGCAACAGTAATTATATAATCATGAACTGGTGGAATCCAATGAGGGGATTTGAAAGAATATATAGCCTAGCAATGTTTTTTTATACATAAAATAGAGTAGAGAAGATAACAATGTATTCTGGTCAACGTATTGAACATGAACAAAAAATAAACTACTAGGTTACCAGGACATGGATTTGTTTCCATAAACAAGATAACTGTTTGTTTTTTTAAATAAATTTAAAATATTAAACGTAAACCAAGGATATGCATTCAAAAATTAAGGAAAATATATACCTATTTGTTAATTAATTAATAACAATAAACGAAAACATGTGAAATATATTATATTGTTTTTATTTTTATATCGATATTTTTATACATCTTGTAATAGTCCACTTGTCTTAAGTACAATAAACGTAACTTGAGTACAATAACGTGGAATTCTTTAAATAGTATAAAAAATATACAGTAGGTATAATTTTTATACTATTTAAAGAATTCCACACTTCAAAGAAAAGAAGAATTTTCAAAACAAAGATAACATTAAAAGGAAAATCGTGTAGTCTAAAACTGATTCCAATAAAGTTTTGTATTTATTAGTTTTTTTTTGAGTTTGTAACTACGAGGCAAAAGTCAATAGAAAGATAAATGCGTCTCAAGGGATTTTTTTTTATATTTTATTACGGACTTTACGGAGCCTCTAAAACAAACTTGAACTTTGTTTCCAAATAACCTTTAACCTTTAAGGCTGTAAAGCAAAGCTTCCTTGGAACTTGTTTATTTATCTACTATCTTATTCGCAAAATAATTATGAAGTTTCTCATTATAATTCATATTATAAAACTGCAGACCCTAGAGCATCGTCGTAAGGTTGCTTGTTTAACCGTGTACTACAGGATACGTTTTGGTGAGTGCGCGAGTGCTCTGTTTGAACAAATTAAACCCTCACCCTTTTACCATCGGACTACTAGACGCAGACAGAACTTCCATCCGTATGTGGTAGATATTCCGAAAAGTCGAGCTAAGCGCTTTGACAGTTCCCATTGATACGGGTCGCCAAGGTTTGGAATGAACTGCCTGCGTCTATTTTCCCTGACCAGTATAGTCCTAGTACTTTTGAGCGTCGAGTGAATAGGTTTCTCGTGGATGGACGTGTATCACCTTCGTCTTCATGTTCACTTAACATCAGCTGCCATGAAAGGCAAACGTCCCATCCATATTTTATAAAAAAAAATGTTGAATCGAACGTACTTCGACCAAACTGGTGACATATTTAAAAAGGGCTTAGTTAAAAGTACCCCGCAACCAGCGATCATAATATATGAGAATATTATTGTACTTGGAGGAAACGAAAGAGTGGTGTTGGGTCGCAGCAATTGGCGTTTTTTAGTCTTTGCGTCTACATCAAAGGGAAACAGCCGTGAAGTTGAGTTGTTTTGAAAACATTGAAGAGTTTTCTGTTCAAAACTAATAAAACCCTTTCACGTGCAGAGTTTTCTCCGAAGCATTAACCACCTTCTAAAAAATTTTCGGATGCCCAAAACCATGACTTACACAATGGCTGTAAGGGTCAATGGTTTTTCCGCAACATAAAACATGTGTGGAATTAAATTTTCAGCAATCATTATAAACGAACAACTCAGGCACTCGTGACTGTGGTTTCTGTAATTGCGCCGAAACGTTTATAATACCTGTTAAAAGCTATAAAATGCGTTATAAAACGTCTTTTATTCAATGGCAAATGTTTATGAACATCTAAATTAACACCTTTGATATACATTTTTTGGCATGAATTTTCAACATAACTCATTTTTATTTGTAAGCACACCTAAAACTCTGTTTTATTTTCACGTGTCATGAACCGATTTGAAAGCAAACTCTCTATAAAACAACAAAACATCCTAACAAATACGCAATGCGCAGACTATTATCCTGCTAATAGCGTACAAAGGTACAGCTGACGAGCTCATAACCCTATTATCTCATCTTGCATAATGTCTATTGTTACTGCAATAAAACTTGAATCCTACCAGTAGAACCTCATTAGTAGTTGACCTAAATTAACGGGGAATCCCAGAATGGGTAAAACGTACGGTGTACAATAAAGAAATTATTTTGAAGAGCTATTCATATTCAATAACAAAGCATTACAGCATTTTGTGGCTTTATATATCACCGTAATTTTGTTAAAATTAATTTCATGTGATATGATACAATACGATTCACGCTGCATTATTCCATGATTAAATTGAACTTTGCTCTTTTCAACGAAATTAAAGCTAATGAGATAATATATATATACAAGGTGTTCATTTTGATATTCCATAACTTTGAGGTTTTGTTCCTTACTAATAAATAATACTTTTTTGATAAAGAATATGTGGTTCAAAAGTGCATACTTTCCAAGATATCATCAACCTTAAAATAATGAGTTCATAAATAATCACCCTTTTCAAATCTCTTTACCATTCATTCAATAGACGCGTGTCACTGAAGGCATACAATAAACAACAAAAACATTTTAAACGTTGTGGAAATATGCATTCAATGTACAACGCAAAACGTTGCGAACTGTACCTGTGCATAGCGATAATAAAAGGGATAGAAAATGCCACGTTGTCATACTTCGCATAAAGTGTTATACGTAAGATGTTTTGACTTAATTGAATTATTTTGTAAGAAAAATTTAAAATTATTTACATGTTATTTGACTCTACTACATGGACCCATTAATACCCTAGAGTTATGGGAAATCAAGCAAAACACCTTGTAATATGTTATATATGAAATAGCCATTTAAAAAAATGTTAAAGTAAGTTTGCTTGTACTCAGAACACCAAAAAATACTTAATCTATACTATTTGGTACCTATGAGGTTTCCTACATAAGTGTAACACATAACTTACAAATTCACAGGTGACATTAATAAATGTCATGAAATTTTTTGACTCTGTTGCTTATTTTCACTTCATAAGCCATATTGATGAGTACCACAGATAAAAAAATACCTAATAAAAGTATCAAATTTTAAGAACGATTTCTTACTAGGTTCTAGTTAAATTGCCGATGAAGCAAAATCAATCATACATTGCATTTCGTGCCATGTATTTTTGATTTCTCTTCTTCCCAAAACCATCACGTTATGTTCTCCTTGACACCTATAACATATATTAAATTTTAATGAGTAAAACCGTTAGCTTCATGAATATTTAACACTTATGGCCTTAATCGGGCACATGAATGAGGATGCATTTGCGTCAATGATTGTACATATTGTACATGCATATGGGTCAATGCAAATGCTTTTATAATGAAGTTCACATAAAAATTCAATTTACAACCCTTAATAAATTAAAAGCTACTACTAAACAAGGGCTGTGTAAAAACTATTTAATTATTAAAATTAATCTAAAATATATGAACGATAGACTTTGTAGTAGTAAACTATCTCACAAAGATGATTGCTGTTGAGCTTCTTGTCACTTTAATTTATTGAATTAACCACGATTGAATTTCTATTTCGAGTGTCCGATATTTCATTCAATGCTTTTACAAGCACCATGATTGTGGACTGTTACAACATCGAAATATCGGACGCGCGAAATAAAAATCGGAAATTGTTGTAAGAATTCCATTTATTCAATAAATTAAAGTGAATTGTAGCTTAAAACAGTTTTCAGTAAAACAATTTTTCTTGAGATTCTTTCTCAATAAATCAACCTTATGAAGTGGTAGAGGATTTGTTTCAATTTGTAAATATTGTAACTAATAGTGCATGTTTGTATTTAATTGGGGTTGTTGTGAGTTCGTCATAGAAAAAAGTATGTGTAAGGTGTGTCACAGTATTATTTTTGTAAATTCGTCACGATGGTTTTTTTCTGTACAGAGAGCAGAAAAATCAAAATTACAATAAATTAAAACATAAGATATTTATAAATATTTCTTAATCGAAGCAACATTTAAATGTAACTTTATGTCTATATAAAAATCACAGGTTCACTTATTTGACTAATTATATTATAATTAAAACAATAAATAACAATACTTAGGTGTAAAAATAAAATGACAGATCTCGTATAGTAATTTAACCTAATATCTATTTAACAATCACAGATTCACTTACTGGACTGTTTGTTACATTATAATTATAAAAATAAATATCAATACTAAGGTTTTAAAATGGAATCACATCTCTTTTATTGTAATTTTGCATCTAATTTAAAATTGCAATAAGCTAACCTTATATCTATCAATACACGCGTGTCACACAAGGTCAAGTTAGTCACTGAACTGATAACTAAGTCACGAAGGTGTGGCCGTTGAGAGGGTGCGTTATTTTCTGATTAGAAGGGAAACTAAAGCTATGACTTTGACAGCTGTCAGAAATGCATACCATGCGCTGATAGACCTTGCAATTTATGAGCGCATGGCACCCTTAGTTGTGCAAGTGACCCATCTGTATACGCTATCTCGCTTACTGAGTGATGGCCTCGCTGTCATGTACTAACGAAAATGTTTATTACCGATTGCAACTACAAATAAAGTCCAGGCGCGCTCGTACTCGTATCGTAAGTATGGCGTATGGTATCGTGTTCCTGAGCGCAAATCAAAGAAGATTATTAATTGTCATGTTTTGCAGATTAATAAATAGTAAGATCTTATTAGTAATTTCAGAATTTTATTGAGTCTTTACTTAAATTTTTTTTTGCTATCGGTACTTTTAGCCATAACAATGGAAAATAAAAACGTATGACGAATTAAAAATAAACCTCCTCTACCTATGACAAACTTGCAACAACCCGTTAATTGCAATCCAAAAAAAAAACACACAAAAACACATGGCAAGTTTTAGTCACAACGATTTTTTCCAAAAAAAGTATGAACTTTTGTCACAGGGAAATTAATATATTTGCTAACATAAGCAAAGCATGGCGACTCTAAGTTATGAATGTATACCATTAAAATAAAGACGACTACGCGCTGCTACAAAACATCTTGCAGTACTACGTCGTAGTATTATCAATGAAATGCCGCGTCTCACTGTAGCTATGTTTCTCAACAGCGACTATTAATTGTAAAAAAGTTTATGATTTTTTTTGCGTACTGAGCGATACTAAAATAAATATGCAAGTTTGTTATGTTATCTTATAATAATTTAGCTGGTGAATAAAAAATAAACGTGCATAAATCCTCACTGTTATGTAGCAACTTGATGGTGTTAAAATCAGAATTTATAAGTAATATTTCCAGCCAAAATAAAATAACATTGAAAAAAGAGCTTATTTTCTTAGAATCGACTTCGACTTATATTATTATAATTCCTTATTCCGCGAAACGAAACTCGTAAGGCTTGCCTTGCCAATAATCTTGCTTTTTCATTCAGAATATCTGGTTAGACGTACAGTACCCATATTCTTAGGAAAATGTGGACGCAAAATATCAAAATTTTTAGAATTGAAACGAGAATGTGAGCGATGACGCTTATTAAACACGATAGAAATAATCACAAGGCAGTTACTCAGTCCTGAGAATGTCGGCTTGGTCATAATACCGGCTTATTCACAATACAATCTTTATTCGCTGTTACGTTCTGCTTTCACTTTACCATTACAACGCTAAAACCAATTAACACCGAGCTACTATAAACCGTCCGTTTGAGACACGTCCGCACGCCTAGCCCACGTAGTGATTGTATGCTTTTTGGCCTAGCCTTCCTAAACGTTTATGTGTCACTTGCCATCACCCTACTTTAAGATATAACCTATGGCGCTGCAATCGAATGTCAGTCATTCATTGCATTTAGCGCCCTCTTTAACAGTACTACCAACATACTTCCGCTAACATGAAGTCATACAAACATCTTAATATCGCAAGCTTATCGTTATCGCCAACAAGAATTAAACTATCATTTTTTTATTATTAATTTTACATTTATAAATTAAGTTGTAATTCCATCAAAAATGTGGTTAAGATATGGATATATGGATAGCTTAGAATGTTCTGAAATATTAACTTTTAAATATTCATTATTTCGTTTTTATAATAGAAATTCTTTTTTGACACATCAAAAAGTTCTATCTACATATTGAACATCTACATCTAATTATATCAAGAAGTAAAAGGTTTTCAAATGATCTCTCTGGAAGTTATTTTTGCAAATTTATAAAACACTAAAAATCACTTGAAGTCAATTGCAATAATTTGTTTTAACGTCCGTTGCTATTTCACAAAAAAAAAACGATGTGCATTACTAATTATCAGTATGAGAAATCATCTATCAGTAATCAGCAAAGCTTGTCCTCCATACGTTTGGTCTATAATTAGTGGCTTACAATAAATGCTCGCTAATTGCCGTTTAGTTGACAAATTTATTTGTTTATTTAGTTTAACAAAAAACACGAAACGGCCGGTTTTCATTATTGTTTGATTGGTGACAGATTGTTTTGAGTAATTTATCACAAATATTGT
Organism: Stenoptilia bipunctidactyla; assembly: GCA_944452665.1. Lineage (NCBI taxonomy): Eukaryota > Metazoa > Arthropoda > Insecta > Lepidoptera > Pterophoridae > Stenoptilia > Stenoptilia bipunctidactyla. Next base: position 3,985,005 of record OX101748.1, on the reverse strand, counting down.
TAATTTTGAATTGACCTAGAAGCCACGTGCAGTTTTAATTGCAGAATTTTGGGTCTTCCAAGAATTTTGTAGAAAGATGTTTTTGAATGTCAATAATAAAAAATCGAATTACGATTTTTTCCACAATTTTTAAGGGTCCTCTTTATTTTTAAGATCTAAACAGCCAGTTAAGGTCTTTAATATTATACATTATGTAACTCAACATAACTTGGATATAAAGTGTTTATTATTTTTATCTTATAAAGTTGGTACCTACTTGAATTAAAAGTTGTTTTCCCAATTATACAAAAGTTCTAGTTCTTAAAATAAAAAAATATTTAGAAAAAAACCGACCTCAAAATTGTAAGTAACTAACTAACCTATGTATATTTAAAAAGAATATAACAGAGCTAAAAATAAAAAAAAAAAACGATTACTTATGTCTGCAATTAGACAGGTTTACCCCATCGCCAAAGTGGTCGTCTGAACAACAAGAACCGGATCTTCATTAAAAATTGCTAGAAATCATTAAAAACGTTGGTGCGGTAATATTTCGTGGCAGATTTTATACAAAAGTTTACTAGCCGGAAAACCTTTCAGCGATCTTACCTCCCAGCTGATAAGTGGCCTTTTTGATATTTTCTACGACGACCACTTTGGCGATGGGGTAAACTTGTCTGCTTCAGACCTCAGTGGTTGCGGGTTCGATTTCTGCACGGAACAAGAAAAAAAAATGTTCCATGTCTTGGTGTTTATCTATACAACGTGTAACATAATGAAGAGATAATACTTAAGGGACTTCTATGTTTGGTGATGTAGTTTATAAGTAACAGTGCCATAAATTTGTAATCCTTACGGTTCGGCCGAAAAACAAGTTCAAAGTTTAGATCAAACTTTCTAAGTTTAAACCCTACAAACAGCTGCTAGATTTTGATGAAATATTTTCAAAAGCTAACAGATACTACAAAGTTCAGCCGGTGCGGAAAAGATCATAAGGTCACTGACTGCGAAACAAGTCTTGTTTTAGCTTATTAGGTTGAGTAGGGTTGTCAAAATATTTTTTTGTAAAATAAATTAAATAAATTTGTACGAAAGTCTATACCAGCACTGATCCTGCTGATTCTTTTACTGTATATTCTACGTATGGTATAGAAGCTAACCCTTAAGTTTTATCTCTCCATATTGTTACACGTTTTATATGTATTTGTAGCGACATCAAGTATCGCGTCATAGTAACGACGACGATGACGACACATGATGTAGCGACATCTAGCGACGCGCCATAGAACGATGACGACACGACGAAACTCCTACATCGCGCTATTAAAGTTTATATAGCGACTAGCATATATACGACATCCCGACATCAACCGATGGGCCGTGGGTTGCGGCCATTCAGCCTCTTCCGGGGATTAGGAACGAACACCTTGTTCCTAAAGTGGTGACCCCTAGCTGAACTTCCTTCGCAGCCTTCGAAGAAGAGGACCAACATCTCATCGTCGTCATCGTCTCCATCACTCTTCACCCACCAGTAGCGAGTACCACACGCCAGTCGCCAGCACACTCCGGGCTACCTTGGTGGACCACTAGCTTGTAGCGCTGCAAGCCTGGTCTGCCACCTCCAGCCTCCACCTGCAACTCGGCACAGCACCCTGCACTTCGGCCGGTCTCAAGTAGAGCACCCTCTACTGCCCTAAGCAGCCGCTAGCTACCCCGACTCACTGGGGCCATCGCAGAAGAGAGCACTCCTGGACGCACTGAGGTACCCCCACTCACTGGAGCTCGTACTGGGACCATTACCCCGACATTGCCCAGGACAGCACCGCATGCAGTTCCGACTCACCGCGAACTAACCATGCGGCATCCTCACCCGGTTCCGACCCACTGGAACCCCACTGGCACGCTGGCAAGCATCTCAAGACGCAAGACCGTTGACGGACCATGGCCATATCGACCTCCGGTCTCGGAGCGGAGTGATGTAGCGACATCTAGCGACGCGCCATAAAACGATGACGACACGACGAAACTCCTACATCGCGCTATTAAAGTTTATATAGCGACTAGCATATATACGACATCCCGACATCAACCGTTGGGCCGTGGGCCGCGGCCTGCCATCCCTTTTCTGGGGATTGGGAACAAACACCTTGTTCCCAAATATTTATATTCTAGGTTCCCCCTAGTTCGCTACATGGTATCCCATAACACAAGCTATGTTTACTTTGGGGCCATGTAGTTGCTTTGATTGTCTGGGGATTTTAATTTTATTATTTATCCAAGCCGGTAGGGCTATTCTAAACTAATAATATTAAAGTATAATAACTATATTAATATAACTTAAACAAGTAAATCAAATAGTATAATATCAATGAATAGGAATCAATGTCGGAATACAGTTTATAACTCGTGTTGGGACACTATAAGTAATCATCAGAGTTTACTATAGGTATAGTATCATGAGGTTTAGTATCATATAGCTTGTAAGTATAGTTTTTGTTCTGCCCACAATTAATTACATTATCGAAACTACAAACAGACTCATATGGAAAAAATATTATACGACTAACTTAACATGTTTATTGTCAAACCAAAATTCAATGCTTAAATGTAAAAGATTAAGATTTCAGGTATACCTATCTATGTATTTAGAAAGTAAATACATTAAATCATTGTGAAAATAACCGCGATAGTTTAAAACAATTATTATGTATGTTATTTTATGTAATATTGTTATATTTCACTCGACGTCACGTGATGGGCCATGGAGGGTGCATATTTAGAGTTTATATGTATATAGAGATTTAATGACCTTGTAGGCCACGGCCCTTTTCCGATAGATCAACCCCTGCATTCAAGTGCATTTCGATATTCCTACGGCTCAACTGTCAGTAAATAGTATCATAGTAGTATTTATTTATATGGAATTCAATATATACAATATTTACAAATTGAAACAAATCCACTATAAAATTATTCTGTAAGAACAAGGAACGACCATATAGCGACCAAATGTTAGCGTTTCCCTTAAGATTATTTCGATGATAAAAGCCCATTTAGACGACGCCATTTTCTTGCCTGTGGTATACCATAAAATTGAAACAATAAATGTCTTGTATCGTCTAAACAACACGTAACATTATTGTTAAAAAAGGTGTTGGGTCAAAAAATGGATAACGCTCATAGTTGCGATAAATTTCAACAAACTTGATTAAATCAGCAGAACCAAACTTAAATACTTGTTGAGTCATACATATATCTAGTGAAAAATTAAGTACCTGCTTTTATTACTTAATTCTTACCAGAACCAAGTACGGAGTGCTCTCCTTCAGTATGTAAAATTTGTCACCAGTCACCCTTTATATGTAAGGGTGGTCCAGGCTATAGCTTTGGGATACTCGAATTGGGTTGTCTGTATTAAAAAAATGAGTATTGCCACATAGTTGTTCACTTCGAATAAAATTCAAATTCAAATATTTAAAAAAAATCGTACTCGACCAAAATCTTAAATCGAGATCTCTTTCAATTCATTATCTGCAAAACTTCCAGAGAGCAGTTACTCATTGGATTTCATACAGACGTCTCATTAATCTTTTTGGAACGAAAATTCTTTTCGCTTAATTAATTTACTGCTATAGGAGAGTAAAAAATGTGGTAATCAAAAGATTTGGATGAGTAAAATTTAAAATTTTGAGACAGATAAATGCCTTTTGCGTGCGCTATAGTTCAAAAAGTTTGCCCGTGGCAGCTGTCATAGAAATGAAATGCTTTGAAGTTTATCTAATGTTTAAATTTTATGAAATGTAACTTTACGTATTAAAATAAAATAAATGAATTAAAAAACAAAATAACTTAAGGCACACAAACGCAAACACGTCTTCAAAAACAGTCAATTCATTTTCAATCCAAATATAGATAAACAGAAGAAACTTTGATTAGGAAAAACAAACAATTATAAAGAAGTATTTTCAAGAGCGCTTCACAAAAAGAATGTGTAATTATTTTGAAACAAAATAACATAATTGGCGATAAGTTAAGTACTTTTGTCAACAACACTTAAAAATATAGCACAAGAATATTGCAGGGATGACCATTTAGATTATTTTGTACATTTATTTATAATATATTTTGTATATCTTAAAACAACAATACTCTTTAATGTCACATAAACTGTAAAATAGTTAAAAATCATTTCGTGCTCTCATCTTCGCCTATAGAAAAAATATCGTATCAATACTTGCTTATAATAGAGCACAATGCAAAATTTTAAAATATTATTGTCATACACTCACCATGCTTCGAATATTGACATCTTCAATTAAAAATTAACAATCATTGTAGTTTTTAATAATTGAGTTGTTTTCAATTATCAATCGAAAAAAGTCTTAGGTGCTAAAAGAAATATTTTGTCTATTTCACTATGGTAAATAATAAATAAATGTTACATACATACATACATACATAACTACACGCATGTATCCCTTATGGGGTAGGCAGAACACCAGAGGTTTTAAGACCATCTGATGTCACGTTTGACAAATGACGTATTTTAATGATGGAGAGAGGCTATTGCAGTGACAGGGGGTCAGCCTCTTGCCCACAAAAATGCCATTAAAACCTCTGTCCCTTAACTGACTTTTACAGTATGCCCGGGAAGAGAAGCAGCTCGTACATTCTATGTTTTTCTTTCGCTCCCAGTCCAGCATGGAAGCTAAATAAATGTTCTATTTTTAAATTTCCAAAATATAATAATTTTAAGTTTGACTTCTGAGAGGCAATGTTTTATATTATGTTCATGTTTATAGCTGTACAAATCTCCACATTATCCTGAACTGGTAGAATTTCGCATTTCATAAAAGTTTTAAAAATCAATACTCATACTCTAAGTCTATATTTTTTTCTCCACTAATAGCTTTCGCAACTTCTACAATAGTGATCTCACTTTATCTAGATAAGTTTAAACGTATGTCCATAGCTTAAGTAAGACAAAAGAAAGTGGAGAGTTAACTCTCTATTTACATATACATAACGTCACGCCTGTATCCCTAATGGGGTAGGCAGAACAACAGAGGCTATAAAACCATCTGATGTCACGTTTGACAAATTTGGGGGCATTATAATGATGGAGAGAGACTTGCAGTGATAGGGGGCCAGCTTATCGCCTACAAAAACGTCAAAAAAACCTCCGTCCCTTAACTGACTTTTACAAAATGCCCGGGAAGAGAAGCAGCTGGCACATTCTATGTTTTTCTTTTGCTCCCATTCCAGCATGGAACTATCTATGTCGGCGCACCTCACAACTGATAGCGGCGGGACCCGAGCCCAGCCGATGTAACCGGTTCCTCGACAAGCGCGCGAGCACCTATGACGTCGCCCTCAACCCACTCCGCTCCTTGCCGCGTGAGACTACGGACATTTTGTATCAACAATTTTGTAGCGTTCATAGTAATTTGTAATACGGCATTATATCTACTTATGTACAGTCCGCTCTTTTAATTATAAAGTCCCCTTAGAGGCCTAAACATTGGTCCTTTTCTCGCGATCTATTCGACCAGTTTGCCGTGATTTTACGAAATATACATTACCCGTCACCGTGTGAACTTTGACCGAGACCACGTCGCAGATTGAAGAACGAAATCGTTTCCGTAGCTGCCTACATCTTCATCGAAGGAGCTGATGTCATTCTTTGGGAGTATAAGTACGGTATTTAAGTGAGTCGTTCCAATTAGTTATTATCCTTATTTCATTTAATTGCCTTAAAATCGTTCATTACATAATTTTAAACATAGTTTTAATTTGATAGGTATTTCGTTTGTGTACATCCTTGCACAATTCATATGCTGCGCTGATTATATGTGGTTATACTGAATTATTTAATTGTACACGTATAGTAGCACCCTCGTATGTCAAACCTGTTTTGCGTTCTTGAACTTAGACCTAGATATCCGTAGTCAGCTGCTAGCGCATTGATCCCTTGTTATATTCTTTTTATACCTTTTTATACCGTATAGTTTTTTTTTACCCTTAAAAATATTGATTACCTACTTTTAACTAATCACATTATTTCGATAGAATAAATTCAAAATGACAGATACTTTAAAAACTTTAATAAAAAAGCGTAGTTCGTTAAAATCAAAGCTTACTATTTATAATAACTACATAACATTAATTAAAAGTAGTGCCGAGATATCTGAACTGCAGCGTCTAGACTTGCAGGAGCGTTTTAATCGATTCGAATCCTTATATAACGAATTTGATGACTTGCAGACACAAATCGAAGTGCTTGCCGACGACGCCGGGTCTACGTTTGCTGAGCGTGAGGACTTCGACCGCCAGTTCTTCAACCTGACGGCGCTCACGCGCAGCTTACTCGGTGCCGCCGCCGGCGCTGCTGGTGCCGGTGTGGGTTCGGAGGCGGGTTTCAGAGACGCTGACACAGGTGCACATAATTCTGGTTTTTTTCGTTTGCCTAAAATAGATTTGCCTCATTTTGATGGAAACTATCAATGCTGGCTCGAATTTAGAGACACCTTTAAGTCACTAATTCACGATAATCCTAGTATAAATAATATCAACAAATTTCACTACCTGCGAGCCTCTCTCCAGGATAAAGCAGCAGTTATAATTAAAAATATCGATTTTAAGAGTGATAATTACGAAATAGCTTGGGACCTTTTGAGTGAGCGGTACAACAACCACCGTCTCCTTATATCTAACCACCTACAAGCGTTATTTGACGTCGAACAAATAAGTAGAGAGTCAAGCATGTCAATTAGACATATGATTGACACAATTAACAAAAACATCAGAGCGCTTACAACACTACAACAGCCTACTCAGTATTGGGATACAATAATTATTTTTATCATGGCCAAGAAGTTAGACTTGAAAACTAGTCGAGATTGGGAAGAACATAGAAACAATACACTAACAGATAATCCTACTTTAACTCAGTTTTGTTCTTTTTTGAGTAGAAAGTCTGACTGGTTAGAGCCTTTGGAAGTAAACTTTAGCCCACACCACACTCACACGGATAATATTGTTGCCTTAAATAATAATCATAGCTTACACAATAGTTCAAGAATTAATCAAAATAATAAAAAACATAATAATAATATTAATAAAGTAATGAAATGTCCACTTTGCTCCCAGCCTCATGTATTATATCAATGTGAATCATTTAGACAATTAACCACAGAAAAACGCTTAAAAAAAGCTCTTCAATTTAATGTATGCCTTAACTGCTTACGTTCTGGGCATTCAGCTAAGCTTTGCAAACTTTCCCATTGCAAATATTGCAAAACAAAGCATAATACGCTTTTACATACTGAACCGATCGAACCCAAATCAACATTTAATCCATTGCCTTCTGCTGCGTCTTCCATTTTGCCTTCTGCGTCAAATGTTGTGCTATCAGCCGACTCTTTGCAGCTTGCTACTCCTGTGCATGTGTTACTGTCCACAGCTATCGTCCACGTGATCAGTGCGGCGGGAGACAGGCATGCTGCGCGTCTGTTGCTGGACAACGGCAGTACGGCGAACTTTGTCACGCAAAGCTTTTCGGAGAAACTGGGTTTGTCACGACGCGGTACGAGCACCAAGGTAACGGGCATTAATAATCATACATCCACTAGTACACAGTCTTGTAACCTCACAATAGAGTCTTTATGCTGTGCCTACACTGTAGAGATTGATTGTCTTATTTTACCTGAGATTACCAAAGTTCTACCGTCATCTTTCGTGCACATAAGTAAAGTCCCTATTCCTTCAGGTCTAAAGTTAGCAGACCCGAACTTTAACGTTCCGTCGGCTGTTAACATCCTGGTAGGGGCTGAAGTATTTTGGAATGTCATAGGCAATAACACAATAGACTTAGGAAAAAACCTTCCTACATTATGTGAAACCAAATTTGGCTGGCTAGTGTCCGGCAGTATATCACAGAAGTCTAATTCAAAATTACATATGTGCCATCATTCCAACGTCACTCCCGACCTTACTCAATTTTGGGAGCTTGATCAAGTTTCGTTAAGACATACACATTCTTTAGAAGAAAAGCTGTGTGAAAAACATTTTAATGAGACCACCATTCGTAAGAACGATGGCAGGTTTGTCGTAACTCTACCATTAAAAATTGATCCTAGTCATTTAGGGTATTCTTTTAATAACGCAAAGAAACGTTTTTTATCGTTAGAAAGGCGATTTAAAAATGATCCTTCATTTAAAATTAAATATATGGAGTTTATGCGGGAGTATGAACGCCTAGGTCATATGACGTTAGACTCCCCGTATAAAACTAGATCCTCACTCGAAATTGAATCCGCGGTTGAATATTACATTCCACATCATGGAATAGTTCCTAATTCAAGCACCACGACTCAACTGCGCGTAGTGTTCGATGCTTCAGCCCCATCCAGCTCGGGGGTGTCTCTGAACGACCTTCAGATGGTTGGTCCCGTAGTACAGGATGATCTTTTCGCAATTCTTATACGTTTTCGTCAACATAGATATGTAGTCTCAAGTGACGTAGAAAAAATGTACCGTGAAATAGATTGCACTCCTACTCAACGTTCCCTTCAAAAAATCGTCTTTCGTTTCGAACCGTCAGAACCTCTCAGGACCTACACATTAAACACCGTAACCTATGGCACAGCTTCCGCCCCCTACTTAGCCACTAAGTGTTTAACGAGTCTGGGTGATACTATTGAAGATAGTCGTGTACAATACGCCATACGTCATGATTTTTACGTTGACGACTATTTGAGTGGCGGGAGCACCATAGAGGAGACGATTGAAATTTCAAACCAGGTACGATTAGCACTCTCTACCGCTAAATTCAACTTGCGAAAGTGGCGATCTAATCATCCGGAAATACTTAAACACATCGCAGCTGGTAATGAATCAAATAAAACTCTACAATTTTCCGAGCATGGTCTTAATTCCTTTCAGTCTAAAACTTTAGGTCTTAACTGGGTTTGTGACTCTGATTTACTTAATTTTAGCATTCAAATAACTTCTACTACCAAAGTAACTAAACGTCATATCCTTTCCGTCATCAGTCAGATCTTTGACCCACTGGGCCTCGTAGGTCCGTGCGTAGTTGAAGCGAAACTCGTCATGCAGCGTCTATGGGTTGACAAATACGACTGGGACGACGAAGTTTCACCTGAAATAAAAGACCTTTGGGCAAATTTTGAGTATGTTATAGTGGCATTAAATAATTTGAAAATCCCTCGGTGGGTTTTAAACGAAACCTCTATTTTAAATGAGATACATGTTTTTACCGATGCATCCGAGAAAGCGTACGGCGCGTGTGTGTACATTCGTTCACACAATAGCAAAGGTTCCATAGTTATACGTCTTCTAGTTTCAAAAAATCGTGTAGCGCCTATCAAACCAACAACGATGCCTAGGCTTGAACTTTGTGGAGCTTTGTTAGGTACAAGACTGTATACTAAGGTTAAGGATTCGCTTACCATACCCATTCATAACAGTAGATTTTGGTGCGACTCTACCATTGTATTATGTTGGCTCTCTAACCCATGTAATCAATTAAAACCTTTTGTTAGAAACAGAGTCAATGAAATACAGGAGAGTACGCATGGTCATACCTGGAGTTACGTACCGTCGAAGGACAACCCGGCAGATCTTGTTTCCCGTGGTATGAGGGCTGACGTTATTAGGGACACACCCCTTTGGTGGTCCGGACCATCGTTTCTATTGCGTGCAACAAATGAATGGCCAAAAATGCCTAACATAGAGAAACACGATTTGCCGGAAGTAATTTCTCATGTCACTAGTATTAGTAGTAACAATCATTCTTGTAACTCATCAATAATTTATAATTTATTAAAAAACCATTCGAGTCTAACAAAACTACATAGAATATTAACATACATTCAAAGATTTATTTACAATTTAAGAAATAAAGACAAACTCAGTGGCAATCTTTCACCATCAGAATTAAAAAAATCATTAAACTTGATTATTCATTATTCTCAACTTGACATATTTAATGAAGAATATAAGCAATTAAAATCTGGACAGAGGTTGTCACTAAAAAGTAGATTGCTTCCTTTAACGCCATTCATTGATGAAAATAACCTGATTCGCGTGGGCGGGAGGCTCGATAACTCCCCCTACGACTTTAGTGTTAAACATCCGATCGTAGTATGTAGCAAACATTTATTTACTAAACATTTATTTCAAATGCAGCATATCAAACTTCTACACGCCGGTCCCCAATTACTTTTGTCAAATATTCGGCAAACATATTGGCCGTTGGGTGGTAGAAGCCTATCTAGATCTATCGTGAATAAGTGCTTAATATGTTTCAAACATAAGGCTGAAAACGTGCAGCCTATAATGGGTCAATTACCTTCTATAAGAACTAATCTTGAGTTTCCGTTTCTTAATTCCTACGTGGATTACGCTGGGCCAGTATTGATAGCTGACCGCAAAGGTCGTGGCTGCAAACTAATAAAATCGTATGTGTGTATCTTTGTTTGCTCAGCAGTCAAAGCTGTACACTTGGAGCTCGTCACCGACCTCACGTCTGAGGCTTACATGGCCGCACTGAATCGTTTCGTGGCACGTCGAGGCAAACCTCGAAGTATCACGTCCGATAACGGGACGAATTTTGTTGGAGCATGTAACGATATGTATAAGTTCTTACGGTCATCAAATGTTGCATCTGAAATATCGCATGAGGGTATCGAATTCATTTTCACGCCAGCTTACACCCCTCACTTTAATTCTCTTGCTGAAGCCGCTGTAAAGTCGTGTAAGCATCATTTAAAAAGATTACTCCATCTCACTCATTTAACTTTCGAGGAGATGGCTACGTGTCTTATTCAAATAGAGGCAGTCTTAAACTCAAGACCTCTCACACCTCTCTCTTCAGAACCCAACGATTTTTCGGCATTAACTCCCTCACACTTCTTAATTGGACGACCACTTTTATCAGTACCTTACCCTCAGGTGACAGAAGCAAACATCACGAGCCTAGATCGTTGGAAGCGAATCCAGTTCATCAGGCAGCACTTTTGGCGCCGCTTCCATAATGAGTATACTTCTCTGCTCCAGGCCAAATCAAAGTGGTATCATTCCAGAGGTGACGTGAAGCCAGGGTCCTTGGTGCTTATTAAGGACAAAACGACGCCACCACTGCTCTGGTCTCTGGGTAGGGTGATGAGGACCTACCCCGGAGTCGACGGGGTCACAAGGGTGGCTGAGCTGAAGACGAAGAAGGGCATCATTCGTCGTGCCTTTAACTGCATCTGCCCTCTTCCAACCGAAAATTGAAGACGTCCCTTCAACCCGGGGAATATGTCGGCGCACCTCACAACTGATAGCGGCGGGACCCGAGCCCAGCCGATGTAACCGGTTCCTCGACAAGCGCGCGAGCACCTATGACGTCGCCCTCAACCCACTCCGCTCCTTGCCGCGTGAGACTACGGACATTTTGTATCAACAATTTTGTAGCGTTCATAGTAATTTGTAATACGGCATTATATCTACTTATGTACAGTCCGCTCTTTTAATTATAAAGTCCCGTTAGAGGCCTAAACAATCATGTTCGCTTTCATCGTTCGCGCGCAGTGGTCGTGTTTATCGTGCTCTCAGTGCTCTCCGTTTCGATCGATAAGGGACTTGTCGACTCGGCAGGACCTTTATCGCTATCGTTCCGTTTTACCGCTTATCGACTCCGAGGCTCTCCGGTCGGTATTGCCGCGTATTAGTGCCGTTTTGCGACAGTGGCGCCACTTGCGTGCTAACGACGCATTCGCGAACTTCGCTATCTTACTACTTGGAAGTTTGAGTGATTTTCGTGCTGAAAAGGACGAACTTTAAACAAACTTCCAAGTTCCGCGTTTGAACGAGTTGATACCTTACGGTGACAACGAAGCTCGTTAGCGTAGCCCCGGAACGCTATTAGCTCTCCAGGGCTAACAAATCCGGCAGACCCGAACCCATTGCACTGGGCCTTTCCCAGGGGGACGGTTAGGTGCCTGCTCGAATTAGGAGCACGCACCCCCTCCTTTCAGCTTTCCGCCGCCGTTCATCGGCATCGGTTTTTCGTTAGGTTAGGTTCGTTCGCCGTTCATCGGCACGGTCAACCTTTTCAGAGGGTACTCCATCATGGAGCCCTCTCCGCAAGCTAGGTACGATGCAGCTGTGGAGGCCCGCGTGGCCGCTGCTGTTCAGGCCTCTGAGGCCCGTCTCTTCGCCTCCTTTCACGTGCAAGAAGCACGCCTCATTGATCAAATAACGCAGCTTCAAAGCTTGCTGAAAGACGCTCATCTGCAAGTCGCCCAGGCTCAAATGGCGGCCACTGAGGCTACCTCTTTTGCTGTCCGAGCTCTGACCCCTCAGGTCCCCCCGGGTTTCGATGCCCAGTCCCAACACTCTACGGTGTCTCCTGGCCCCTCAGAGTACATGGACGGCATCTCCGAATCGGAATCTTCCGTTTCCGAGTCTGCCGAGTCCTCCGCCCAATCCGCTGCGTCTAAACGCAAGGCTTCGCCCGGCAGTGCGTCCCACTCGGATGACACTGTCACGGATGATACTCAATTCACCCCAGTCCGAGGTAAAAAGTCCTCTAATAGGAAAAAGAAGAATACCGCTTCTTCCGCTCCTCCCACGCCCTCTCCAGCGGCGGCTCCCGAGGCGGTAGCGGCCCCTAAGGCGGCTGAAGCCCCTAAGGCGGCAGTAGCCCCTAAGGCGGCCGAAGCCCCTAAGGCGGCAATGCGCCCCAAGGTTGCCCCGCGTTCCAAGCCCGAGGGTCCTCCCCCGAGCTCTAAGCCCCCTCCCCCTGTCTTCCTTCGGGATAAACATCTTTGGGGACAGGTCTCGACCCTCTGTTCGGGGGGTCTGACTGCCCCCAAGATCAATTACAAGAAGGCAACCAACACCGGTGCCTTCATTAAGATCGAGCCATGTACTCTGATCGATTTCAGGAACCTGACTTCCCTACTCACTCAAAGGCAATTCGCCTATCATACTTACGCTCTCCCGGAAGAGCGTAAAGCCCGCGTTATCCTTAGGGGCGTGCCGTTCGAGCTATCGAACGATCTTATCGCCGAGGATCTTAAATCTCAAGGCTTCCCCGTTGAGTCCGTGCACAAGTTGCATAGCAAACGGGGCAAACAGTTTCCCCTTGCGCTTGTTATTCTCACGAATAACACAGCTGGGAACTCCCTAATTCGCAATGGGGCCCGCACTGTATGCGGCCTCTCGCATATTCGTGTTGAAAAACCTCACAACAGAGGTCACCCAGGTCAATGTCACCGCTGCCAACTCTATGGTCATGCGGCACATAACTGCTTCGCCAAACCTAGGTGCGTTAAGTGCCTAGAGGATCATTCCACCAAGGAGTGCTCCCGCATCCTTGAGTCCCCGACAGATCCGTCTTGCGTCCTGTGCGGCCAGTCCGGCCACACGGCGAACTATCGCGGGTGCCCTAAGGCGCCGCGCTCGGTCCGTTCCAAAGCGGCGGCCGATCCCCTTAATTGGAGACACCGCCCCCTGCCCCCTAAGGGCTCCCCTCAAGCTAAGGCCCCTCAGGCCGTGGAATGCGCATCGAAACCCGTTTCGAACGTCACTCCTACCGCTTGGGCTGGGCGCGCGGCCGCGACTCCGTCGCGGCCGCCCGCCCAACCCGCGGTACAGAACGCGAAGGTCAGTTTTGATCGCTTGGCGTTCTGGGTCACCGTCGCTCCTATCGACGAGATTCTTGAGCTCGGCGCTGCACTCAACGCCGGCCAGGACTCTCTCGCCGATGCTCTCCCCATCCTATCCAAGCACGCCTCCCTCGTGAGGAAGCTTCAACAAGCCAACCGGTTCTAGGTTGTCCTTAACAATTAATTCACACAACATGTGTTTATAACTCACACGACGTCGTTTCCAATTTTTTTATTGTTACAGATTCGGTCCTGCGATAAGCTTTCGTGACGGGTTGTCTCTTGGGACGCCCGGTACGCAGCCTCTGACTCCAATTGGCTGTCGTTCAGATGATGAGATTAACCCAACTCGGGACAACTCAGCAAAGGGGGTGTTTAGCGGGTAACGCTGGGTTCGGTGAGTCCCGCACTGTTAGGGATTGGCTGGCGGGGTAGTCCCCCAAAGGTCCCCTCTTCGTGCATCAAGCATTCACCTCCTCTCCTTCTGTGGCTCCCTTAGGGGCGTCAAGTCGGTAGTTTAAGCTTTCTGTGGCGGAAAAAAAAAAAAAAAAAAAAAAAAAAAAAAAAAAAAAAAAAAGCCTAAACAATCTATTTATTTATTTATTAAAAAGGTTCGCCAACAAGGCACACACTTTTACATTCACAATATACGTAAACAGTTTTTAGGATAGTTACATAAGTGCCACCTCAGTTAAAGGCAAACACAACATGCTTAAATTAAATACATCATCGTATTATTATTTGTCAAGGAGAAACAAAAATATTACAATCTTACAATCTAAATAATTATGTGTAAGTATAAATTAATTATTTTTAAATACAAGAAAAAATAAAACATGAAAACATAAGGAAATAAAATAAAATAAAATTAAGTAACGAAATAAATTAAGTAAAAGATATTAAACTTAATTTAGCTAATTGTGGAATCATGTCCTATTCTAATTAAAAATGTGTATACAAAACAATAAATGATTAGTGAATAACTAAATGGAGGTCGTGCATTTCTTTTAGTTGAATTGAATAAGATCTCTTTCAGATCTGTTTTGAACTTATACAGTTTGGATTTTAATGACTTTACTATGTTGCGCTCATGAGAAACATTCGTACTAAATTTACAGTTAGAGATCAGGTTAGCCGACTGATCTCTAACTTTTCTTTTAGCCAATTACTGAAGTCACCTCGGAAGAGCGAGTTCCTTAATAAACCCGTATGCTGTCATCTCCTATTTCATCTTCAATTGACATCAGCTAAGATTTAGATCAAACGCGGGTTAAATTGTAAGAAAAAGATGTTACACCCTGTGTTCACTTTTGCATAATTGTCAGAATAATTTTCAAATGACTTCCAAAAAAGAGGAGATTCTCAATATGTGTCAAGATTCTGATATGTTTTTTTTTGTGTTTTTGTTACACGATATTTCAGAAAATTATAAATTGATTAATTATAATTGATAATTGAAAATTTTATATTATAGAAGATACTTCATAGTTAGTCCCATATAAATTTCATCGAAATCGGTTGAGTAAGTACTTCGTTGAAAATTTTCAAATATTTGAAAAAACATCTATGATTTAGGAGAATGTTTACGGGGATGACATTATAACTCAGCCAAAGTGTTGACGTGAAGTCAGTTTTTTTAATGCTCTGCATTCGTTGATTATCTAGAATGCGGTTTTATTTCTGCTTGCTACAATAGCTTAAATTAAGAGTTTTTTATTGAAGAATGAGATCAGTAACTTTAACAACGAAGTGGTATACTACTATGTATGTGTGCGTGCGGCGACCCGCACACAATAATCTATGGCATTAAACGTCAGTGCGTTAACAGCAGCTCAGTGTTTTTACTCCATCGCCTGTTTGGCTGCGATTGGCTATAACCAACCGCTTACCCCTCCCGCAACCCGCCCGCATGCTGCACTTGATTCCCTAGAGAAAAATGGATAGGGCAAGCTCCTCTGTATATTTCCTCCGTGGTTTCACTCGTCCCTACGCTCCATATACATATATCAAATACACTGGCTTTTGTCTTAACAAAATGACACAAACTGTTCAGAATAGAATCTGTTTGTGAACATTAATTTCTTAGAAACTTATAATTAAATTTTCTATGGGACCAGCTGGGATCAGTCAATTGTTCGGCAGCACTAGGTGTGAACAATAACGTTTTGAGATGCTTTGTTGCTCTTTTCACTTGCAGTTGTAAAGGTTGTTCTGTATTACGCTGTTGTTTGAGATCCTGAAAAAAAGGAAAGCGTAAATAAAATGTTTATTCTTGGGAATAAAGTAAATACATTTGATGGATCTTAATCATAATTACCCACGACGGAACGGAGACGGTATATGCGTTTGGGGTGAGAGGGTGTTTGTGCAAACCAATGTTACCATTTATCTCCAGAACCACTGGTCCGATTTTAATGCGGTTTTCAGTAATCGCTTTGGATTTGATTGGTGCATGTTCTTAGAAAGGTGTAGCGGTAACAACTCACCAGGGGGCGCTGCAGTAAACATTTGTTTGTAAAAGCCAATGTTACCGTTTATCTGCAAAACCATTGGTCCGATTTAAATGCTGTTTTCAGTGATCGCTTTGGATTTGATTAGCGCATGTTCTAAGATAGGTGTTACGGTAACAACTCACCAACTCAACTGCATAAACAAATGCAGTAAATATTTGTTTGCAAACCATTGGTCCGGTTTGAATGCCGTTTTCAATTATCGCTTTGGATTTGATTGGTATAATGTTCTTAAATAGGTTTAACGGTAGCAACTCATTAGGGGGCGCTGCAGTAAACATTTTTTTGTAATAACAAACATTAAGTCTGCAAAATCATTGGTCCGATTAAAATATGACATCATAGATATAGATAAACAAAACCAAAGCCATCACTGAAAACCGCATTAAAATAATCCAGTGGTTTTGAAGAATGGTAACATTGGTTTGCACAAACCATTCTACGTAATATGATATCGAGTTACGTTACAACAAAGCCCCAGCAAAGTTGAGCCACCAGCAAAGTTGAGTTGTAAATACTTATTACAATACTTCACTATGTATTTAAATAAACTACATGGGTTTTCCAGCGGTGGTGGGGACATTAGAGGGCTGATGAGGAACGAGGTGTTGTGTAATGTAATGTATGGTACCTATATTATGCTCTTTAAAAAGTTTGAAATAAAAAACAAAATAAAAAATTTGAAAAACCCACGACGCGACGGTTGAAAAGTGTGCAGGACAGTGACAATAAGACAGTTATATAAACTTAAAACAGTGTATATAGATAGTGTTATAATGTTTTATAAGACTCTTAAAGAGCTAAGAACGTTTAAAATAGTGTTTCATAGTGTTTTTATAGTGTTTATAGTGAATAGTGTCACATATAAGTGTTAGATGTTTCATAATAGTGTTTTATAACAGTTTTTATAGCTTGATTTGTATTAGGGTTGATTTGGAAATAAAGAAATGGTTTTGAAAGTCTTATCATTCCCGCACATAGAGAGAGAGATCTAAATAGATAATAGAATTTGTAAATAGTTTTCAAATTAGAATATAGTAAAGATCTAATAAGAATAGTCGAATCTAGTCAGAATCTTGTTAGAAAAATCTAGAACGTTCGAATTACATTCGAGCGAGACAGACATACGTGTGTCCCGCTCGCACGCTTGCATTACTCTCTCTTGTGCGGTACCCTTGCGCGCCTGCACCGAATCACTTAAGAATGCGCCACACTCCGCCAGCGACACATTCGCGTGCGGAAGACCACCTGACGAACAGAAGAGTCAATCAAGAAACCTACAGTCAAAACAGAACAGTATCACAGCGAACAGTATTTACAGATTTCGACCCATGGTGTCCTGTTTGCGAGAAGAAGGGGCACCATGCAAACAGCTGCCACAGTTTTTTAGAAGGCGCGCACTCCGTACCGCTCCACTCTGGGTGGGCCGGCGCCGTACGCGCCATTCATGGTCCCGCTCACCGACCGTGGCCTCAGGGGGCGCAATAGCTGGCGCGCCTCCCTACAGCTGGCGAACCACTTCCGGGCCAGGTAGCCCCGGGAGTACCCACCACCGGACCTCCATCACCGGCGGGAGCCGCACGGGCGCGGCCCCGCAATGCAGCCGGGAGACATCGTGGCGACCTTCCCCGGCCCTGACAGTCGACGCGCGGGCGAGAGATGGGTTCCACGGAAGACCCGTCAGCTCGTCGTGCTGATCTCCGAGTCACCTGCCTGCACCGAGGAAGATCCCGTCCGTCATCCTCTGAATTCAGTCAGTTGTCCAGCGAAAAACAATCACTGGAAGCTCAATATGCAGCCGAGAAGGAATCCCTTCTTGCTCAAATCGAGTCCTTGCGAGAGCAATTGTCCGCTCGTCCTCAGGTCACCTCTTGTTCACAGGGGTTCCAAACCGATTCTCCGGCGTCTCCAGATCCCTCTGAGTACGTCGATCCTTTTTCAGATTGCATGTCGGTAGACTCCACCGCATGCAAACGGAAAACTACCCCGCCAGGTAGTGATTCCGACTCCGCTCCCTTAGCTCCAGAATCTCCTGCTCCGTTCACCGAGGTTCGCAAAAAGTCAAAGTCAAAGAAGAAGAAGCAAGATGCTTCTTCGACTTTATCTCCATCTGTTTCAGCCGCTCCAGCCGCTGTTCCTGCTCCGCAAAATGTCGCACCGGCGTCTGCTCCTGCGCCTTTTGTTTCAGCGATCCCGGCGTCACAGCCTGCGTCGCAATCAGATTCGGCTCAGCCGAAAGTCAAGTCTCCGCCCCCCGTCTTTCTACGGGACAAGAGCCGCTGGACCGAGGTCTCAGCTCTCTGCGGAACGCACTCCCCGAAGATCCAGTATAGTAAGGCATCCAATGTGGGTGACTCTATTAAGGTCGTTGTCTGCTCAATTTCTGATTTCAGGAATTTCACTCGGCTTCTTGCTGACAAGAAGCTCGAGTACCACACTTACGCCCTCCCTGAGGAGCGTAAGATTCGTGCCGTCCTCAGGAACGTGCCGTTCGAGCTCTCGAACGAGCAAATCCAAGAGGACTTGTCTTCTCAAGGCTTCCCCGTCGAATCTGTGCACAAAATGCACAGCCGCCGAGGCAAGCAGTTCCCACTTGCGCTAGTAATCTTAGCGAAGAGCCCGCAAGGGCAGTCCATTTTCAGAGGCAAGCTCACCGTGTGCGGTCTCTCCAACATCCGAGTCGAAGCTCCACACAAACGTGGTTTCCCAGGTCAGTGCCACCGCTGCCAATTGTATGGTCATGCGGCGGCAAATTGTCATGCTTCCCCTAGGTGCGTCAAGTGCCTAGATCCGCATGGGACTAAGGAGTGCTCTCGCACTCCCGAATCGCCCACCGCTCCGTCCTGCGTCTTGTGCGGCCAGTCAGGCCACACAGCAAACTTTCGCGGCTGCCCCAAAGCACCGCGTGCTGCCAGGGCTACCGTGAAGCCCATCGAGAACTGGAGAGAACGACCGCAGCCTAGCTCGGACGCTCCTCCAGTCAGTTCAAAGGTCCCCAAGGCCTTTACTCCTATCGTTTCAGGTCAGCGCAGCCGGGTTGCGACTCAATCGCAACCGGCCGCCAAATCGGCTTCCCAGTGCCAGAACGCAAAAGGGTCTCAAGACCGCATGGCGTTCTGGATCCAGCTCGCTCCCATCGACGAGATCCTGGCTTTCGGCGCCGCTCTCGACGCCAGCCCAGAGGGTTTCAACGGTGCTCTTCCGGTCCTAACCAAGTTCGCTCCCCTTATTAGGAAACTCCAGCAAGCTCAACGTTTCTAAACGTAGTCCTTCTTTCCAGCATTCCTATCTCTGAGTGAGTCTGATCACTCAAGATAATATCTTAGTTTCAGCTTTGTCATTTCTGCTAATCTTAGCTTTGTTTTTCTTACTTTCAGTTCCTTTTGGTGGCAGCCGTCTGGATGCCGCTCACTACGCAGCCTCTCGCTCCAATTGGCTGTCGTTCCGACGATGACTAAGGACCTTAATCAAGGTGAGTCAAAAGGGGGATGTTTAGTGGATATGCTCAGCCTATCTGAGAGAGTCTCCACACTGTCTGGGCATTCTATTTGCCATTAGCCACTTATGGTTAACAGCTTATAGAATGCCCATTCGTCCGTAATAGGATTCATCCTCCTCCCGCTAAAGCTAGCTTTACTGGTTAAAGCTGGTTTTAGTGGGTGCCAAACGACTTTCCTTGGCGGAAAAAAAAAAAAAAAAGCCAGCGACACATTCGCGTGGGATTCGCCGAAAAGATCCCGAAGAGAGAAGATCTCCGGAAGAAAGAAGCCTCCGAAGAAAGAAGCCTCAAGCAACAGTGAACAGTGAAACTCTCAAGCCCGAAGATTCTCAATAGAAGCCCGAAGTCACAAGACAGAATACAGAAATACAGAAGACTGAAGGCAGAATACAGTAATAGAAGAGCGCGGGAAATAGAGTGTGCTTGTGGCGTATTCGCGAGTGAAATAGTGCCGCGCGGCTGGACTTTCACGACCGTGTTAAGTGGTGAATTCGCATTTTCCTTTTGCCCCTCGCATCGATTCCAGCTAATAGAGTGGGTGGATAGCGCATCATTTGACTAAATCGTTATCGAATTCATAGACTATACAGTCCACTGGAGCTATCCCCCACAAAAAGTAATTGAAAAAGAATAAAATAATTTAAAATCCCCAAACTGAAATGATTTATATGACTGTGTGAGATCAAGTGAACTTTTAAAAAAGCTTTTCTCGTTAATTATCTCTCGTCACATAAATCATGTCAGTTGGGGGATTTTAAATTATTTTATTCTTTTTCAATTACTTTTCAACCGTCGCGTCGTGGGTTTTTCAAAATTTTTATTTTGTTTTTTGTCAATAGACGTTAACAATTTAAAGATAATATGCAAAATTATACATATATAGGGTCTTTTTTATGTACTATAGGAGAAGGTTAAGAATGATGTTTGGATTCAATTTATGAAACAAAAATTTTGTTAGGTAAATTGATATTTTATAATTCTCATAAGTTACAAAATTTTAATTTAATCTGTTATTAACGACTAAATTGCAAGATATAAAAGCGTTTTTCCAACTATTTCTATTAAGAAATACCTTGTTAAGCCCCGATTTTTCAATAGTCACAAAAATTTGGTCACAAAGAGCAAAAATGCTTAATCAATCAAAATTGATTAAAATAACTGTTTTTTTTTAATAAAACACCTCTTTGACCGGATTAATCATGTTTTATTATGATATATATTTTTTTACCTACTCGACGTTTCAGTATCTTTACAGTAAAAAAATAACACAATACTTGGTGGACAGTAGTACTTTTTGTAATCGGTAATCTAGCTCTTAGAAGGTTTTATATTGAAGATTTTACATATGGAAATCTGAAAAAAATCAAGGGTGAAACCACGCGTAACAATTAGCCTTTTATAAAGCAGTAGTTTGAGTCTACATAAAATGAATATTTTTTTTTGCATCACAGTCAACTATCAATACAACAACAATATATCAACTGACACTAGTCAAAGTAAAATTTCAGATTTTTAAAGTTAAGCTACTATACTAAAACGTAACTATTATGGCAATTAACATTGAAAAGACTTGAAGAATTTGTTTAAGCACGAGTATTTAACGCGGATAGAATGCACATACTGAGCCGAGTATAAAACTTTTATTCTTTATTCAGAGAAAAAAGACATAAACCGTGATGTTCATAGTCTCTACTAGGAACAACCCCATGTCAGGTATAGTTAACGGTTCATAACTAACAGAGAATAGGTATTTGTTCCTGTTGCGGAACAATACTGATGCCATTGTATGTGACATTGTTGCCTACTCCGATTTAATATAGCTATTCATATGACCAGAGGTGACGTTGTAAATACTTGGATCATAGTTATGAATACATGAGTGTTATGTATTTTCAATTTAGAAAAATATTTGTTTTTTCTTTTTATAATGAACTAGCTGTTGCGCGCGGTTTTACCCGCGCAATTTCGATTCTCGCGGGATTTTCGGGACAAAAAGTAGCCTATACGGATTCGGAAGAATCCCTCTAAGTAATGGTAAAAGAAATTTTGAAATCGGTCCAGTAGTTTTTGAGCCTATTCAATACAAACATACAAAAATACAAAGGTTTCCTCTTTATAATATTAGTATAGATGTGACAAGTGATTATAAAGACAGTTAAAGACAGGCCTGTGACAGTTCTAGTTCCATAGTTTACACACGGCGCTGCTGTCGTTTATCGTTTTTTATTGTCACTGTCAAAGGTGTCAACCAGTTGACATCCAATAGATCAATAGGTCAATCTGGTCGGCACGGTCAGTCGCTCGCTGATTGTTTCTTGTGTTTAGTGTGTTTAGTTATAGTACGCCTGATTATTTTGTTTACTCCTCGGTTAAACTTTGAGTTGAGATTTAAATAATCCATTTGCTAGCTATCTACGAGTAACAGTAAATTACTTGCACGATGCCTCAATTGCGTAAGTATTGTGTTACAACTTGCAATTTGGACAGTGAAAGTCATAGAAAGTCAACTTGAAATTTGGATAGTGACGACCAGCCGATGTAGCGGTAACATACAGTGCCTTCTATGCAAGAAGTCCTGGGTTCGAATCCCGACCGCGGCGGATATTTGTGTGATGAACACAGATATTAGTCGTCAAGTGATGGATGTTTTTATATGTTTATTTAAGTTTATTGTAATAAAAAATATGTATTTATTCAATATGTATGTTTATATATTTCATAAGTATATCAGTTATCTAGTAACAAGCCGTCAATACTAAGCAGGGGTGTCACTTTTACAGTTCTTCCATTTGACAGCTAATTTTTATCACATGCAACGAAATGGACCGGTCATGTTGCCATTTCACCACGATAGATGACTAAAGTTATATTGTATATTGGTGTATTACCCAATCAAACAAAAGGTCTGCTGACAGTTGTGACTTGCGACAGGTGCGTCCAGCCTTATAATACCAGCCACGTTATAGTATTAGTTATAGGACCGACATTCAGATGGCAGCACGGGAGCTTAGTAAAATGGCGGCGCGTCAATTGGGGTGACAAGTTGAGGCCTTGAGTAGGCTTTCTATTTCTTTTGGTATACTTATCATTCTCTATGATACTAAGCGACAGGCTATTACTGCCAGTATCACGTGATGGTTAAGAAACTTAATTTGGGCTAGACATATTAGTGTGTGTCAGTATGTGTCAGATAGGGAGTGTCAGAAATATTTATTTACTGCAGGGCCAAACCACAAGTTAACTGTTGCTTGGTGGACGTCAGATAATCAGAGCGCTAAAATGGCTTCTAACAAAGCCTGTTTTCCTTTCCAAGGAACGATGAAAGCCAAGTTCATTAAATACATAATATTTTTTAATATACAACGTTGATGTGTATTAATTGAGCTTAGTTATTACAAAAAATCTCTTATTTGAACGGGCAACTCTGCCCTATACGATCGATACTTTTACGGAAGGTACGTCACTATGCTATCGATATCGATACATTGAGCAAAGGTCTTGGGAAGTCACCATCAGCGCGACATTAGTGCTTTGCATAAACAGTGGAATTAACTGTCAACTAAGTTACCTGTCCTATTTGTTTTCAACCGACTTCCAAAAAAGGAGGAGGTTTTCAATTCGTCTGTACCTGATTTTAAAAATTCTTATTTCATATGATAGAATATACTTTATAGTTGGTCCCATTTAAATTTCATCGAAATCGGGTGAGTACTTCATTAAAATTTTTTTTTTTTTGAAAAAATATCATTGGTTTCGGAGAATGTTTACGTGGATGACATTTTAACTCAGAAATAGTTTTGACGTGAAGTTGGTTTTTTTAATGCTCTTCATTCCTTGATTATAACTTATTTAATAGTTATTTGTGAATACAATCATTTGAATAAATTGTTATCCCTTAACTATGAATATTGTGTCAAAGTAGGACACTTCTTCTGTTATTGTTTTACATAGAATTACATTAAAACAGTACATGTTTGATTTTTTAACCCAGCCCAATAACCACCACTGCCCAGCGCATGCCACAAACATCTCAATTCAACTCAAATTGAAATTCTTGAAGTCCACCCGCTCATTTTAGGCTTAAACCGTTTTCTTCTATTTATCAGCACTGTCAACTAAAAACAAAAACTGATTGCATTGCATCTTCGACTCTATTTATATTACACTACAACATTGAAAGGCACAACTCAATAAAATGTGGAATAAAATCTATAATATAAAACTCTTCCGTTACTGACTGCGTGACAGACAGACAACGTACAGCCGTAACTACTGGGCGTAGAGAGCTGAAATTTGGAACATACATTTTTTAGGGGATGTAGGGGTGCACTAAGGAAGGAATTCCCGAAATTCCCACGGGAACGGGAATCATTGGAATTTTTAGTTTGTATGAAAAATCTTATTCCTTGAGTGCACGGATGTGATACTTCGTATAAAGGTTCCTTAATAAGCGTCTGTTCGTATTATGGAAGGAATGCCCAAAATTCCCACGGGAACGGAAACTATAGGGCTTTTGATTTTATGCGTTTACGAAGTCGCGGACAAACGCTCGTAAATAATAAAATTACAAATTGATAATCACAAAAGCCGGGTTATATAAATTTGTGATATTGCTCAATATATTTTCGTTAATTTGAAAGCTTTCAATAACAAAATAACTTTCTTACCAAGTTAGCAACGATATCCATTATATTTTAAACACTGGTAGTATAATTATAGAAACTTTGGTCCTTTGGTCCCAAATTGTAAAACTTTTAGATAACAACTTCTTTCCAACAGATACATGGATACACAGCGGGTAGATTATATTTTCGTAATTAGGTATGGAGATAAAAAAGGTATTTTCTGCTTTGTGCTTTTCCAATAAATCCAATATTTAAAAATAAATAGTTTGGCAAATGTAAGAGTTTTTCTCGGAGATTTCAATTTTGGAAAAACTGAGACAATTTTTCTTTTAAAATGCCTTACGTTTTTACATTGTTTCTTATCTCATTTTGCTGCTTAATATTTATCTAAAGGAAACGTGCACAAAGACGGTGCTGCTGACTGGTGACTCAAATATGAACTTAGTACTCTTGCTCTGGTATTAAAATTTGCTAAAAATAACGATACGTTGCTTTATAAATATACACTTGAAACCAATGAACTAAACTCTCCGTTGCCTTAATTTCATTTTCATCTTTTTCTTCTAACTGTAGGGTTTATATGTATAAAGGGATGTTAGCCTATAATTCTCCCAAAGCACCTAGCTGTGGAAAGATCTTGTGATTCTATGTATTTCATCAAATTATGTTTATAACTAGTGATGAAAGTAACTTGGACATTTTCAGTCCCTTATCATAACCCAATATTTGCCAATGCAATAGCCTACCGCACTGTTGGGCATCGCTTGATTTGTTTGATTTGGCGCTTTCAGGAGATTTTTTGCATGTAACTAAGGCGCAGACATGCTTAAATTTAGCCTACGCTGGAATATAAAAATTGCATTTACAATGTTTCTGTTGCAATCAATCTGATAAAACGAAAACAAATAAAATTAACTGCATAACTTATCTGAAAATGCAATGAATAATTTTTGCAATGCAAAGGTAATTGAGAAGATTATTTACTATTATTTTTACGTCATAAGTAGATGATATTTTTATTTGTGTGACAATTTTTCCAATCATCACAGCCTCAGTTCTTTCATGTATTAGGTACCTTTTCAACCGGCCTCGAAGAGTTTCTAACCTTTAACATAATTTGGCCACGCTGACAATCATTATTATTACTATTATATTAATATACTTAAATATTTGAAAGCACGATGACGGGTCTGATAAGTTAGTTTTTCAGTCCGCGTGGTGTCTCTTTCAGCAATTTAGTTCTGCCACCTAAATTGCCACCTAATTTCCTGCACGTTCCCTAAACAAAGTGCTTATGAAAGAACGCATAACTTGGGATATCCCAACTGTTTTGTATTTATTTATATTTATTTACCCTAGCAACTTATTGATACTAAGGTAAAAACCATAATTCTTGCAACTTTAAACATTTTAGTCACACCTGTTTATCCATTCTTTTGTAAATATTTGATCATTTTTGAGTTCTTTTGGTCTTTCCCTACAATTTGGTGTCCATGTACATACGTTAGGTATAAAAATGGCCAAGCTTGTATGTAAAAAGGCGAATTCCTTTAATTACCCAGATGATAATGGCTTTCATTATTATAATATCAAGTAAATTATTATTACGTTCTACAATTACAATTCCTGTGGGTGATTTTAACGGGTACGTCGTGTCAAGTTTGTCGTGAGCTTAACTAGCAACAATTCAATTGCTATTGTAAACTCATATGTCAGTTAGTTACCATGTTACAAGACGGGTTTCTTAGTGTTAAGGTATGGAAATATCTTTACTTCTATAATATAAAGCCTTCTACAGATACAACATAAATACAAATTGTTTACTCATTAAACATTCTTGATGAGAAAAAATATAATACAACATAAATACAAATTGTTTACTCAGTAAACTTAACCGAAAGTTAAAGACTTGATTTCGCAGCTCATGGTTACACTAGTACGGACGTCTATCACGGCGCTTTCTACACAGAAGGTAGGTATAGACAGCTTCACGAATGGTCGTCAACCTAGTAAAACTCTTTATTTATTTAAAGAGAATTCTGCTGAAAAATTAAGTACCTACTTATATAACATAATTATTATGATCAGAATCAAGTCAGATGCTCTCCTTCAATATCTTAAATTTGTAAC
Organism: Stenoptilia bipunctidactyla; assembly: GCA_944452665.1. Lineage (NCBI taxonomy): Eukaryota > Metazoa > Arthropoda > Insecta > Lepidoptera > Pterophoridae > Stenoptilia > Stenoptilia bipunctidactyla. Next base: position 3,958,586 of record OX101748.1, on the reverse strand, counting down.
GAGTCCCTCTGTATAGTAACTAGAGATTACAAAAGGTAGAATGAAATGTCGAATGAAGTAATGAACATAGCTATTTATTTTGACAGATTTATATGATTATTCTAAATCTACACAGGGTGACTGGTGGGTCACTTTTGAAATTCGAGGACGTGATAGTTTGAGATCATGAACATGAAGAGAAAAAAACGTAATAAAAAATAAATATTAATTATTAACTGAGTAAACTTAACCAAAAGTTAAACAATTGATTACGCAACGCATGGTTACACTGCAGCGATCCGCCTGGTGGCAAGTCACGTGCCGCGAGTGATTTAGGCGTAAGTAAAATGAATAGTAACAAAATTTTGTTTAGTTATAGGCAATGCTAGTGAAAAATTGAGTACCTACTTTTATCAGATAATTGTGACCAGAATCGAGTACAGAGTGTCACCAGTAACCCTGTAAATAAAGTTGAAGGTTGAAGGTTTGGTTTGTTTGCTGAAGTATGAAAATAATAGTTGGGTTTGAAAAATGTAGCCTAACTCTTGAGGTAGGTTACATTTGATCAAGTAACTCTTAAGGAATTAGGGTTTAATTAAATAGCTTTCGACTCTGACCGCGGGACTCCTTAGTTGACAAATGTCAGGTTTAGCGGTACTTTGGAAAAAAACAATATTTATCATTTTTTTTTACATAAAACTCTTAATCAACCAGCAAAAGAACTTCATAGATTTATACTTAGGACGCTCCTAACAGTTACTTGGTTTAAAGCGAGTGAGACTTGAAATGATAGTTAAGATAACACCCACTCATAATTGTGTTCAAAATGTCATCTTTTTCTATCAAGACTTAATATAAATAAATAATAAACAGCCTAACAAACATTAGCGTTTATTTAATTATTGGGATAAAGGAGGAACGTACCTTTTGCTCGTCCATTTTAACTTTTCAAAATGTTGCGTTGCCCCAAATTTTAGGGAACGCCATAACTTTTATGATGTAGCTGATAGGTAAACAAATGTTCAATATTGTATAAAACTAATGATTAAATATTCACCAAGTTTTCAAATATTATGTTCCATTAAACGGGCAATAGTTTCTTTTTTTCATTTGAAATTTACGCGCCAAAAAGCACTTTACGGAGCTGAATTTTTTAATAGAAAGTACTTAAGAAATCAAAACAAAAAGAAAAAGTAAATTGATTTTAAAAATTACAGTTGCTTTGGTAATATTGATTATCTAACAAAAAACTGGTAGGTAATCGAAAAAGCAGAGCGCTTATTTCATGTAACGTTACATCATGAATTTTTCAGCAAATTCTGCAAAATTGCAGATACAGAGTACCTAATTAATTTTAAATATCTGAGCTAGCAGAAGTTTTCATCACGAATGACAAAACGATAACTTTGCTTCTAATTGGAAAAATAAAGAAGAAATCGGAGAGTTAGTACCAAATAAATTTACTGTAGGACAGTAGCGTATTTGTGTTGACAGTAGAGAACTCGCCTGTTTTAATTGGAATGATACGAAAATAAATGGGATGTTCTGTACTAGTTTGTCATTTGTTGTGGAATTAGATGTTAAAAGATGCTTCACTTAATGTGTTCCCTAATATGAACACATGAACCAATTGATTATAGGATTCAAGACAGTCATTTAATTAAGTATTATTTAGATTAGGTTTAATTATTTTTAACAAAATTTAAAAGGCAACGAGGTCTACTGATATTAATTAATATGAAATATCTATTATCAATTTTCTAAGTTTTTCTAAGTGTTTCAATTTTCTAAGATTCACCAACCAGCACTGGGTCAGCTTAGTGGATTACGGCCTATACCTCCTCGTCACCCAAGGAGAGACCCATAGCCCTGCAGTATATATTTGTTTGTAAATTGCCAACAGGTAATACACGATACATGATATAAAAATAAACTTAAAATTAAAAAACATGGTCGGGTGTATACCCAATTATAGGCAATAACATCATAATTAGATATCTTTTACAGATCAACTTTTAGAGGTTTTATTGGCGTGTTTTGTGGATGATAGGCTGACCCTTTGTCACTGCAATAGTCTCCGTACATCATTTTAATACCTCCTAAGTCAAACGTGACATCAGATTCTTATAACCACTGGTGTTCTGTGTATCCCCATAAGGGATACAGGCGTGAAGTTATGTATGTATGTACAAATCAACTTATTGTGCAAACATATAAAGTAAAATCCTAACTCAACATATTACTATACTTTAGTTTTATAAATAAGTAAAAACTAAAGAAAAACTAGGTAATTAAACAAATGACAAAAATAAACTGTAAAACTTAAAAAACAAATATTACAATGGTAGATATGCTATAAATACATTCTAACTTATTTAACTACTAAACTCTTTTGCTTTGTAAATACTGGAATAATAACAATATAAAAATACGGGAGTTACCGAAAAAGGAAACCAAAACGTTAAAATGTGCATGTTAAATTAGAGCGATAAAATTCAATTAGAAACTACATTTTTTTATTTAATAACAATTAATCATTTAGATCATGATCAAATTTTTATCGTGTTGAAGGCTAAATTAAAACTTCCGAAAAAAATTTTTTTTCTTACTAACTTAAAGTACTTTATCTTAACTCTCTATACTTTCCCAAAACATAGGGTTTTTGTCGTATTGTTGACAGTTGACCGTATTATCCTGCTTAAGTGTCCATAGAACTTTTTGACTTCCTAAAAAGTTTGGGTTTAGACGAAATGTGTTCGTCCATTTTCAGATTTGTTAATTGGCTCTAACCCATAGGGTAATATCTCGCAAATATCTAAGAGATTAGATTCTACCTTATTGCCTGACATAATATTTAATTTGAGTGCAATTTGTATTCAATTGGTCTATGTCACATGTCAAGCTTTTGATGAAACTGCCTATTTATTTACAAGGTAACCCTTTATAGGTTTATCATAGACAATAAATAATAAATGTTGTATGCCGTCTAGTCTTACGATTAAGGTTCATATTTGTTTGTGTTACTGGCAAAATTCCGGCCCCGCGCTCATCGTGTTCGCCAGATAACAAATCTAAACGGAGACAACAAGATACAGGATCATTTTGCACCTTTTTCTAAGACTATTAGGGTCAAATATGGAAAGTATTCAGTTCCAGTGTGTTATAAAAAATATTGTACTCTGCCGCAACAATACTTTTCACACTTTAAAATTTAAGTTCTAAGTTCTCTTCATTCAAAAAATATGAATTTATTATTTATTTTTCAATTTATTTGTTCATCAGAAACAGAGTTACAAGTGGAAATATTATCAGAGAGATAATATTATAGAGAATATAGAGAATATAAGTCAGAGACTATATCCTAGCTGTTTACGCCCACCTCTAAAACAATATAGAACTACAATATACAAAACAATATATAATATTAAGTATCAGAAATATGTATCAAATCAATTCAAAAGTACCAACATACTTAGAAGACTGCGTGAGATTATATAAAAAGTCAGTATTAAGTTTAAAATCATTTTAACTTGACAAAATAAAACTAAACAACAAAAAGTTATCTGCACGCTGACTCAACTCTCAAAATTTGAGAACCACAAATGGTAAGCTAGAAAATTTGTCCCAAAGTTTTGCTTACAAAAAGGCCCAACAAAAGGGTAATGTTCGTTTTGATGATCCCAAGAAACACATTAAGATCCCTAATGGTGGAACGCCAGTGTGTATGGTCGCTTGTCGTTTGGAGCTTATTATTATTGTGGTCCAAACAGAAGCGTTTATGACAAGACTTTGATTAAACGTTGAAATATTATGTAGGTACAGACCATGTACAGACAACCAAAAGCTTCTACTGTGGTGTTGTTGTGAAATGTTTTGCGCAGGCTCACAGTAAGGAATATACCTGGAATAAGAAATCAGAGGGCGCGCTGAACTGGAAGCGAAAGAAAAACATAGAATGTCTCAGATGCTTCTCTTCCCGGGCATACTGTAAAAGTCAGTAAAGACGATTTTGCGGGTGATAGGTTGATCCTGTCACTGCAGTAGTCTCTCTCCATAATTATAGTACCTCCAAATTTGTCAAATGTGACATCAGATAGTTTTAAAGCCTCTGGTGTTCTGCCTACCACATAAGGGATACAGGTGTGAAGTTACGTATGTATTTAGGATAATTGATGTTAAGCGCCATCTATACTAACAACTCACACTGGTAGTCAAGTTTCTTAAAGATGTAGCTCATACCTACATTCAATCATAATGAAAATTATTTTCACATAGCACCACCCTGCCTAAAACTCAGAAAAAGATTATTTAACCGGACTTATTAGCGTTACCTTAATTTTAATTTACATTTCAGTGTCTTTAAAACCTCGTGGTCATGAGTTGTTAAATGTTTTTTTTTTCTTTTACTACACTTTTGGATAATGCCTATAGATTTCATCTAATCCGATTGGTTGCAATATCATTACGTTAATCAACCTAAACTTTGTACAAACTAGCACTTTTACTTATATTTTTAGATGTCTGTATATTTTAATTTTTCCTTTACCACCATTTATGTTTTTCTTTTCTTTTTACTGAATTTATTTTGAACTAGCTCGCTCTATTTCAAATCCCGCGGGAATATCGAGATAAAAAGTAGCCTATTCGCTATACCTGACCGTAAACTATCACTATGCCAAATTTCATCCAAATCTATTAAGCCTTTTTGCCGTGATAGAGGAACATCCAGACATGCATGCATACATTCATCCATCCGAACTTTCACATTTATAATATACAAAATTTTAGTTTGCTTTTTTTCGATAGATGTCGCTGTACGTCAATTAAATCGCACAAGAAGATTTATAAATGACTTAGCTATATTTACTTTGTAGACTACCTTTATTCGTCCTCTTTCACAAATATAATATTAGTAGGTAGGAGTGCTTAATTTGTGGAAGAGCGGAGACTAACTGAAGACCCAGATGACAGAAAAAATGTACTAGAATAAAAATGTATTTATATATAAAAAAAAATTTGTATATAAATATAAATAAATTGCAAAGTAACCGCTCAAACTTATAACTTAAGTAATATCCTACACACGTTATTAGGGACCCAATTTTCGGTAAACTTTAACCAAGGTTACGTCTAACACTGGTGACAAGAATGGAATGGGTCTGCGACAACTTAACTATTCAATTGTAACTATTCAGTTTAGACGACTAAATTACACCTTTATGAATAAGGGACCAATGACTTACTAATGTTCGGTTATCACACTACATTTTTATTTCATTTAATTCCCACTTCTAGGTTATAACGAGGAATTAATAACAATAAGTGACAAGTTCTATTTTTGTCTTATTAAAAATGAATCAAACTTACGTTAGTAATATTGGAGACTAGTGGTCTCTCCTAATATAAAGGCCTAACATGAATCCTTTTAAAATTTAAATGGCTTTAAAAGATAAACAACATAGTTGTAAAACTCAAACTCAAGAAAATCTTAATTTCATAGGTACATACATAAATGCACTTGGAATAGGTCAAATTATATACAAATTGAACTGTATCTATCAACACTTAGAAAAGTCTATCTGTTGAGAGGAAGTTGAAAAGGACACAACAGCAATCACCTTTTAAAAATATACAATTTCAACTAGGGAATTCCATCTTCTTGCAGCATCGTTTTAAGTAAAACAACCTTCTGTACCTTCTGTATGTAATTTATTAAAGTAGCCAGCGCTTAATTTGTTCTATCTTTTATATTTTCTAGCCTCATACTTACTGAAAGAAAATTATGTTAAAAATAAACTGCATCTTTGTATATTGTTGTTATTTTATCTGCTTATCTGCTTAAAGTTTCGTTGTGTGTCCACAAATTATTAAATTAAGTAAAAATAATTCAGTATACTTTCCATACCAAAGGTCCCAAGTTCAAATCCCGGTAAATGCTGTTTTTTGTTATGTTACCAGGTTTTTGATCTCATATGGTTGTTAAGTAATTAAATTTTAATTTATATAGTTTTATTCTTCCCATAGTTACTAAGTTATTTAATCTAAAGTGCTAAATATCACTAATTTGAGCTAGGATATGTGAGATGAATGTAAGACCCTTTCATTATGTTCGAAGGGATCTTGTGACCCGAATTATGTAATTATGCTAAGAGTATATTACACCGAATTATGTAATTATGGTAAGAGTATATTACAGGACTGCCTATGAACCATTATAATAAGCAGATTAATTGTTTGCATAACTTTTATGCCACACACGAGCTGAAGGAGATATACAAAACTTATTTTTAGAGAGGTTTTCTGACAGCTCATTAAAAAAAAAAACTGTTCAAAATTGGTACAAAAGGCTTCGATAGATGGCGCTTTACAAAAGGCAAAGCGTTTTTAAAAGTAAAATAAATTAATTGACGTATGTATCAGAAATTGAACGTATAAATAACCATAGATGGTAGATACCACTTACCTACATTATAGTATACAGACTTAACGACTTCGGCTTTTTAAAAGTGCCATCTATAGAGGTTTTTTGAACTAATTTTTATGAGCTGTCAGAAAACTCCTCAATTTTAAATTAAATTTCAGCTTAAAGAAGCTGATGTTTTTTTTTCGCTGTGAGCGAAAAAAAAACATAGAATGTGCCAGCTGTTTCTCTTCCCGGGCATACTGTAAAAGTCAGTTAAGGGACCGAGGTGTTATGGGAGGCTTTTTTGTGGGCGATAGGCTGAACCCCTGTCACTGCAATAGTCTCTCTCCACTATTATAATGCCTCCAAATTTGTCAAACGTGACATCAGATGGTTTTATTACCTCTGGTGTTCTGCCTACCCCATACGGGATACAGGCGTGAATATATGTATGTATGTATGTTGAGTTTTAAAAAATATTAAATATCATGGCAATTCAAATTTCAATTAATTTAATTAACAGGATACGAGCCATATTTGTCATAATATTATTCATTTTTACAACGATCGTGATTTTAGCGATTGCAACATTGCCTTTATATTGCTTTTCCGATTAATATTTTATTATTCAGGAACATGTTATTATAAAAGTTTATTAAATGTTCGAATTTCGGTGAAGTATCAGTATTCGAACCCACAAAATATTATTTTATACAAAATTCGTGTTAAAGAATTTTGTTGGCCATTAAATACATTACTTGTATCTGAAAAATACACCTCTAGTTATTGGTAATTGACCGAAATATTCCAAGAAGAAGCCGGTCTTTATTCTCGTAGGCCACTAAGGGTCTCTCTTCATCATTACTGTACCTCTGAACTTGAAAATCGTGATATAAGAAGATTTTATAGCCTCTGGTTTTCTGCCTACCACATAAGAGATACAGGCGTGAAGGTGTGTAGGTATGTACGTACCACTAAGAGTTTCAGCAGTAGGGGTTTTGTAGGCTCGAGAGCTTTAACATAGACAATGTTCAATATTCAATAGTTTTCTCATTTTTTTCATGAGACTTATAGTTTGAAATTCATACAAATTTAGCGTTAGCAGGGTAAGTTATCTTCAACATCATCATTTTTTTGAAGGTAGGATAATAAGGATTTGGGCCGGAATTAAATAGTCACCAAACCAATTATACTTTAATTAAAGTAACCTAAATACCACAGGTCTACACTATCGGTTTCTTTCTCTCTTGCCCTGATACCCGACCGACTTATTGTCGGGTCTTTTCCGCCGAAAGGCGAGTTGCTTTTGATACACTATATTGCCATCAAAATAAATACAAAAAGAAAGGACAAAGAAACATAAATCTGGGACAATTTGGCTTATCTTTTGCCTTATCGTTTCAAGCGGTTTCTACCGTATTGTGTAACCTGTATGAATCTATACTAATATATAAAGCTGAAGAGTTTGTTTTTTTGTTTGTTTGAACGCGCTAATCTCAGAAACTGCAAGTGGGACTTAATTTTTTTTTTTTGCATTTGATAGTTCAACTCTTGAGGAAGGTTATAGGCTATATTTTATCCCGAAATTCGCACGGGATCAAAAGTTACGCGGGTAAAACCGCGCGCGGTGGCTAGTATGATTATAAACTTCAACTGGATCTGAAGTTCAAACTCATGCATTGTCACCTACACCGAAAGACTCGTTACTATTTTCCTTTGGAAACATAATGTAGCCCATAATGAGCTTGCATAAACACTCCACATAAACCTTCATAATGCATGAGACATATTACAAGAAGAGGTATCACATGTTCCACCAAACTTGGTAACGGGAAAAAAACTTTTTTTTTCATCTGAGCAAACTTGGGACCTAATTACCCCAAATAGATTTGGGAGTGATAGCCTTTAAACAGCTCGCTTTATAAAAGATAGAACAAGTACTGATAGGCAGGTCTGTTAGCTAGCTGGCACCACTACATTTTTAATTCACCGCCACAACATGGCATATAAAGGCGGTCAGTCACTACCAAAATAAAATACAACGTGAATTAAAAAGTAATTGAAATCGATTTGGGTTCAATTCAGCACAGTTTAAAGTTTTGGTTTATTAAAATACCAACGTTAATGGACATCGATTGTTTACCCAGAAAGTCTTTAATCCATTTCGCAACCTTGATCATTAAGATTTTTAAATATGATTTTAAGTGCTTTTCCTTAAGTATGGTAAAAATCTAAGTCTAACTCTAAAAAATTTAAAAAGCAAGAAAGTTTTCGGTGTTTTAGCATCTAGTAGGACTTTCAGGGATTAAAAAGTCTTGTTTAGCTTTTTAGTTCATTCAAGCATACTTAGCTCAAAGTGAATTTAGTTTTGACAAACAGACCAAAGGTCGAAAACTTAAAGCTTTGCATCGAATGAAAAGAATCCTTTTATGGCTAACCCATTTCCCACTATACAAGTATTAACTGTAAGACTTCGCGTCTAGCAAGTAAGACATCTTTTGTAAAATAGAACGTAATAACGTACAAAAATATTTTATATGAGTTTAGGCAAAGTTATCCTTTTTGCTAGACGCGACATCTTACATTGGATACTAATATGTGAACATTGATGGAAATTTATTTTCTCAGACATACTTGGAAATCGGAGCATTATTTTGACAACCTTCTTCGAGATAAATCGAACTTGCTGTACTGGTCGAGCAGCGGCCGGCAATAGTCGTATGAAACTCCATATCTGTCGTTTTTTTTTCAGGCCAAAAAAATTGCTATGTAAAATCTTATTTGTTGAGTAATTTAAAAATGGAACGATCCTCTACTCCGCAACATGGCGACCATAGAGGTAACTTATCAAAGGTTTCATTTAAATTTCGAACTGGCTTGCACAAAGAAAAAAAAATACTTTAGCGCGTAAAATCCACATTTAATGTTAGAACTTGTACATTCAATAATTTGTATTTTCAAATAAAAGTTCTGAATTGTACTACTTAGTTCAATTTTCGCACATTATTTGAGAAAAGTACTATACAAGCCTTGGCCGCAACTAGGCATTGATGTTCTTACGTATGTGTACCTCGGCCCACCTTCACACATTCCTTCATCAATGCCTCTCTTACCAGCCGCTGCAGTAATGTACTATAGTTTGCCAAAAGATAATATTTAAAACCAATGAAAAATATTGTACAATTATTAATGCAGTAGAAAGTGCAATAAGTTCACCATACTATGCCTTGCGCAATCTACGGGATGGACTCACCACCCTACAATTGAGGATGGTTTATCATGCATTAGTTGAGTCCAAGCTAAGATATAGTATAAAATACTGGGTAATAGTCATAAATATAATGTTCAAAAGGCATTCTTATGACAGAAAAGATTCTTACGTTATATGTCGTTATATGTCTATACGTTATATGACTGGTCTAGCACCCTGGGAATCATGTAAGGACTACCGGCTGGTGAAGCGGTAGCATACATTACCTTCTATGCCAGAGGTCCTGGGTTCGAATCCCGGCGGCGGCGGATATTTGTTTGATGAACACAGATATTAGTCGTCAAGTAATTAATGATTATATGTTTATTTAAGTTTATTCTAATAAAAAATATGTATTTATTCAATATGTATGTTTATATATTTCTTAAGTATATCAGTTATCTAATATCCATAACACAAGTTCTTTAAGAAACTTAATTTGGGCTAGATAATGTTGTGTGAGTGTCAGAAATATTTATTTATTTAAGGAGTCCTTTCAAACTCTAAATGTTCTAAATGTGCCAAGTCTGTTTATTTTTAAAATTGTAACGGATTTTGTCAAAAACGTATTTTTTATGAAAGTAAAGAGGAATAAAAAGCAGGATTAATAATAATAATAAATAATAATAAAATCCCCAGACAATCACACCAACTACATGGGCCCAAAGTAAGCATAGCTTGTGTTATGAGATACCATGTAGCGAACTAGGGGGGAACCTAGGATATAAATACATAAATAGATAAACACCCACACGGAACATTTTTTTTTCTTGTTCCGTGCGGGAATCGAACCCGCAACCACTGGCGTTTGAGGCAGACAGGTTTACCCCATCGCCAAAGTGGTCGTCCATCGCAAAGGATTAAATACAAGTAGGCAAAATATAAAAGCAATAATAGAACCAAAATTAAATGTGGTTCAGCACTGTTCTGATTATCATGCAGTATTGTTATTTAATAGACTACCGATGGATTTAAATAAGTTTGATTTTATTCGAAAATGCGCTTGAAAACATCTTGTTGGAAAACTGATATTCCATTGACGATTTTATAAAAAACAGTTTATAATTTTCAATATATTACTTAATTTATAATATTATTTATTCCATGACATATGTATAAAAAAAATATTACTTTGTATTGTGAATAAATAAACTTGACTTATATGCCAAGTTTTTGTTATATATTCGCAGGCAGTAGGGAATCTATTCTAAGGGTGACAGAGGTCCAAAAAATGTGGCTTTTTTTAACCGAATTCCAAAAAAAGGAGGAGGTTCTCAATTCGTCTCTGTGTTTTTTTTTTGTGTCTTTGTTACACGATATTTCGGACAATTATGAATTTATTTTAAAAATTGTTGTTTCATAAGATAGAGGATACTTCTTAGTTGGTCTTATACAAATTTCATCGTAATCCGTTGTGTACTTCATTGAAAATTTCAAACTATTGAAAAAATATGTATGAAATCGGAGAATGTTTATGTGGATGACACTCTAAGTCGGCCAAAGTTTTGACGTGAAGTCAGTTTTTTTTATGCTCTGCATTCGTTGATTATTATTAAATTGTTTTATTGTCTATAGATCTAAATTCCTAAAAAACACAATACCTACACAAAAAAAGAACATCGAACATGAGTAAATTCACATCGGAAAAGTGTCTCTCGTTACTTTTAACAGTGAATGTTTCTGGCACAACCGATAATAATAAACGTAAAAAAGAATGAGCTCAGGTGGATCTAAAAGATTCTTTTTGGGATTACTCTATAGAATCAAGGTCTAGAGATATATAAATTATTTTTATAGTTCTAGTATTTTTATATTATATTAAAGTAGAAGCGGTAAACGAGGACTGATATATATAACACATTCGGGTTGAGAAAATATATTTGTGAAATGTTGGTGGAAAGAAAAACGTGAGATGCCAAATGTTACATAGAACTCAATGTGACCACAGAACTCATTAGAATTTCACTACTTAAATAAAACTACTTTTTAACCGGATTAACCGCGTATAATCTATATTTTACATTTTAACTCGACGTTTCTGTGTCTTTGCAGACCCCGTGGTCACGAGCGACTGAATGAAAGAACTTTACTTCTTCTTGAAAAGGTTCACTTAAATAAAAGTTATTTTTATGAGACCTTTCGTCAGAAAAATGTCGTCATAACAACCAGTGCTGCTTAATAGATCTGGTGAATTTCAGAACTTTCAGGCCTCAGAAATAGCTTTTATATAAAACTCTTTCGTTACTGACTGAGTGACTGACAGACAATGTACAACCAAAACTACTGGCCGTAGAGAGCTGAAATTTGGAACTTACAATCCTTAGAGGTTTTGGGGGAGCACTAAGGAAGGAATTCCCGAAATTATTACGGGAACGGGAATCATTACACTTTTAGTTTGTATGAAAAATCTGATTCCTTGAGTGCACGGATGTGATACTTGTCATAAAGTTTCTTTTATGAGCGACTGTTTGTGTTATTAATATATACACTATATTTTCGCGTACAAAGTCGCGCGGGCAAAAGCTCGTATATAATATGATTTTACAAAGGCCAGTAGTTGTGATCAATTAATTGTGAATTTATTTATCAGAAAACCAACAGCGATATAATTGAAATGACAATACATTTGTTATTTACTTTGAGCATGGCTAATAATAGGTTTTCCTTATTAGAAAATTGATTGGTATATTGGGTTGTAGGCACGTTTACATTAATCAGAAAAGTTTATTTAAATTATGTAACAGCAAATTTCATTATAACAAAAACAAAAATTAAATAAAAAATCTGTATTATGTCCATTTCATAATTGTTAAGCAAACTATAAATAAATATTTTATTTCAATCTAAAGCTTATTGTTTAAGAATCTTGTATATATTGAAGAACAAATTGCAGACAAGAAGTTTTAAATCTGAATAAAATTTCTTACCCTGTTATACGATATATAACTTTTTATTATTATAATTCACTCAACTGTCCATAAAATATCAAATATCCGCTGCCGGGATTCCAGGACCTCTGGTATAGAAGGTACTGTATGGTACCACTTCACCAGCATGTTCTTGATACACAGTAGCCACGATGTCACGACGACTCCAATGTACCGCCCAGGTGTTTCATTTTAATTCAGTTTAATTACAATTACATGTTTACACAAAATTTAGACTCATGCAATTTTTCTTATAACTAGAAAAAGCGCATGACTTGAAAAAGGATTCATATAACCCAGGCCAACTGAAAAGGAATACAGAGTAATTAATCTCTTTACCAATGATGACTAATGGGAAAAACCAGCTTTTTTCGATCTTTGAGATTTATATTTCCCTTCCACGTCACTCATAATTTGATAAGATTGAAAAGAAATGCGGACTTAGTAAAAATAAGCCACAAATTATTTCTGTTTTAGATTTGGAAGAAGAAAAACCTACTTTATACCTACTTGTTTTAATTAAAGTATCTTCGGAATGTTATATCATACTACAGCCTTTTTTTGATAGCTCGAGCAAGCTTCTTGAACTTGATGTAGGTATAAATGTTTTCACAGTATGTCAATACATATATTATAAAGCTTTTATATCTTATTATTTTGTCAGTAATATTTGGCATTTTAAATATTGATGGTAAATCGACAAAGAAAAGCGTTCCTAGTTTAACAGTGAAATCCAGTCACTTTTCTTATTTGTAGTTCTATGTATTTATCACTAAACAAAATACTACATCGAATCTTGTACAGAATTTAAAGCAGACAATAGTTTATCTTGATAAACTCTCTTCTCCAGTAATCCGTTGAAAAGAGAAAGAATAGCTATGTTACCCGCACACAATAAATTTTGTTGAAGTAAGAAAGGTTACTTGAAAATAACTACCTTGTAAATTTAGCTAGCTACAGAGGTGAATTTACGTGCTATACAGACACGGCAGATATCTTTTTTTTATTATACAGTGTGACTGGTGACAAATTTTAGATATTGAAGGAGAGCACTCAGTACTCGATTCTGATCATAATTATATTTCGTCGCTTCATTCTTCAGATATTATATAACAGGTAGTCCTTTTTAGGTACTAGGTAACTTCGCACAATTTAAAGTATCATAAAAAAAACACTGTGGTGGGGCGCCGCATGGCATGATCCACCCGGTTCGCGCCAAGCCCTCATTCTTTTTTCGTGCGTGGTAACAAGCATACGTCATTTACTTTAATCATTTACTTAAGTTTTTAAAAAATGTTAAACGTACAGCAGAAGAACAGCTTCAACATTATAATATAAGGATAAAAAAGTTGGAACAAAAAATATATAAAAAACGGAAACAGCGAATTATTTCTACCGATGAAGAAGAAATCTTACAAGGCAAGACCTACTTATTCGGTTTAAAAGTGTTATTTAAAAAATCAGAGCAGAAAATGCGTGTAATCTATAATAGATATATCACGTTAACTGCTCAATATCGTAATGATGTAAACTTTAATAAATTTTATCTGATCTTATCGATCACCTTTTGTTTTCAATACGATTACAGAAAATGCGGGTAATCTCAAGGAGATTTATCTCGTTGTCTGTAATACGTTATGGGCGTTATATTAATATGAATTAGACATAAACATGTCGCCTCCAAGGTTATTTAAAAAATCAGAGCAGAAAATGCGTGTAATCTATAATAGATATATCACGTTATCCGCTCAATATCGTAATGATGTAAAATTTAATAAATTTTATTTGATCTTATCGATCACCTTTTGTTTTCAATACGATTACATAAAATGCGGGTAATCTCAAGGAGATTTATCTCGTTGTCTGTAATACGTTATGGGCGTTATATTAATATGAATTAGACATAAACATGTCGCCTCCAAGGTATGAGTTACCGCTACCACTGGATGATGTAAACCTGGATAACCAGAAGACTGCCGCGTCATTCACTGTGAATCAAAAGCTATCTGCAAAGACGCTCCCTAATCCGGAGCCGTCAATATCACAAGACGCACCAGGTATATCGGGAGAACCTAATCCCGATCTGGATCCAGAGCTGCTTACTGCACTTGGAGCTGCAAATTCCGATACACCCGAATTTGGCGCTAAAATACACGATACGCTCTCAAATTTATGGACACCTTTACTAAGAAAAGGACTGTCCAAAGAAGACAAAGATAAATTAACCATAGAAAATACGGTACCCGAAAACTGCAAAAACTTGCAAGCCCCAAAATTAAATGCGGAAATCTCGGCAGCCATAACTGACCTAGCACGAGCACGTGACAAAAAAAAAAAAAATCCAAAACTTTCAGCAACAGCTGGGGTACGGTATTACCGCCATAAATCGAGGGATTGACGTCCTCCTTGGGAAAGAAGAAAACAAATGAAGGCCCTCCGTCACGTAAGTGATGGATGCCGCCTATTATCAGACCTCCACTTTATGTTTACCAAAGATAGGGTTAAACTGATTTTACATAATTTGCATACAAACTTTAAACATGTTATACAAGACTCCGAAAGAGACAAAACTTTATTCGGAAGTTCATTGCCGGAAAAAATAAAGGCAAGTAAAGCCATTGAAAAGCAGGGAGCCCTAATTAAAAAAGGCCCAGCCAAAACAGTCGCCTCTCAAATATCAACGGTCAACCGGTCGTCTCAGCAGGGAAACTGGACAGGACCTCCTCGTTACCCGTCGTTCAGGGGAGGGCGGGGAGGTCAGAGGAAACCGACAGCAGCTCAAACACAGCAGCGCCCACAATCGAACTCTGCGTTCAACGCCAAGTTCCAGCCGCAGACTTCATCCAGGATGCGTGCTCCGACCCAACATTAATCAAGGTACATGCAGGTCGAATTAATTTATTTTATGATTGTTGGACAAAAATAACTAAAAATGAAGTTATATTGAAGTGGATAAAGTATGGATTTAGAATACCATTCGATACTCAAATTTGTCAGTATTCTATTCCTAAAAATAATTTGTCATCATGTGAAAAACGAGACATGAAAATAGCTATAAATAAATTATTAGACTTAGGGGCTATAAAACCTTGTTCTCCTTTAAATGATCAATGTATTTCAAATATATTTTTAGCTCCGAAACCTAACGGAGAAAAAAGGTTTATACTAAATTTAAAATCTTTAAACTAGTTCGTAACAAAAGTACATTTTAAAATGGAATCTTATAAAACAGCCTCGAAATTAATTCCTCGTAATGGATACTTACCCAATGAATGAATCATATCTACTTATACCGATTTTTGTTAGTGACAGAAAGTACCTACGATTCGAATTCCAAGAAAATGATTCGTCTGAGCCGATCACTTACGAGTTCACAGCAATGCCGTATGGATTATCGGTAGCTCCGTGGGTATTTACAAAAATTATGCGTGAAGTAATGAGTCATTTGAGAAAACAAGGTTTTAAGTCTACTACCTATTAAGACGATCTTCTTATTGGAGATACATATGAAGAATGCATGATTAATGTAAGAAAAACTTTGAAGTTATTACATTGTCTAGGTTTTATTGTAAATTTCGATAAAAGTCACATTGTACCAAAAAAGTCAATCAAATTCATAGGTTTTATGTTCAACACAGAACAGATGTCTATTACGTTACCTGGCGATGAGCGGAATAACATTGCACAGTTAATAAATAGGTACATTAATCTTAAAACTTGTTCAATACGAAATTTTGCTAAACTTATAGGTGTATTGATCGCAGCCTGTCCAGCCACAAAATATAGATTCTTATATACAAAAATATTAGAGAGACAAAATTTTTTAGCCTTAAATAAGTTCGGAGGAAACTATGGGGCAAAAATGAATCTTAATAAGATATTACCAAAAGATTTATGGTGGTGGAAAAATAATATTAATATTATTTCTGGTCCAATCATTACTCAAAATTATAAGTTAGGAATTACTCGCGGTTTTGTTAGGTCTCAAAAGTATAGCTAGTGAAGAAAAAGAAAAGAAAGAAAGAAAGAGTCCAGAAAACTTAACCCTGATACTGAATGGGCCCTCTCGGATTGCGCTTTCCAACTTATTGTAAATAGTTTCGGGCCCATTAAGATCGACTTGTTCTCAAGTCGAGCCAATGCCAAATGTTAATTATTTGTCACCTGGAAGCCTGAACCTGATGCAGTCGCAGTTGATGCATTTACAATAAGCTGGGCTGACTTGGATTTTTATGCATTTTCTCCCTTTTCTCTTGTATTAAAATGTATACGAAAAATCATTGATGATAAAGCCGAAGGGGTACTTGTATTGCCCTTCTGGCCTTCCCAGCCATGGAGTCAGCACCCACTGCACTCCAGCCTTACCCTGGGTGCCGCGGGGCTCTCCGGGCGTCGTTCAGCCGGCGCGGCTGCCCACCAGAGGCTCTCACGTTGATGCTCGCCTCGCTCGCAGACACTACTGTTCGCCAGTACAACGTCTCATTGAAGTTATGGTTTCAAGAAGTGTGGTTATGAATTAATAGTTTCGAAAAATCCATTCCATTAGTTCTTTGATTCTTAAACGAGCAATTTAATAAGGGATGTTCTTACGGTTCATTAAATACACATCGATCTGCATTATCTCTTTTATTAGGAGAAGAGATAAGTGATAATAGTTGTGTTAAACGCCTCTTAAAAGGAGCCTATAAAACTAAACCTATTAAGCCTAAATATTCATTTACTTGGGATCCAAATTTAGTACTAAATCAACTGTCTTCTTGGTATCCAAATATTAATTTATCATTAGAAAATATTTAAAAAAAAAAAAAAAAAAACTCGTTACATTATTAGCTTTATGTACCGGTCAAAGAGTACAGACATTGTCTTTACTTAAATTAGAAAATATTGTTTTTCAATCTGATAAAGTAAATATTATTATAACAGATATAATCAAGACTTCCGCTCCAAATCGTGAACAGCCCTTATTATCTCTCCCAAACTTTCAAAGCAATATCAACATATGCCCAGTATCAACTTTAAAAGAATATATTTTTATTACAAAAAATATCTGAGGTTCAAACTCCGGGAATCTCTTCGTAACATTCAAAGCTCCCCACAGAACTGCATCAAGTCAGACGCTAAGTCGATGGATTAAGCAAACGCTCGCCACGAGCGGCATTGACATGAGCGTTTTAGTGCGCACAGCACACGACACGCGTCGACCTCAGCCGCGCGCGCGGCCGGTATCAGTGTCGATGTCATTCGAAAAACGGCCGGGTGGACACAAAACTCACAAGTGTTCGCAAAGTTTTACCATCGGCCTTTAGATGATCAACAAAATAACTTTGCTTTGTCGATACTTAATCGAGACATGAACAATTCTTAACCTAATATTAAAAATAGTTATTGAATATAACGATATTAAGTAAATTACTACATTCAAAATTATGTGTCTATAAATAGACTATCACTAAGTTTCATTAATTTAAGCTGATTATAATTTCTAGCAACTCAAATAAAGTAAGATTATTTGAAGCTTATTATGTAATAATACTAATTATTAAGTACTATAATAATAAAATATGTAATTACATATTTATATCTTTACTTATTTCAATTCCAAGTATATACCTAAACAAAACTTTCTATCTCTGAAAATCTACCTGTTATATAATATCTGAAGAATGAAGCGACGAAATATAATAGATGATTAAACGAACTTCTAAGTGAAGTTCTATCGCTATTATATGAGTCGCTTCATTCGAAGATATGACGTACCCACCCACCCCAGAACCCATTTAAAAGTTTTGTTTAGGGTCTCTAAAGAATGAGGGCTTGGCGCGAACCGGGTGGATCATGCCACGCGGCGCCCCACCACAGTGTTTTTTTTATGATACTTTAAATTGTGCGAAGTTACCTAGTACCTAAAAAGGACTACCTGTTATATAATATCTTCGAATGAAGCGACTCATATAATAGCGATAGAACTTCACTTAGAAGTTCGTTTAATCATCTATTATGTAATAAAACTAGGTACCTACTTAAATTTTCACTAGAATTCCTTATAAATAAATAAAGAGACCTTACTTCACTTTTCCCGACTCGCTGCCTCAGTCAACACGCTCACAGTAGTGTTCCCGGCACACGCACACTACCACCTGCTAAGTATCTATTGTATTAAGCTTATGTAACCATGCGTTGCGAAATGAATTCTGTAACTTTCGGTTACGTCTAATCAGTAAATAATTAATATTTATTTTTTATTTTATCTTCATGTTTGATCTCAAAATATCACGTCCTCGAATTTGAAAGTGACTCACCAAGACTTATTAATAAAAATCGAAAAAAATTCAGAGTAAAGATAATCTTATCTTACAAATATAATAAATACTGTAAAATAAAATGTACATATATAAAGAGACTGTAACCTGCAGTCAAACTGCGCAAGCAGTTTTGCGGGATATGTATAAAAATGCGCATTGTAAAATAAAAGTTTTTAATAAAATAATAAATAAAAAAAAAAATGTGAAAGTTTGGATGGATGGATGTATGTATGTCTAGATGTTTATTCCTCAATCACGGCTGAACGGCCTAACGATTTTTGATAAAATTTGGCATTGTGATAGTGTACAGTCTGAAATAGTGCAAAGACTACATTTTATCCCGATATAACCGCGGGATTTGAAATTGTGCGGGTAAAACTGCGCGACACAGCTAGTTTTTTATAAATACTAAAACTTTGTACCAAATTATTTTAATGCTCATTAAAATTAATATAATATATCTGCCATCAAACGTTCAAGCTAAAGTTCTTGCTTGCCGGATATAAAACTGTTTAGAGAATGTTGGGAAACCTCGCACTTGCGACCACTGTTGCCAATATCATTATTTAAAGATGCAGAGTTTTGGGTTTCTCCCTTGCGTGACGAAAACCTTATATCTCTGTGTTGTTAGGTAGTTTTCTACCTAAAGGCTCTATCAAAAGGCTTTAAACATACCGACCCACTTCCAATGAATAAAAATACAGTACTCGAGACCAACAAATTAACAGGCCTTTTGAAGCACGAAAGCTCATTCCTGTACAGAGCGGATCGCTCGTTGTTTAATCCTCATCATCACAACTCTTTGTAATAGGCCCACTGCAGGGATAACAGTCTCCCCCCAGGTTGACGAGGAGGGAGATGGGTATACGGTGGAGGTCAGAATTTTCAGGGCGCCTAAACAACTTCTGACCAACCATAACGACTTCTGTATAGTAGTATACAGCACCCAGGACTGCTTCGAAGCACAGAAGTGGCCGTGAGAAATGAATGCTCGGTAGTCACACATCCTTTTGCCGACTGCGCCGAGCATTGCTTAACCTGCGTAATCGATTGATATAGGGTACATAAGGATCACTGCGCCACGTTGTTTAATAGTTATATCGAATGGAATCTTAGAAATCACTACACCACGGCGACTTCAAACCTAATTTGACATCATAACCCTTTTGCCACGCTGGACTGGGAGCGAAAGAGAAACATAGAATGTACCAGCTGCTTCTTTTCCCGGGCATACTGTAAAAGTCAGTTTAAAGGACGGAGTTGTTATTGGCGTTTTTGTGGGTGATAGGCTGACTCCTCTTTGCTACATTATTATATCTCCAAAGTCGAATGTGATATCAGATGGTCTTCTAACCTCTGGTGTTCTGCCTACCTCACAACGGATGCAGGCATGAAGCTATGTATGTATATATGTAACCCTAATTCCAAGTTTCATGATGTAGGCTTTAAGTTCTTGGGTTTTCAAGCCTGGCAAGAAATTCGCACGCACGTAAGGCGTAGCTTGGAATAAAACATGAGTTGTTAGGCTATTTCATTAAATTTTTTGACATGGTCAGGTTTTTGCCAATGGCTCTTCTCAAAAAGATGCTAATTTTAAGAATATTTTAAACACTTAGTGCTTTGAAAACTAAAATTACATTATAGTCTCTTTCCATCTTTATAATACCTCCAAATTTGTCAAACGTGACATCAGATGTTTTTATAGCCTCTAGTGTTCTGCCTACCCCATAAGGGATAAAGGCGTGACGTTATGTATGTATGTATGTATGTTAAAAAAATGTGTTTTAATCTGCAATAAAATATTCTTCTCAGCTGTGTGTAGACCTAAAAATAAAGAGTTATCTATAACGCACCTGATCCCTGGACAGTACTTTTAAACTTATTTAGCTTCCTTGCAATTTCCCGGGTAGTTTTCACTAAACGATACAATTTCTACAGAATATTAACAAGTGAAAGATTTCTAAACGTGATTTTCTCGATAATAGAACGAGTAATAGATAGTTTTAGAAAAATGTTTGACGACCGGCTGGTGTAGCGGTAACATACATTGCCTTCTATGCCAGAGGTCCTGGGTTCGAATCCCGGCGGCGGCGGATATTTGTGTGATGAACACAGATATTAGTCGTCAAGTCATGGATGTTTATATGTTTATTTAAGTTTATTCTAATAAAAAATATGTATTTATTCAATATGTATGTTTATATATTTCTTAAGTATATCAGTTATCTAGTATCCATAACACAACTTCTTTAAGAAACTTAATTTGGGCTAGATAATGTTTATTTATTTATTTATTTACTCTTCATTGTACAAACACAAAATATAAAAAAAGGACAATAAAAAAAAGAAAACACAATCGGCGGCCTTATCGCTAGAAAGCGATCTCTACCAGGCAACCAAAATAACATGATAAAGTAAATTATAACAAATGGGGTTTACTTACAAAACAAAAAAGAACTAAAAAAAATAACAAAAAAAAAACCAAAAACATGTCGAATATTTGTTACAGACATTTAGACATTCTTAATTTATAGGTATATAAACATACATACATACGAATACAAGATATACATACATATACTACACATTTGGTCGTATTACAGAACAGTACTCATGTATTGATACTAGTTTTGAAACTAGTATCAACGACTTTCTTTATTACAAAACGTTGCCTAATACTAGATTCAATGATCAGATATCACTTGAGTACTAAATGATTTGAACTGTGTTCACGCTTATTATAGAACTTTACTTATGCATATGCCAATGATTGAAACTAGTTTCACAACTGTATTCACTTGAGTGTGCTGTCTACCATACTTGAGCGTACTTCAAAATAAGTTTTTGATGTTGTGAACTGTGGCTTAGAGAAAAACTAGATAGGTACGCGATTCGTGCCTTCTTTAATAGTGATCTGTATTAACTACAATAGATCCTTTCAGTGATATTGACCATTACGATAGTATTTTTATAACAACTTTGAACTTTTTAAAACAAGTTTGAACTTGCTTTTCGTAAATAAAAACTATATTGGAATTTATAATTTTAAGTGACTTTACTTAGTAGTTGGCAACATTACATTTAGCTTTTACGTTTCGTATTATTTTTGAGTGATAAATATAAATATATATATTTTCATAGTAAAAAGAAGCGACAGTTATAATTTAACGGTACTGCTTCTATCGAAAAACAGATAAATAATTCAAAACATTGGCAATTTTGTCATATATCATACAGAATTTAACGCAATTTATAAGACATTATAATCTAAACGTTGCGTGTAACGTAACAGACCATTAGTTTTTGTTTTTAAATGTAATGGGAAACAAATTTTTTTCAAAGAAAACCCAGTATCAACTGAGTCAGATATTTGAAACTAGTTTCAGGTAATCTGGTTTTGATAATTGTTTTGTAATAAGACTAAAGCTCAAGTCAAGAATCAGCTGGTGAACAACGCTTACGTGAAACGAGTATTAAGTCTCGTTCTGTAATACGAGCATCAGATACTTGAAACTAGTTTCAGGTAATCTGGTTTTGATTATTGTTTTGTAATAAGACTAAAGCTCAAGTCAAGAATCAGCTGGTGAACAACGCTTATGTGAAACGAGTATTAAGTCTCGTTCTGTAATACGAGCAATTGACTTCTTCAGTTAAGGATAAGTAGTGTTTTTTTAAAAGCTTTTTAAATGTGACGATGGTCTTAGCTGACTTAATACAAAGTGGTAACTGATTCCATAAGGATACTGCGCGAATTTTAAATGCATCGCCGAAAAGATCGGTTGAATGAGCCGGTGTACTGAGCATTAAATTGTCAGAAGATCGTAAATCACGACTATGTTGCTCATGACGATAGCTAAAGTAATTTTGAAAATAGCTAGGGACAGTAGGATTGAAAAGTATTCGGTACAGTAGACAAAGAACGTGAATATTCCGGCGAAAGCGAATTGGAAGCCACTTGAGCTTAGTGCGATACTCAGAGATATGATCATATTTCCGCAAACCATATATAAATCGTATGCAGAGATTTTGGAGGCGCTCAAGTTTATTAAGTTGGTCAACAGTGATATCCAAATAGCACGCATCCGCATAATCAAGTAATGGGAGAAAGAGAGAATGGGCAATGGAAATTTTGGTAGGCAAAGGCAATAGATTGCGCAAGCGTTTTAGAGAAATTGTAGCGGCAAACATCTTCCTGCTCACTTCATCAATTTGTGGCTTCCAGCTAAAAGTGCGGTCGAAAATGACACCGAGGTTTTTAACAGTCTCCCGGAGTTGTATTTTGACACCGTCGAAAGTTAAATTTGGAAGATTAGTCAGTTCAATTCTGTTAATCATTGTTGTGCTACCAATAATAATGCCTTGTGTTTTGGCCGGGTTGACAAGTAGACCGTGACTTTTGCTCCAATCGAGTATTTTAGACAAGTCGCTGTTAACTACGTCAATGGTCTTTGCTAAATCTTCCAGCCTAGATTGAGAGAAAATTTGCAAGTCATCTGCGTACATATGGTAGGAAGAAGTTAAATCACGAGATATAGTATTGATAAAAATCGAAAACAGTAGAGGGGACAACACGCCACCTTGCGGGACGCCAGCTTTGATATCAGCCCAGGTTGAGGTGGAACCATCCAGGATTATGCGCTGCCGCCGACCGTACAAGTAACTTTGAAACCAGTCAACCACTGATGGAGATATGTTAAGAGAGCTGAGGAGTTGTAGGAGAATATCAAAATCTACGGTATTGAAGGCGTTACTAAAATCAAGTAATATCAGGATGGTAAGTTGTTTATTTTCCATGCCCATTCTAATACTATCTATCCATTCTAATAGTAATGTTGACCAATGCAGTGACGGTACTATGTCCGGGTCGAAAACCTGATTGATGTGGATTGAGTATATTGTTTTTGTGGAGAAATTCGCTAAGTTGTTGTTGGACAAGACGCTCGAGAGTTTTAGACATGAAAGGGAGAATAGAAATGGGTCGGATATCTTTGAAAGAAGCAGGAGTTTTGGTTTTTGGCAACGGAATAACCTCGGCATCCTTCCATAAAGTTGGAAACTTTTTAGAACTTATTGAATTATTAAGAATAATAGTGATTAAAGGGAGAAGGAAATCAAGGAGAATTAAAATCATTTTCCGACTTACGTAATCCGTTCCGATAGCATTAGAGGCAATGGATTCAATTGCTTTCTTAACACCACATTCAGTGAATTGACTAAAAGTGAACGATTCATACGTAGGTGTAGGCAAAGAAGAAACTTGTTTAATCGTCTTGGATTTAATTGAAGCTTCGAGTGAGCTTGATGTAGAGAAATGGAGATTCATCTGATGAATGTCGAAGGTATCTTTTGGAAAATTACTTTTGTTTTTGCCCACACCTAAAGTTTTTAGGAAATTCCACACTTTAGCGGGATTCCCATTTGTGACTGAGTTATGGATATGGCGTCGTTGTGCATCCCTACACATAGTACTGCAGCGATTGCGAAGTTGGCGATATCTCTCAAGGTTTTCTGTATTAGGCAATTTTCTATACTTAACTCGTGCCCTATTTCTTTTTCTCATAACAGCTTTAATTTCTTCGGTGAGCCATGGAGCTGGAAGATGTTTGATTTTAACTGGTCGAACTGGGGCGTGACGGTCATATAGCTGAATCAGCAAGGAGTTAAAAATGGATATCTGTTCGTCAACGTCATCAGTATCTATAACCGCAGACCAGTCAACCTCACGCGCGTCTTTAAGTAGGTTGTTAAAGTTAATGCTACCAAAATTTCGTTGCAGAAGTGTTTTTGGCTTAATTTTAGGAATTTTTAACTTGTAGGACAAGTAGATCAGATTGTGATACGAAAAAGTCTCTGCTTCGACTTGTCCATGTGTGGCAACGTGATCTAGGGAGGACACAATCTTAAGATCTAAGAGAGAAGGAACAGAATCGGGGAAATAATGAGTGGCGCCAGATGGAAGTAAATTCAGGTTGCAACTCTTAATCATGGACGTTAGTTTGTAAGCACGTGTGTCATTTTTTATCAAACATGTGTTAAAATCACCCATAACCACCGTGTGTTCGTACACCGGTACCATTTCATCGAGTATGCTTTCAAGGGTTTCGAAATAGTTGACCGTACAATGTGGACTATATAATACTCCTAAGAGAAGCTTGGTGTGTGCTAATGAAGCCTCGATAAACATATACTCAGCAGCGTTTGAATTTGGCGTTGAATTCGAAGTCTTTAATATTTTATACGGTATGTGTGATCGAAGATAGATTGCAACTCCACCTCCAGTGCGATTTACGCGGTCATTGCGAAGCAGATTGAACCCAGGTAGGGAATAGGAGAGTGATGGAAGACATGGTTTAAACCAAGTTTCGGACACAAAAATTGCGTGAACTTTATTACATTCAAAGGATGCTAGCAAATCAGGATAGTGTGCCGGAATACTTTGGGCATTTATGTGAACAACATTAAAATTTTTCAGATAGCCTGAGAATAGTGAATCAAGTTTCTTCGATATAGGAAGAAGGGTACTGTTATAACTACCAGAACTGTTCAATCCATCTGAAGAACAAGACAGAAAATCTAAAGAGTCAGAGTTATCAGAATCGTCTGAAGAAGTCATATTATATATAATAAGATAGATATGTGATATACAGTAATAATATTTATAAAGTTCAAGTTTAAAACAAAACAAAACGCATTACGTTACCTACCAGAATAAACAAAAACAAAAAAAAAAATACACTCGATTAAAATATTAAAAATAAAATTTTAGAACGAAGCCAGAATAACTTTGACAGATTGTTGATTGAACAGGCTGACGTTTGACTAAATGTGACAGTGACATGCAAAACAAAAATTGTCATTGTCGAACAGTCAATACAAAAATTATGTAATAAATAAAGAAAATTAACAAGAAAAAGGAGAAAAAGCTTTGAGAAAAATTGTGTTGATGTCAATATTTACTAATTATTATTATTGTGGATTCTTAAGTTCTGTCCAGATATAGCAGTAAATAAGCGGAGAATAAACATTGTTGTGGAAAAACAAGAAGAAGAAAATATTCGAGAAACTATACATATTGGATTGGTAAATTGCAAGGACAAGACTACGGCAGCCATTTTGCCTTTACTAGCTTTTACTAACCTATATTTTACAGATTAATTTAGTTGCTTTATTTTTTATGCTATTTCAAAATGGATAGCATAAGCATCCCGCCGAAACCTCCAGACCCGTTTTCTTTGCATACCCCGCCGAATTTAGATATATCCCTAACAAACTCAGTTGATTTATTTCCCCTACCACCCAGTCCGTCACATACTAGAAAACGCCACAATGAAGCCCCGGCCTCAGCCCCTTCTGCATCCAAAAAACCTATAATAACTCCCTCTTCGCATAACCTCTATATACATCCCGATTTTCAGAAAGACAAACTGTACTCGGACAAAGATAGTGGACCTTATATTGTACATGTGTCCAGAGCCGAGCCCCAACCTTCCTCAGGAACCACCCTTAACAGGCTGGACTTTGGCCGCTTCCTGCACGCACAAAATGTCAAGGAAATTAAGAGCGACGGAGTAAAGAGCGTAGGACGCAACCGTGTCTCGGTGGAGTTCACCTCAGCTGCTGCCGCAAACAACTTCATCAGTTTGCCTAATATTAAGTTAAGTTCATACACTGCCAATATTCCCAGCTATAACGTAATTCGTATGGGCCTTGTCAAGGGAATCCCAGTAGACTGATCTATGGAGGAAATGGTAGACGCCATCTCTACTTCGCTAAACGGCGGGTTGGTCTTAAAGGCCAGACGACTAAATAGGAAAATTGTAAATGACTCAGGAGTGTCATGGACACCGACAGGCTCCGTGGTAATCACGTTTGCAGGCCAATCTCTGCCCAACCGTATCTTAGCCTTCCACTCATCCATCCCTGTTGAACCGTACATCCTCCCAACGATCCAATGTTTGAAATGCTGCCGATTTGGACACGTTAAGGCCCAATGCCGGTCTAATCCTAGATGCTTCCGTTGCGCTAAATCTCACCCTGGTGATTCTTGTGATATCCCTAAGGACTCAATATCTTGCCTCCAATGCTCCGGACCCCACCTTGCGACAGACAAAAGCTGCCCAGAACAATCTCGCCAAAAAGCGATAAAAATAACTATGTCACAAGACAATGTATCCTATAGAGAAGCTTCAGCCCGACACCCCACAGTCCGCAAATCTTATGCGGACACATGGAAAACTCCCTCCTCTCCTAAACCCAATATTTCTAGTCATTCATATAAAAAAACATTTCACACCATGCCTAAAACTAGAGCTCCCCTTTCTCCAGGTTATGACGTAGCTGCCCATCAGGCTATTGTCTCCTCTTCTGGACTACCCTCATCCAAACCTGGTTGCGCTCTCAATCATCCCTTACCCTCTTCCCCTAATGAGTCCCTCCTAGAATCATTAATTTCTCTTCTCATAAACATCCTCTCTAAATCTGGTAATTCTCCGCTACCGTACAACGTTGCCAACAAACTCAACCCTCTTGCTGAACTCATTACTAACTATGGCCAATCTACTTCAATGGAATAGCCGGAGCCTACGCTCCAAGACGCATGAACTCTCGCTCCTCTGCCACCACCATGACCCTGTGGCCGTTGCAGTCTCCGAGACATGGCTAGTTCCGGGTAGCCGTTACAGGCTACCCGGCTACGCTTGTCTTAGGGATGACAGGCCGGATGGTTATGGTGGGGCAGCCTTGCTCATAAAACATTCCTTACCCTACTCTCTTATACCTTTGCCCTCCCATTCTGCCAATATTAACATTGTGGCAGTTAGTTTCTTTAAATTTACTCTACTTTCAATCTACATCTCTAACCCAACAGTCACATTAATCGACGAACTCCACTCCCTACTTGTTCCACTCCCTCCCCCTGTCATCATACTTGGGGATCTAAACTGCCATCACTATCTGTGGGGCAGCCAATGCCCCCAACCTCCTGACCGCCCTGGGCTACGGCTGGCAGGCCTAATTGACGACCAGAACCTCTGCGTCCTCAATGATGGCCGTCCAACCCGATTAACTGGCCCTAATCAAAGCCCTAGTTCGGTGGACTTATCGCTGTGTTCACCGTCTCTCAGCGCGGCCATGTCATGGCAAAGACTGAATTCGTTATACGGTAGCGACCACTACCCTATTGTCATTTACCTTCCTGTTAACTGCTCGGTTCCAGACCAACTCCCTCCCCTACTGACATACAAATTAGACAAAGCAGACTGGCTCATGTACGCTGAAGCCACTAATGTATTATCGGCTAATATCCCCCCTCCCACTCTGGCCAATATCTTGGAGTGTTATGAATCTCTTGTGACGTGTATACGCTCTGCAGCAAATTCCCACATCCCGATTAAAAAAATGGACAAAAAACATAGATCTTCCCCCCCTTGGTGGGATTCCGAGTGTTCTGATATGATTAAGCGTCGCAAAGCCACTGAAGCTGCATATCGGATTGAAATGTCACTCCCAAACTATACTGAACTGAAAAAGGTCAGAGCCCAAGCTCGCAGGCTTTTCAAGGAGAAGAAGCGGACGGGTTGGCGGAGGTTTTGTGAAGGCCTGTCTCCTCGATCTTCTTTTGTTTGGAAGTCACTGAAACGTTTCAGAGGCTCTTTCAGCTTTCCACCTCCACCTACGACATACAATCCATCCCTCTGGTTAGACCCGTTCTTAGACAAAATTGCTCCTCCATTTGCTCCATCCTCAAATCTTATCCCTACCCCCTATGCTGAATTAAATTCCACTAGCCCTCTAGACAATCATTTTTCACTACAGGAACTCAACCTAGTTCTTAACGGCCTGAAGGATACCTCCCCTGGTCATGATGGCATCCCTTATTCCTTCCTTGTTAAAGCTGGCGCTGCCTTCAAAGAGCGGTTTTTGGCTGTCATTAATTGTATATTTGAAACTGGTCATATCCCTGATTCCTGGAAACTTCATCTCGTTATTCCAATCCTCAAGAGTGGTAAAGACCCGACAGACCCAAACTCCTTCCGGCCAGTGGCCTTGTCCTCTACGCTCTCTAAAATCACTGAGCACTTAGTTAAAAACCGCCTTGACTGGTTTGTTGAAAGTCAAAACCTCCTCAGCCCTACCCAATTCGGCTTCAGAAAAGGTCTGGGCACTATGGACAGCATTGGAATCTTTGCCACCGATTTCAGACTAGCCTTTTCTGAAAATGATTCAGTGGTAGGGGTGTTCTTAGATGTGTCTTCCGCCTATGATAATGTTCAACTATCTATACTCAGACAGAAAATGCTTCGTTTAAATATCCCAGTTAGGATAACTTCCTTCATCTTCAATCTCTTTGTGGCGAGAACTGTCAAAATTAGACACGTACATTCCGTTCTACCTCCCAGAATGGTGTGGCAGGGCCTCCCCCAGGGTTCAGTCCTTAGCCCCATTCTATATAACTTATACACTTCCGACCTAGACAGGTCGGTTAATAGCTTCTGCAATATTTTACAATATGCAGATGATATTGCTTTGTACCTTCGGGTAAGTTTGATAGAATATGCCCCCCATCGTATTAACTCTGCCCTCTCGTACCTAGGAGAATGGCTTAGGCTGCATGGCCTCTCCCTCTCACCTTCCAAAAGTAAAGCCATTGTCTTCACTAGCTCCAAGCTATCAGGCGCGGCTCATCTAGACTATATTACAAAAAAATGCGAACTCAACATTAATGTACTGCGTGCTCTCTCAGGCGTTTGGTGGGGTTCTCACCCTTACACCCAAAAGCTGCTCTACAATGCTTTGGTGAGAAGTGTCTTGGATTATGGTTCCTTCTTTCTGGAGCCTTGCAACAAATCGGCTCTCGATGCAGTCGCAAGGATCCAGAGCAAGGCACTCCGCATAATTCTAGGAGCCATGAGGTCAACGTCAGTGGATGCAATGCAGGTTGAATGTGTAGAATCTCCACTGCATCTCCGGCGTCAGTTTCTTGCAGACAGATTTCTAGCTAGAACTCTCCAGCTTTCATCCCACCCAATCCACTCTAAACTTAACTCCCTTAAATCTTGCCTCTCAAATTCATACTGGATACACAAGACTCCTCCACGTCTAGTTTCTAGCTCCAGAAACCTTAACGTGTCCCCCACCCCGGTCTTTCAAACCTCCTCCCATCATCTCTATTCATTCCCATATGAGTCCTTAATATTTTCTCCTCCCATTGTGACAGACCTCGGAATACCTAAAAAGAGTCCCGAAGCATACTCTCTTTTCCTCAGAGCAGTGGAAGCTAGGTGGCCGAACTGGACCCAAATATACACAGACGCCTCTAAACTATCCCCATCAGGCGCTGTTGGCTCGGCCGTCTGGATACCAAAATATTCCGTGCTCCTATCGTATAAAATCCCCCCGCAAGCCTCGGTCTTTACTGGTGAATCTATTGCTATACTTGAAGCGCTAAAATATGTAGTCGACAATAATATCACTAATGCCCTTATACTTTCAGACTGCCTTAGTTGTCTCCTTGCTTTGAAGGCCAACCCGTTCAAGCTAGGCTCAAAATTCCCTATCCTCCTTCAAATCAGGAAATCCATCATCTCTTGCAGTAGTAACTCGATAAATGTTGCCCTGGCTTGGATTCCTGGACATTCAGGCATTGCCGGTAACACAGCTGCCGACTCCTTCGCTAAAGACTCCATCCAAATTGGTTCCTCGGATCACTTTATATGCTATGCCCAGGATCTCCGCCTCTTAGCCAGTGAACGGCTACATGTTGCCTGGAGCTCCTCATGGGACCGATCTCGCAAACTAAAAGCCAAACATTATGGTGAGATTCAATCAAACATACCTACTAAGCCCTGGTTTTTTAAAATTAAATCTGCAGATAAACGGTCCACCTCAGTTGTCTGTAGACTGAGGCTGGGCCATTACTGCTCCCCTGTTTTCCTAAACAAAATCGGCGTTCGTAATTCTCCATTGTGCGATTGCGGACTGGAACCTGGTACAGCTGACCACATCTTTTTTAACTGCCCCCTCTCACCCTCCTCCCTGTATTCCTTCCTTCCCCGACAGGTCCCTAGACCAATCAATATGTGGTCTCTACTCTCAATCCCAGATCCTATTATTCTTAAATGCCTTTTGAAATACATCCATCAATTCAATATAAGGTTATAATGCTAGCTCAAATCCCCCGGCTACTGTTATTATACAGCAATTTTAAGAAGCAGTAAGGGCTGGTGGCTGTCAAAGATAGTCTACGCCCCTTCACGCGATACTGGCAAAAATAGTCTGTTGACTCGTAACAACGGCTGATTGCCATATAATAAGAAGAAGAAGAAGAAGAAAATTAACAACCCTCAAAATGCAAGCAAGTTAAAGAAAGTGTCATCATGGCTTCTTCGCAACGCGCCTTTTAGATGCCACACTTGGCTTGGCCTGTTGCTTGGACGGCGGCGATGGTGCAGGATCAGCTGATGTGATTGTTGCGGGATCCGGTATAGAATGCAAATCCGCTGCTGTACAAACTTGGTGCTTGATGTCGTTAGGCCCCAGGACATACACGCAGCCACCTCGAGTCCAGCACTTCGCAATGCCAAAGCGTGTTCTGGCCGCAATAAAGATGTCGTGTCGCATTTTAGTAAGGAACTCGGATAGCGTAATACCAGATTTTTTGAGAGAAGTTTTACTGGACCATATGCTATCCCGCACGACAAGTTCGCGAAATTCGACGAGCAAAGGCCTTGATTTGCCCTCCCTGATGTTACCCAAGCGATGACTACGCTTTATATCAGAGTTGGAGAAAGTGTCAATCTTCATTCTATTTATAAATACCTGGGCAGCCAGCGAATGTGTGTCCTCCGTCTTAGATTCGGGTAGTCCATGGATCAATAGGATTTTTCTACGCCCCTGCATTTCCAGGCGATCACATTCCTTACTTAAGTAATCCAACTGTCGCTGGAGGAGACTTAAAGTATTGAATATAAAGGATTTAAATTCAGCAAATTCTTGTGCTAGATTAGGAGGAGTACTTGCACACTTGCCCATTTGGTCTTCAAAATTGGCCATTCTACTGGTGAATGAAGCTTTCAGTTGGCTAAATGATTCTTTCACAGCCTCCATATTTATTGTTGAATTAAGAGTGTATTTAGTGCTGTGCAGTGAAGTGAAAGGATTATAAACTGGTAGATTTAGTGACTATTGACACATTTAAGGTATTATTTGAAATATTTGATCAGAATTACTATTTTTAACAATAAATAAAGCAGCAGAACATTAAAAAACGTCTACCATTTATTAAGCTACCCTCCAAAAAGTTGTGTGAGTGTCAGAAATATTTATAAATATTTATTTTTATTTTATTTTATAATGTCCTGATAAAAAAATATCTCACCTATTCATTTTTGATGACTTCGAATTGTGTGGTTGTTCAGATCTGGATTTAGATGTTTTTACATGTACCACAATAGCTAATAAAGAATGTCAAAGTTGCTCAACGAGCAGTGAAAAAGGCTAAGCTTCGAGTTTTCCTGTGGGAACGACACAGAAATGAGGAGATTTGCAGGCAAGCTAAAGTCTAAGACAGAAACATTGTAAAGATAAAGTTGTGGTACTGAGGTTTTCGAGTAGTAACAACGTACTGAGGGATGGATTACAGGCCCACACGGGCTAACAAAAACGGTCTGTATGCCTTACTTTCGGCTCTAGCTAGTTAAAAATTGTTTTATTTTAAACCAACGGTAATTACTGGATGTACGCAGTACTTCAAAATGTTGCTAAGAATCCCACGAATTAATTACGTAAAGATAATAAATCGCTGTTATTACCTCAAAAGTTATAAGGCGTGAAAGATGTATTTTATGAAATTTGAAGGTCTAAAATTAATAAATGGTAAATAATGGTTATTTTATTATTTGTTTATTTCAAATAAAATATGTAAAACCTTTAGTAGTTCTGGAGTAGGTGATCAAAACTTAAACTTAAATATGACCTTCCCAAAATCCTAATACATTTTATGAGTCAAATTTTATGTTGTTGAACATTTTAATCCTCCTCGTCACCTAGGGGAGAGACTCATGCCCTGCAGTGGGCTCATTACAAAGAGTTGTGATGATGATGATAATACGACTCAAATGACTTTCCAAACAACCTGCTTCAAACACCCTTACGAGCACACGTGATCTAAAAAGGTAATCACGCGGAAAAATCCAGTAAAAAAAATATTTCATCCAACAGTGTTAACTTCATGAACCCGACGATCAAAGAGTATACCTTCAGGTCTCAATAAATATCATCGCTCCTGACGTAGGGCGGAACCCTAAGGGCAAGTTTAAGGACAGTCGGCGTTTTTTCTACATCATCGCCGGCTTTACTGTGGTACTATCCGCTGGCTTAGAGTTACAGCCTGTTCACACATGATCCGTTTTACTGGATACGTTTTTTGTGTCGTAAATACGTAGACTGAATACTGTGCCTTATGTGAAGTTGCCCATACAACTTCATGCGCCATCGATGAAAAAAAACGTATCCGGTAAAACTTATCGAGTAAAACGGACCATGTGTGAACGGGCTGTAAGGCTGCAAACTGGTAGGCAGCGACAGAGAAAGCGACAGAGCCGTAGGTAGTGAAGCGGGCAGCGACGCATTTGCTTTAGAACCTATTCTGAATAATATAGATAAGATAACATTAATTGACCAAAATCACACCAACTACATGGCCCCAAAGTAAGCATAGCTTGTGTTATGAGATACCATATAGCGAACTAGGGGGGAACCTAGAATATAAATACATAAATAGATAAACACCCAGACACGGAACATTTTTTTTTTCTTGTTCCGTGCGGTAATTGGACCCGCAACGATTTTTTTACTTCTTCTAGTTTTAACTTGTTCGCTTCTTAGATTTTTAGTTGATTCACGTTGTAGCATGGGTCGTTCTCGATGTATTAATTTTGAAGTAACGATTATCTTATATTTTTTGACGTTTAAAATAAATTGAATATGCATATTATGTTTTCTAAGGATTTAGTGTATTGTTAACTAATTTTTTGATAAATAAAGCTTATTTATTGTATCCAAAATGGAAAGTATTAGGTTCGTTTTATTATTACTTTTCTTGTTTCACGAAGCTAATACTTTTGAAGAAGTTTTTGTTAAACTTTAAAAGAAACAATAAGTTTTTTTGTACATCAATGTACGACATTAGAGAGTGACTATTTTAATTGTGGAAGACATAGTTTACAACTTTGAAGTAGTGCTGCGTCATCCAGTACCTACAGCATAATGATTAGAATAAAGTTTATGAAGAAATAAATTATTAAGCTAATTTTAGTTTTCATTTACATTAATTAAATAGTAGTCCGTTCATTATGCCAGTCGAGCGTTTAATAGATTTTATTTTTATTTTTTTTAATTATTGTTATTTTTCTGAAACTTCAACAATGATAATTCATTGTTTTGTTAAAGTTTTTTCGGGCGTAAGGCTGACCCCCTGTCACTGTAGTAGTCTCTGTCCAGCAATATAATACCTCCAAGTTCGTCAAACGTGACATCAGATGGTTTGATAGCCTCTGGTGTTCTGCCTACCCCATAAGGGATACGGCCGTGAAGTTATGTATGTATGATAATTCATAATGTAACGTATCAACTTATCTCAATTTAAAGATCACTGACTCCCGAGGCATAGGTTTGAACCTATTTCGGGTGTCTAGTGCTTTGGTTAAGTTATTTTTTTGTATAAATTCTTTAAGAATGCTTAGCTTTTTCTTATTATATTGTTTATATGTCTTATTATGTAAGAAACTTGGTTTTTTATAATAAAGATTATTAAAATTATGCTAGCTAGACGTGGGATTCGAAATTGCGTGGTTTTTCGAATCCCTTGAGAATTTTGGGCCTCTGTGATATTTCAAACTGCACACTATCACTATGAAAAAAATCATTCAAATCCTTTAAGCCGTTTTTCCGTGATTGAAGAACAAACATTCATACGTCCATCAAAACGTTCACATTTATAATATTAGTAAAATTAGGAACTTAAAAAATACAAGAAGTTATTTTAGAGATATCTCGTAAGCCATTACATAGACTCCCGAACAGATTAATCTCTGTCAAGCAAGGTTTCGGACCCTATTTTTATCGGAACTCATAAATTTGAACACGTTAACAGTCATATCTGGACGGAACATCTGAGTGGGTGTAGTAATCATTTTCTATAAAAACGTATTTTTTTCCTTAATAAGTTTATGTCGCGTAATATGCTGGCAAGGGGTTTTCTTTTCATAAATTGATAAAAGATAGCAAGGAAATTAGGGCTTTGGAATGTTTCTGTAATAGTTTAAGTCAGCACCTCTTACCTTTATCTCTGTAATTAATCAAGTGACTATTCTATAATTCCAACTAGGTGGTAGTTGATTAAAGCTGTAGCTCACCCTTTTACCATCGGACTACTAGACGCAGACAGAACTGCCATCCGTATGTGGTAGATATTCCGAAAAGTCGAACTAAGCGCTTTGACAGTTCCTTTTTGATACGGGTCGCCAAGGTTTGGAATGAACTGCCTGCGTCTATTTTCCCTGACCAGTATAGTCCTAGTATATTTAAGCGTCGAGTGAATAGGTTTCTCGTGGATGGACGTGTACCACCTTATTCTTCATGTTCACTTAACATCAAGTGTCATGGAAGACAAACGTCCCATCCATATTTTATAAAAAAAAAGTGAAATAAATCAATAAAATCCCCAGACAATCACACCAACTACATGGCCCCAAACTAAGCAGAGCTTGTGATATGGGATACCATATAGCGAAATAGGGGGGAACCTAGAATATAAATACATTATAGGGCTACTTTTTATTGCACCCTCATCTGTTGAGGGGTTATAGAGCAGGTAAAAAAAAACATTTTAACAATGGAACCACCCATCCTAAAACTTACCGTTTTTTGAGTTATTTCACTTTTTAGGAATTAACTGTAAAAACCCATTTTTCACTAGTTTATGTGAGAAATTAAAAAAATCTTCAGTATCTAACTATGTTTTTGACGTTATCATGTAAATGATTAATGAGTTCATAATATGAAGCATAAAAACCTTAAATAACGTCAAAGGAGTGCATGTTATGGTCTTTGAAGCATTCCCTTCTAAAATTAAACCAAAACTTCGTAATTAAAATGTAAAAAAGTCCTTGTTACTTACTGTGCAGATTACATCATAATAAAGAACATTGCTTAAGCTATCCAACAAGGTATAAAACTTAGGTAGACTTTTTAAAAGTCCTGGAAAAAATAAATTTAAATGTAATGTAACCATTATGTTAAAAAATAATAGAAGGCGCCAAGGGGCGAGTCTAGCCTAGAATCGGGTATTTAAAAAAAAGGCTTTTCACAACCAGTGTGTTTTGTCATCTGTGCATAATACATGCATTTTTTTTCAAATAAATTCCGTAAATTAACGGCTTGGCTTGTATTCTGAACTGATTATTTTCTTGAACCTGTGACCGTACTATGTTACTTTATTTACAATATTTGCTTGTAATTTTGTTTTTTTTTGCTTTGGATGTTTATTTTAACGTAGAATATGCTGGCTTAATCATGTATTACGGGTTTAACAAAAACAAAAGCAGGCAGTGTTTTGTCATCTGTGCATAATACATGCATTTTTTTTCAAATAAATTCCGTAAATTAACGGCTTGGCTTGTATTCTGAACTGATTATTTTCTTGAACCTGTGACCGTACTATGTTACTTTATTTACAATATTTGCTTGTAATTTTGTTTTTTTTTGCTTTGGATGTTTATTTTAACGTAGAATATGCTGGCTTAATCATGTATTACGGGTTTAACAAAAACAAAAGCAGGCAGCACGTCAAGAACTCGCGCGGCGTTATCTAGGCCGGTGTCTCTATCTATTTTCAACCAGCATTTTGGCTCACAATAGTAAGTTCATATCTAAGCTTTATAACGATGTAATTTGCACAGTAAGTTACTAAGACTTTTTTTACAGGAGACACATTTTAATTGTTTGTTTAACTAAAGAAGAGAATAGTGCTTGAAAGACCATACCATGCGTTCCTTTGACGTTATTTAAGGGGTTTTTTTGCTTTATTTATATCATAAACTTATTAATCACTAGCTGTTGCATGCGGTTTTACCCGCGCAATTTCGATTGCCGCGGGATTTTCGGGATAAAAAGAAGCATATACGGATTTGGAAGAATCCCTCTAAGTAATGGTAAAAGAAATTTTGAAATCGGCCCAGTAGTTTTTGAGCCTATTCAATACAAACATACAAAAATACATAGGATTCCTCTTTATAATATTTGTTAATCATTTACATGACCACTTCAAATCGAATACAATTAGATAGCGAAGATTTATTTATTTCTTATAAAAACTAGTGAAAAATGGTTGTTTACAGTAAAATCCTAAAAAGTGAAATAACTCAAAAACGATAAGTTTTAGAATGGGTGGTTCCGTAGTAAAAATTATTCGTTTTGACCTAATCTATAACCTCTTGATAGATGTGGGTCCAATAAAAAGTAACCCTGTATAGATAAACGCCTAGACCAGAAACATTTTAAGCTATTGCATGGCTTCTATTGCGGGCCTTGAGCGTGGGGACCGAATCCAGAAATTCCTAAAAAAAAAAATAATAAAAAAACCTAACACCCCCCACTCCGACCGGCACAGCGGTGATACTTTGATTTCGTAACTTTACATGCGGGCTTTATAAATAAATAATTATAATTGCATAAGTTGATAAAAAATGCTATGCAATAGCTTTACCGCGGCAGTCTGCGAGTGCCACACGTCTTTTTTTTTTCTTGTTCCATGCGTGAATCGAACCTGCAACCACTTGCGTCTGAGGCAGACCCCATCGCCTAAGTGGTAGTCAAAAATATGTATAAATTCTGCTGCAAAATATCACAATAATACGAATAAACACACGTTATTATGGCGGAGAAATAGGCAGAAAAGTAGCAACCAGCCAGGCACTTGTGAGCGCATACAACTTGTTCCGGTTAATACAAAACTAAAATAATCTTAGAAACCTATGAATAAATACGTGTGTTCTTAGACATCATCTGCACCCTCTATCAGGTGAGATTGAGGTCAAAAACGGGTCTAAGTAAATAAATAAATAAATATTTCTGACACTCACACAACATTATCTAGCCCAAATTAAGTTTCTTAAAGTACTTGTGCTATGGATACTAGATAACTGATGTACTTAAGAAATATATAAACATACATATTGAATAAATACATATTTTTTATTGGGATAAACTTAAATAAACATATACACGTCCTCGACTTGACGACTAATATCTGTGTTCATCACACAAATATCCGCCGCCGCCGGGATTCGAACCCAGAACCTCTGGCATAGAAGGCAATGTATGTTACCGCTTCACCAGCCGGTCGTCGTCTAGACACTAATAAAAAAATAACACTGAAAAACCCATTTTTAAACTTATTTTATGTGATAATTTTCTAAAACTATGAAAGTCTAGGCTATATCGAGAATCGGCTAGACTGACGTATCGTGAATAGACGTGTGGATAATATTGGAATAAAATAAAATCTTTTCATCCTTATTTCTTGATATAATCAGTCATCCGGTTTTTATAACATTTTTTTAATGTTATAAAAACCCTTCATAAACTAAACCAACATACCAGACAAATCACCGAGATTTAAGGTATGTTTCTAAATATTGTAAACTGTTTTTCTTTTTAAATAAAATATTTAAAAAAAAAACCATATCCTTATGAGTTAGGCTATCGAAAGCAAAATCAAAAATTGAAAATCATACTGGCTGTTTCAGTGATTGGCGCTTTCAAATAAACAAACAAACTCTTCAGCTTTTTCAATTTAGTAAACATATAATCGCAAATGGATTGCAATTCTCCGGTTGAGCTATTATGGCTGGAGTAGTATTCCTATTTTGATTCCAAGACCCGTATCTGTCTCAGGATTAAAATTAAATTGGATATGAAGGAAATAAGTTGGAAGTGCAAGTTATTGTGGCACCGCTGCCGTGGTTACTGTACAGTCACGTCTAGTAAGATGTAGATATTTTCATTGGAATATGAACCTTATCACAACCGAATAAGTTGCAAAGTGTGTACATCTTATTACGCGTGACTGTACACATCAAACAATATCGCAGGTTAAGCGCGCTCGGCGCGGCCGATATTAGGATGAGTGACCTATAGTTGTAAAAAACCCGTTAGCTACCGCTATTTAACCAAATTTATGGTTAGCTACCGATAAAATGCAGTTATTAACGGTTAATTATCTGACAGCGACAACGAAAAAGGATAAAGTTTTTTTTTCTTTTCCTGTTAACTGACTTCAAAAAAGTGGTTATCAATTCCACCCGAATGTATGAAATATTTCCAGAATTGCCCAGTTTTCGTAGTATATGTTAGGCTATATCAAAGTATGAACAAATGTGAAAATTTCAATAGTGTATGTATGTTTTTATGTTTGTATTTGCATATCTCCGGAACTACATGTCCGACTTAAGTAGTTATTTTTTTGTTGTACTAGGTATTGTTCAACTTAGCGTATACTATATAAGTTTTATAAAAATCAGTTCAGTAGTTTTTGAGATAGGGAATTTCAACCGCCTTTTTTGCCAGTCGAAGCTGGCATCATCGCGCATCTTGCGATATACATTTCAATCCGTTAGCGACATCTCGCGGTCGTATTTAACCGGTCGTAACAAGCATATAATGCGGTTAATTAACCGTTAATAATAAAAAATGCATATTTAACCGGGTGGTTAAAATCGTTAATAACCTGCTTCGCATCTATAGACCACCGATCATTTATTTCTCATTCTCAGACGACTTCCGTGCTTTGGAGGTCACGTTAAGCAGTCGGTTCCAGATGCTGTATACTTGTATACAGTAGTCGTTAGGGTTTGTCAGAAGCCATTTTGGCACTCTGAAAATTCTGACATCCACCAACCAGCACTGGGCCAGCTTGGTGGATAATGGCCTAAGCCTCCTCGTTACCCAGAGGAGAGACTCACAGCCTTGCAGAGAGCTCATTACAAAGAGTTGTGATGAAGTTGTAAGTGCTGTATAGTTTTGACGAATGATAAAATAAATAGCTTAAAAAGTGAACAACTATATTTACTTACAAATCTTTGAAGTTTTCTTTATTTTTAAATGGCTACTCATTTAACGAGCTAGTTTTTTTTGGTTGGCGTTACATCACTGCTACGAGTATATGAACAATGCGTTTCAAATGAAAACAGGACTGGCTTAGCGCCATATTGTGACGTCATAGCTGTACCATTCGAACTGGTTAGGTAGAGTTATCAAAACAATATTGTTTAATTTCGAATTTATTTACATTTAGATCTAAAAACTATTCCACGTCTTCAATTTCTTCCATTTCACTTATTGAAGAACATTCATTTTCTGAAAAGTCATCGTAGTCGTATAATGTTGGCATGGTTTCCGCGCATTTTCAGCCATCATTCTCTTTACTGTCGCTTGTAAAAAAAGTTTAAAAATTAATTATACATAAAAACAAATGTAGTAAAATAAAGTTTTTATTTCTGTTCGCTATAATACTCTGATAAACAAAATAAGTAAAATAAATAGTTATATTTACTAAAAAACAAATTTTTTGCTGACCGTAATTTTCAAATGACATTTGACAGATATAGATTATTCACATTCCTATTCTCATTTGCATCGCATAATATAAACAACTATGTTTTTATTTCAAAAATATTGCTAAGTTTTCACTTTTTTTATTTATAATAGATTTTATCGTATTTTTGTTTTAATCTGTACAATTTACATTTTAACTAATACACTCGTAAAATGTGATGTTAAAAAACAGGTGTGATCTACAGAAGGCAGCACATCAAGAGTTCCAAACCTGTCATGAAATTGTAGTTGAACCTGAATCTATGCCCTCGACATTAAGTTAAAAATTGGTTAGAGAAATTTGACAAGGTTGGCTTGATCTGATGCCTTCTGTACCATGACAATTTGTAAACAATATTTTTGATAGAATTGATAACAGTTAAAGTTTTTAGTCTCATGCCTAAGTAGTACTCGCTTTTCCAATTCATAGGCTTCGATGATAAAAAGAAAAGAAAAATACTTATAAAAATAAACATCGAGAATAGAGGATTTTGAGCTTTCAGATAAATTCTTTATTGAACCGAACATTTTGTGCAGGAAAAGCTATTCCTTTACACAAACTGCACAGGCTCACATTGGCATTTGGTTAAATCGCTTCGTCAGAGCTACCACACAACAAAGGTAACTTTGACAAGGCCTCTTACTGCATATTTTGATAAACCAACGGCAAAGAAACTACAGTTTGATCCTCAGAAATCCAGTGGCTACTGTGCACCTGTCATTCGATATACTCTGGATTTCTATATCGTCTAAAATCCTTGTTTGTAAACACTTTGATGTATGAGCGTTGCCATGACAACTACAATCCAGATTTGTATGAAAAAATCTAGATTATAAGATTTGATATAGAAGTCCACTATGTAATAATAGTTAAACAACATTTGCCCGGGTACATGGATGACCGCAAGTCGTCAATTTATCACAACGACTTGCCTCATGCCATTGGTACTAGATGTTGTATTATATTGAGTCTATAAAATAGTCGTGAGGCTTTCAACCCACTTCAAAAAAAGTCTTCACGGGGTCTGCAAAGACAACAAAACGTCGAGTTAAAATTTAAAATGTAAATATACGCGATAAATCCGGTTAAAAAGTGTTTTATTTCATAGTATGAATCGTGAAAACTTAAGACAATATTAAGGAGGTATTCAGTTCATCTGTATGTTTTTTTTTAATGTTTTTTACCTCATAACTTTTGACTGTGTGAACCGATGTTATTGATTCCTATGATAGAGGATGACATCGATTGAGTACTTCATGTTTTTTTTTAATATTTATGTATTTGGAGATCGTTTACCTGGACCTGGAAGTTTTGTCGTGAAGTCGGTTTTTTATGCTCTGCATTCGTTGATTACATCAGAAACATTTCGGCACTCTTAAATTATGACCAACCAATCAGCAATTGAAATTTTTAAGAAAATTTCTTCATCTACAATTGTTATTATTTTTGTTGAAGTTCTAAACTTCCAGTTAATATAACAATCAAAAGATAATTTAAAAAAATAGTACACACTAGGACGCCCTTGAGGTCAAAAAGACTACTTTTGGATTTTTAATTTATTTTGACTTCAAAAATATACATAGCCGATTCATCATCATCATCATCATCTCAGCCCGCGCTAGTCCACTGCTGGACGTACGCCTCTCCCAACGCGCGCCACCGAATTCATAGCCGATTGTTGGCATTAAATTACTTTTATTTAATTAGCGTATTTAACAGGTTGCGTTGTTAATGTAAGTATAAAATGTGTTTTAACAAATAAAATACAATAAGATATAACTAGAACGCCTGCGAGTGGTCTATTTGATCCATTTTTAATGAAAAGCATGTCATCTAGGTATTTGTATCTGCCTTCATTATTATTTAAAGTCGATAGATAGTTTAATAGATTAATAGATAGTTTATTTGGTTCATAGATACTTAAGTCACTAAAACTATGGCCAGGCAGATGTTTCATCCTGTGAAATACAAGAAATGCAGATAAGGATGAGGTACATAGATCAATCTGATGACTAACTAGTTCCTGAAACACCCCATAACGACTATAATGGCGGCAGATATAACGTTCCGATGGTTTTATCTTCCCTTTTGGATACATGAAAGAGTTTGACACGTTTTGACGTGTGACGGCTTTATTGACACCGGCGATAAAACCAGCGAGTCTAAATCTGTAAATCCATTTAAATCTCATCCGCGACAAGAAACTGTAACTTTTCGAAGTAATTGATAGTTTTGGAGAAAAGTGGCCATCCGTTCTGCGAGCTACGTTCTTGCTCATTGCCACTTCGGCGTTGCGATACTTCTGTATATATCCAAAACTTAAATTTGCCTACGAATCTTCTTACTTTATAAATTTTTAAATAACGAATGCAAGAGTCACAAAATGGCTTCTGCATACCCAACCAGCAGTTAACTAGTAGGTATGTCCGTGTTTTTTCCGGCAGAATACTTTGTAGTCCATCTTTTTTTTGTTCCATTTATAAAAGCCTCTCGTAGTTTTGCTGATGCCGTGTGAAAATAATTTCCAGGATATATGTTTTTGAAAAGAGTATTGTTCACGGTCCATAAGGTCTCTGACTTGTCAAACTACTTTTTGTTAGGTATGTATAAAGATGATATTGCCATTGAAATTCTGCCTGTTTATATTTAAACTCTCCCTGTGTCTGTTTTTCCTGACCACTACAGTCCAGGAACTTTTCAGTGTCGAGTGAATAGGTTTCCCGTGGAGGGACGTGTAACACCATAGTCTTCATGCGCACTTTCCATCAGGTGGCATGAAAGACAAACGTCCTATCCTTACAATATATTAAAAAAATAAACTATTGGTGCAGACTTCATTTAATTTATATATAATACTAGTAGTCTATTGAGTAACTTGAGGGGGTAAAATGGTAAAATTTTTGCTGCGGTTTTTAATATAAGTAAATGATTTTTAAAGTCAAATAATTATATAACAAAACATGAGCTATTATTTGCACTTTATATAGTTTTAATACATTTCATGAGTTGCTAAAATTCTGACAGGTCAGCTATGAACGTTACTCTTTGTATAGTTATTTGTATTA
Organism: Stenoptilia bipunctidactyla; assembly: GCA_944452665.1. NCBI lineage: Eukaryota > Metazoa > Arthropoda > Insecta > Lepidoptera > Pterophoridae > Stenoptilia > Stenoptilia bipunctidactyla. Next base: position 3,915,008 of record OX101748.1, on the reverse strand, counting down.
CATGCAAGTTTCTCGTATTTGTGAAACCCCTTTTAGTTTCACTCTATTCTATACATTTCAATTCTATTCATTTCAACTCCTAGTGCTTGGTGTTCGTGGCAATGTGTTTGGCAAAAGTACATGATAAAGTAAAAAAAATATATGAAATAAAATATCAATAAAATATTTTAATAAATTGCTGGACTGGGAGCGAAAGAAAAACATAGAATGTACCAGCTGTTTCTCTTCCCGGGCATACTGTAAAAGTTAGTTAAGCGACAGAGGTTATATTATTGGCATTTTTGTGGGTGATAGGCTGACCCCCTGTTACTACAATAGTCTCTTTCCATCTTTATAATACCTCCAAATTTGTCAAACATGACATCAGGTGGTCTTATAACAACTGGTGTTATGCCTACCCCATAAGGGATACAGGCGTGAAGTTATGTACATGTGTATATGTGTGTTAAATAATAGGTAAATAGAAGACACAAATTAAAACAATCAATAATTAGGCAGCTTAGATAATACAAATATTTAAAACCACTCTGATGTTATTTGATATTCCTAAATATAATAAATTAATGTAATTGTAGATTTAAGTCTACCGAGAATACACAGAATACACAGAGTACCCAGAAACTTCCCGTCCTTTAAACTAGTAAACCGAAGAGTGCTATGAACGCAAGATTGGTTAACATGGGTAGCCTTTTAGTTATCATAACCATCATAACCCTTTTTAACCCCAGACGAAAAAGGAGAGGGGGTTATTAGTTATCCGTGTCTGTCTGTATATCTAGGGTATCTAGTTCGTAGTCGTCGTGGAGCCGCGGTCACTGTGTGTATCAAACGATATCACAGGTTAAGCAACGTTCGGCGCGGTTAGTACTTGGATGGGTGACCGCCGACCATTCATTTCTTACGGCGACTTCCGTGCTTCGGAGGGCACGTTAAGCTGTCGGTCCCGGGTGCTGTATACAGTAGTCGTTAGGGTTTATCAGAAGCCATTTTCGGCGCCCTGAAAATTCTGACATCCACCACCCAGCACTGGGCCAGCTTGGTGGATTATGGCCTATATCTCCTCATCACCCAGGGGAGAGACTCATAGCCCTCATCAGTGGGCTCATTACAAAGAGTCGTGATGATGATGATGATCGTAGTTCCTAAAGGGATATACCGATTTTCGTTTTGTCATTTTTGTTGATGTGCGTGTTGCAGAGGTACGAGTCTCTCTGTGGGTAACGAGAAGCTCTATAATTTATATCACCTAGGTGGCTCAGTACTGCTTGGTAGACCTCATAATTATAATAAGAGCGGTAAGCGCATTTATGAACTACATCAGATTCTTATCCGATCCGAATCTAAAAAAAAACTTTCGTACGGCGTAGCCATAAAATTATATCCATGGTAGCTTACGTATTACATCCGGCATCCATCATACCTGGGCGGGTCAATAAGTCCGTGACTTTTATTTCGGACCTCTTTACTGCTCCCTCATCCGCCCTATTCTCCAGATTTGGCTGCGAGTGACTACTTCTTGTTCCCAAACCTGAAGAAATGGCTTGGCGGAAAAAGATTTGACTCCAATGATGAAGTCATCTCGCAAAAAAGGCCTATTTTGAGAACCTCGACAAATCATATTTTTTTGGAAGGGTTAAAAAAATTGGAGAAGCGTTGGACAAAGTGTATAGAGCTCAAGGGAGACTGCGTTGAAAAATAAAATGATATATTTATCAAAAAATCTGTGTTTTATTCCAAAAGTCACGGACTTATTGACCCGCCTCGTACCTCATTTAACACAGATTCTTATTTTCTCCAATTCGGATCTGATAAGAATAGGATGTAGAAATCCGATGTAGGATGAAGAATATATTTTCATCTGCGGAGCTTTTTAGATAAACCCTTGCTTTTCAAGCGTCATTTTGCGATTGCGGGCCATAACATAAAATAAGACTATGGAGACTCGCCACAAAAGTACTAAATGCACATAAAAAGAATAACGCAATGAAGAACAGCGACTAAGCAGACCTTAAATAACAGATTGTAAGTATTTTACGGCTTTAACTTTTTGTCTACCCAACTGGGAGATAAGGAAACTTTATTGCTTATTTCATCAAATTAACTTTGCTATGACTTTAATAATTTTGACAGTAAAACCGACATCTTTATTTCAGTCAAGTTTATTTAACAAGTTCAAGATGTTTTACGGGCTACAGTTTTAAGGGCGGGACAGACGAGTGAGTTGTGTTTAGTAGAAATATTAATTTAAATTAAAACACCATGTAAGATATGAAACGAATGCAAAAGCTAGATACGACCCCAATGTTTTTTTTTTTTGAAGAAATAAAGGTCATTATGCTACTGATCGGTAAAAAATTATTTGTTTCTTAAACAATACCTTTTTTATGCACTATAAAACATTTTGGTACGCAGTCGCGCGATAAGACCAAAAATAATACCTATATCGTTGTAAAACTTAGGACGTTGAAAGTCTATTTTTTTTTGATATTTTACTTTTTAAATTTTCTTCCTATTTCACATAACAAATCAGAAATATTGATCAAAATAGTTTTATCTTTACGAGAGAACTGCCAATAAAACAAAATCATAGATATTCCCCACTTTGTATCTTTTTTCGCGAGAACAGTGCTATGACATAATTGGATTAACGTTCTCGTTGCATGAGCGAATGAGAGAAAAAACAAAAGAGAAAAAACAAAAGAGAAAAAATGAGGGTAGTCAGAATTTTGCCAGTGTCAACGTAAGGTGGATAAGTCAAGCGTACGAAGTAAAATGCGATGGCATTTATTAATTACTTGTGATTTTTTGGGAAAATAAATAATAATAATAATAATATAATAATAATATTTATTTATTTTTACCATTACCATTATTTAACATACAACAACATGTTCACAAACATTCAAAATTGACAAAACACTCATTTATTTACATTTATCGTGCGGTAGTAGGTAGATTTAGATTTAACCAGACCAATGTTGCTTACAACTTGCAGCGGACTTCACACTAGGCGAACCTGTATCGTGGACATTGATTCATACATGTTTATTCATTAAACACAATTCAATGTTGATAAATAAATATCAAAAATAATGAAAAAAAAACAAATTAAAAACCATCGATATTAAGAATGTATAGTTAGAAATTGCAATTCATTGAATAACCTAAATTAAAGCACAAACTATGCAGCCGGAAATAAAATTACAAAGCGGAGCCAATTGTCTACCTGGTTATAGGTAATATCTTTACAACTATCAATCAATATATATAAAACTGTTCCGTTACTGACTGAGTGACTGAGGTACTGAGGTACTGAGTGACTGAGTGACTGACAGACAACGTACAGCCGTAACTACTGGGCGTAGAGAGCTGAAATTTGGAACATACATTCTTTAGGGGATGTAGGGGTGCACTAAGGAAGGAATTCCCGAAATTCCCATGGGAACGGGATATATAGGACTTTTTAGTTTGTATGAAAAATCTTATTCCTTGAGTGCACCGATGTGAAACTTGGTGTAAAGGTTTTTCAATATGTGTCTGGTTGTGTTATGAAAGGAATTACCGAAATTCCCACGGGAACGGGAAATATATGATGTTTTAGTTTGTATGAAAAAATCCCATCCCTTGAGTGCACGGATGTGATACTTGATATAAAGGGTCCTCAATAAGTGTCTGTTTGTATTATGGAAGAAATTCCCGAAATTCCCACGGGAATGGGTTGGACTTTTTAGTTTGTATGAAAAATCTTATTCCTTGAGTGTACGGATATGATACTTGGCATGAAGGTTCTTCGAAGAGTGACTGGTTGTGTTACGAAAAAAGTTCCCAAAATTCCCACGGGCACGGGAAATATATGATTTTTAGTTTGTGTGAAAAAAAAATTTTTCTTGAGTCTATGGGTGTGATACTTGGTATAAAGGTTCTTTGCAATGGGTGTCTGGTTGTATAGTTTCCGAAATTTTCACGAGAAGGGTAGTTAAGCGCATACGAAGTTGCGGGTTTAAGCTAGTATATATATAAAACTGGTCCGTTACTGACTGAGTGACTGACAGACAACGTACAGCCGTAACTGCTCTCTACAGCAGCGTAGAGAGCTGAAATTTGGAACATACATTCTTTAGGGAATGTAGGGGTGCATTAAGGAAGGAATTCCCGAATTTCCCACGGGAACGGGAATTATTGGACTTTTTAGTTTGTATGAAAAATCTTATTTCTGGAGTGCACGGATATGATAAAATAATAAAAACTCTTCAAAAAGAGACTGGTTGTGTTATGAAAGGAATTCCCGAAATTCCCACGGGAACGGGAAATATATGATGTTTTAGTTTTATATGATAAAATCTTATTCTTTGAGTGCACGGATGTGATACTTGGTATAAATGTTCCTCAATAAGTGTCTGTTCGTATTATGGAAAGAATTCCCGGAATTCCCACGGGAACGGAAAATAGAACTTTTGAGTGTATCCGTGTACAATACCTGCAAACGCTCGTAACTAGATAAAAGAACACTCGGATGTTGAATATATATGCACTAAACTTGAGTATGTATTTTTCACAGTTCTCTATAGAGAAATTGACAGCGATGAGCGAATCTGTATTTGAGTCATGATCAATACTTAAGAACGATTTCACCACACCAACCTTATAATAATAACAGTGATAATAATGGCTCCGTAATGTCATATGTTCAACTCATTTTACGTAAAAGTTCCATTTCCGTCTAAGCCACTTTAGGAAACTCTAATCCAGCTCGTATCTAGATATCTAGTTACGTTATAGGATTTATTTATGTCACCATACTAAAAGCCATATAAAAGTTTGGAGCTAAGCTACATAGTTAAAGTGCGAGTTTGTTTAATAATTTATGTATGAATTAAAGTTGTTTTAACTTTGGTTAATATTGGTTTTTAGGTTTTTTTTTTTTTTTATAAAATATGGATGGGACGTTTGTCTTCCATGACACCTGATGTTAAGTGAACATGAAGACTAAGGTGGTACACGTCCATCCACGAGAAACCTATTCACTCGACGCTTAAAAGTACTAGGACTATACTGGTCAGGGAAAATAGACGCAGGTAGTTCATTCCAAACCTTGGATTTGGCATAATAATAATATTTGAATTGCATCTTAAAATGCTGAGGTTCGTCTATGGTTCGTTTTCAACAAGATGCAAGGTTTTGTTCAAAACTGCCCTAATCGTTCGCAGATTTTTTTTCTCCTGCCCTGTTCCTCGACCAAGTAGTCAGATTTACGTGTCTTCTCCACCTGAAAAGGCGTCTAGCTTTTAAATCAATAAAATGAAATTATTAATCAACATAGAGGGTTGTGTTTTGGTCACCAGCCAAATTTAAATTTTTGTTTCTTTGATACAATATAAAAGTACAAGAAAGTAGAAATATGGAACCACAAACTTTTTTGAAAATAGTCGCTGTTTATGAACATAGCTACTACTGTTTACGCGCGACCTTGCCTGGATCTACGTTTCTATTGCATGAAGCCTAACTCCTTCAAATATATAAACTTTTGTATTCGATCGATATGAACGGTCGATAGCGGCGATCGCGCACACGGGCGCTTGGCCGTTGGTCAGATGCGAACTGGTTTCGGAGACAGCGCGTCGCCCGCGCAGTGACTCGCCCCTCCCGCTGCATCCCCTCGTAGATACAGGCAAGGTCGCGCGTAAACAACTACGACGTGGCATTTCATTGTTAATAGGTAGTACTACGTAGTACAACGAGAAGCTTTGTAGTAGCGAGTAGTAGACTTTATTTTAATGGTTATTTAGAGTGACCATGCTTAGCTTAACACGTTAGCGGATATATTGATTTCCTTGTAAAAAAAATACGTGTAAAAAAATTTGGCCGATGACCACAGATCAACCCTGTTTATTCCTATCATCAAAACTGCTGCATAGATATATATTTTTCACAAAGCTGCACTTTAGTAGCTTTTGCTCGTAGATGCAGTTGAAACCACAATTCCTTGGCTGAGAATTTTGCCCTTCCAAATTAATAATTGCATCAACTTTCAAAATTTGACAACATATTTTATTTCAAACTTTCCAATTACCTACTAACGTACCGGTTTTTCAGAAATTTTTATCTACGATCCCAGCAACTCGATAAAAACCTCGAAGTAAATTACATTATGTTTAACAAGGTTAATGGCGGGTTTCAATATTCAACTGACTGCTATGCGTAACCGGTACAGGTACAAAACTGGTAGGAAAAAAGTAGCGTTTCACAATATCTACTAGCTACGGGCTGTAAGTTCTCAAATTTGGCATGGGCCCTCCTTGCGTGACGTTCTTCCAAGAAAATAGGTGATATGTGATTCATAGAATATCACGTATTCGTAAATTATTTGTATGATATTTGAACTAAAGAAATATATAAACTTATTCAATTTATGTTTGCTATGTTTTAGTATTCGATAAATATATTATAGTATGTTTTTAGAGCTTTTTATTAATAATTGCGTTTAACTGCTTACGTAAAACGAAACGCCAATCTTTCTACTAATTTTGCCATTGGTTGAATCACATTTTTATGACGTCAAAGTAAATATTCAAAAGAAAAATTATGTCATTCAATAATATTCGTCCTTTTTTTCAAAAACAGTTATAGATAAGTTAGAAAGAGAAAACTGGATTATTGATATGTTGACAGATATTTGATAGGATATTTCGTTAAATTAATAAATTTTTACGTCGTTGGCTAAATAAAATGACCTATTCTTTAATTGGTCATACGTAATGAAAACATTACTCTTATTGGCCGCAGCAGACTGCCATGCTACCTTTACCTCATTGGTTTAAATTAATAACTTGTTACGTCGTCGTTGGCTAGATATCATGACTTATTTTGTAAATGGTCAAATGTAACCTAGCAACCCATTACAGTCAAACAGTTCGTAAGCAGTGGTTTAGATGTCAAGATTTTGAATATAGAAAGGCATTTTGGTAGTGATTTCTATTGTTCGTAGGCAAAACGAACAGTTTTCATAATATTGAAACCCGACATAAATTAATCAATTTGGAAAAGAAATATTTTTACAGTTTATATTTTCGTAGGGAATACAAACATTAAGATAACAGCGGCAATCTTTGCATGGTAGGAATATAAAATCTGAGCTATTTTACATATTGAAACGGTGATCAGATGATGCTTAGGACCAATAAGATAGGGAGTTTTTACATACATACATAACTTTACGCCTGTATCCCGTATGGGGTAGGCAGAACACTAGAGGTTATAAGACGATCTGATGTCACGTTTGACTTTGGAGGTATTATAATAATGGACAGAGACTATTGCTGTGACAGGGAGTCAGCCTTTAAAACGCCTTTAAAACCTCTGTCCCTTAACTGACTTTTAAGGTATGCCTGGGAAGAGAAGCAGCTGGTACATTCTATGTTTTTCTTTCGCTCCCAGTCCAGCATGGAAGAAATTTCTTTTTCTTTTTAAAATAATAAGTTTTTAACATAATATTCTCATTAGAGGGCGCTTTTTTCGTATTTTTTCTCTGTCGGTCAGTCCGCTGTCAAATTACAAAATCGTTCGTTAAAGATGACTTTGACAAAAGCCCTGAAAACAACGCAATCTACATTTCTCGGTATTTTTTTGTTTATATAAAAAATCTTGATTGTTTTTACGATATTTTTAAAACTTATCTGTTAGGTGGTACAGTGACTGATTTTTATGCTATGAAGGTTGGAAGTTCAGACTACTTGGGTCTTTTAGTTATTTTGGCAAAGGTTCTCGAAAAGAGATAGATTGTTACAAAGTATGTTTTGTTCAGTACAAAAACTTTTCCACAATAAATCAGTAAACACTTCGTGTGTACGTTTGCCCTCTACCCTTTTAAAAATACACTCTAGGGACTCAAAGTGTTTACTACTGTAATTTTATGCGGTGTGCTTATTATCATTTGGAGAGTTGGAAGGATTGAAGTTATGAAAATTATTCATATAAGTTTAGGCTAGAGTATTGTTTTAGATCGTCGTAAGTTACCAACAAAGGTATAGCAACTATAGAAAGCTTTAGTTTATTTTTGTGAATTTTGCAGTTTTACGTGGTAATACCAATTGTACAATTTATTTTTACTATTGTCTTCATTCAGAGCCAAGGTATGAGCCATTTTTCTTTCAAATTTGCTAATATAGATGTCCAATTTAGCGATGGGACAGTGTCTGCCTCAGACACCAGTGGTCGCGGGTTAGATTTCCGCACGGAACAAGAAAAAAAAAACTTCCGCGTGTGGGCGTTTATCTATTTATGTATTTATATTCTAGGTTCCCCTAGTTCGCTACATGGTATCCCATATCACAAGCTCTACTTAGTTTGGGGCCATGTAGTTGGTGTGATTGTCTGGGGATTTTATTTTAGTTTTAGTGCCGTGGTGTAGACGCTACTGTTCCGATCGTGAGGTCGCGCGGTCGATTCCCACATGGAACAAAAAATGTTCCGTGTCTGGGTGTTTATCTATACCTAGGTGCATATTCATATTTATATTTTACGTTCCCTCTCGTTCGGTATACTTAATCAAAAGCTATTCTTACTTTAGGACCATGTAGTTGGTGTGAGTACATACATACATACATAACGTCACGCCTGTATCCCTAATGGGGTAGGCAGAACACCAGACGTTATAAAACCATCTGATGTCACGTTTGACAACTTTGGAGGTATTGTGATGATGGAGAGAGACTTGCAGTGATAGGGGGTCAGCCTATCGCCCACGAAAACGTCAATCAAATCTCCGTCCCTTAATTGACTTTTACAGTATGCCCGGGAAGAGAAGCAGCTGGCACATTCTATGTTTTTCTTTTGCTCCCAGTCCTGTGGTGTGAGTGTTTAAGTATTTTATTATTTTTTATTTATTTCTTACTTATACATAATATTTTCTTAAGTTTTCACGTGACCACGGTTTTCGTAAAATAATATAATAAATAATGTTGCGTAATTAAAATAGCTATAATCCGGTTTTGCATATCTTTCATCATTATTTTATACATTTTCTTCTGAGAAATTCTTTTGAACTTACATGATTTTCTTTTGATATTATGGTGAAGAGGAATAAATATTTAAAGGCAATTTAAAAAGTATCAAATTAAAATAAGTATTAAGTGACTTGGCGTTTCCGTGAAGTAATGGCAGGAAAACACAATAAATTAATACACAATTCGTAATTATTAGGCAAACATTTTAGAAAAGTCCGAATTTTCAATTTTGGCTTTATAAGTATTGATGTCATTAAGTTAAAGGTAACAGTTTTGCAGTCGCCTAATAAACAAATAGTTTTCAGGAGAACTTCAATTAAGACTGTCAACTATGCGGACGAAAGTTAAAAATCCTGAAAAGTTAATTAGAAAATAAGAAAAAATAACGATTTTAAAAGCTTTTGAACATAAAGTACATTGATTTCGCGATGTAACCTACGTTTTATCCATTTTGAGAGTATTATTGAATAATATATTTCATTTTACTAAAAAGTTTAATTCCACCCATAACTGAATATCAAAGAAATAATAAAAATCATGATATATTTAAACATTATTCCATACCAGCTGCCATTGACAAGAAATAATCATAAACTTGTGACTTAAATGTTGGCAGAGATTTTGCGTGTCGTATCAAAGCGGGCAGAGAATTCCATAATTTGACGGCCTGTACTGTGAAGGAGTCGCCATAGAAGGAAGAGGTATGTACAGGTGTCGCGTGCGAGTGAGTGTGTACATCATTTAAGGAGAAATAATAAGTCCAGCCACAGAATTTTGTCACTTCACGTGATCAAGCTTCTATTTTCATAATTTAGACACGAGACAATAACTTTTGCGAAAAATGTGTCTTGAAGCAATTTATACTATAATTATACCATAATAATTTATACTAAGTAATATATTCATTAACATTGCGATGAAAAATATTATGCAACAAAAAGGGTTCCCATTCCCATTAGGTTGCATATAGTAATACAGGTGCGCGAGCCGAGCGAAAGAAGTGAGCGATGCCGCGGCTGAGGCCGGCGAAGCGCCAAAAACCCTAGAGCTTTCTTAAATAACCCCAACGTGGTTTGTGGCACGGATTGTGGCTCACATAGTAATTTAGAAGGCAACTTAGATTTTTAGAAGGGATTAATGTTATTTAAAAGAAGTCTATTTAATTAGCACCCTTATTTAAGGACCTGTGGAGATTATTGAGTTAAAAATATAACATGGTATAATAACTATTGCAATCGATTCCGTTAACAATTCTGAACAAACTGAATTTAGATTTAGTATAAACAAAAAATAACGTTGTATATTGCATATTAACATTGTTTTGTTAATTTTTTAACTTAGTCAAATTAACAATCCCTATGGCCCTGATTGGACCAACCAATAAGAGATACGAATAGCTATAGGCAAACTCGTGCTAAACAAACAATCCCGCTAAAAAAAAAATAATTTTAAGTATCGTATTAAAGAAAAAAATACTATTCCAATTCAAAATTACTACGAAATCTTATTAAGTTTCAAATAATGTAAGCTTTCTCTACCAGTAAAATCCCAATCATAATTCATTTAAGTTATTGCAATATGGAAAGACAAAATATATAGAAAGAATATGCTTCCATGCTGGACTGGGAGCGAAAGAAAAACGTAGAATATGCCAGCTGCTTCTCTTCCCTGGCATACTGTAAAAGTCAGTTAAGGGACAGAGGTTTTATTGGCGTTTTATGCGGGCGATAGGCTGACACCCTGTCACTGAAATTGTCTTTTTCTATCATTATAATACCTCGAAATTTGTCAAACGTGACATCAGATGGTTGATGACCTCTGGTGTTCTGCCTACCCCATAAGGGATACAACTACAAGCGTGAAGATATGTATGTGTATGTAATATATTTTTTGGAAAAGATCTATGAATATACGAAATCATACAGTAACAACAAAGGAAACAATTGAACAAGAAATTATAAAGCAAACAATTCATTTACGAAATAGTGTAACATAGAATCCTATTTTCTTAAAGCACTACCTTTTCACGATTAAAGGAGAAAATATTCCGATTCCAAGACGTAAACAATTTGAGAAACAATCTAGGTTGCACCTTTACCTACTTTTGTGTTAAATTGAGGAGATTCGCAATTTGCCGTTAAGCTGGAGCCAGAGAAGTGGCGGTTTTTCGCAAACTTTATTTCATCTCTTCTTCTAAACTTCGTCGAATTTATTCGAAGGAATTTCGCACAAAATATCAAACCGGGAAATCATACTTAACGTAAATTGTCAAAAATGCAAATAATCTTTGCATTATCGTAATTTACAATATCAGAAATTCATACAACGTGGAATGTTTGTTCTGAACCATGCTTAAATTAACTCGATATTTTTAACCGCGTAGAGTGGGATAATAAAATTTCTCCTGCCCAGTAGCCCGATATAGTTTTTTTTTTGTAAAATGATTAATAAAAATATCTTGGTGGTAGGACCAAATATTACGTTGCCGTAGATAATGTACTCCAAAAATGAAGCCCGTGTTTTTGCTAATGTGCTTTCTCAATCAACCTCGTCGTCACTTACTATTTAGGTTGGTAACAACACTGTTCTTAACAGTTTTTTTACTGTTTTTAACTACATTATACTGTTTATTGAACAAAAATAAAGTATACCATACACTGTTTTCAACTGTGTTCACAAAATGCTTAACACTTTATGTGCTAGAATAAAATTACTAATTAGTGCGAAAAGCTTTAAAAATACGCGTTAAAGACATTAAATAAAATGAAAACTATTCATTTTTCCAAAATAATGTTTGATATTCTTTTCAAACTCAAATATTCTTTGTTTCTAGAAACAAAAGTTGTCACCTTATATTAAGTAGGTTTACTTAAGATCAGGTGACATTGAGATCAAACGTGGATTTAGCTATCTAAAATAAACGGTTTAGTATTATATTTTAAAACTTTATTAAAACTAATCAGTTTATTTTTTGACTTGAACGTGCAGTTCAAAAAAGCCTTTCACAGTGATTTAGATTCAGGCATTTGATATTGCAAAATAATTTTTAGGTAATTCAATTGATTGTTTCACAGATATGAGCTTTTCAATGATATTATTCAAATTTTTTTTAATTCTGCTAAGTTTCAAATTTAATAAATTTAAAGTTACTTCGTGGCCCAACACCTGTTTAAATTATTCTCAGGCCAGTAATTGGCCCACAAAATGGAAACCAATAACTCAGGGTCTGTGACTTGTGTCAGAATTGCTCAACCCAAATAAACAAATAAATTAGAAGCTCTGCGAAATTATGTGTTTAAATAAGGTATTGTTTTTGAATAATTAAAATATATCGTTCAATGTTTAGACGTCCAGAAAAGATACAGAGTTTTACGTCGCATTTTCATCATCATATAGGCATAAATAAGTATAAAAACTTTACTATAAATATTTTGAATGTCTAAAATTAACAGTCGTGTAATACCTATAACTACCACTAGTGTACAAATTTTAATTTTTTATTATTCGGTTTTCACTGAATATTTTAAATATTTAGAGTAGGCTGATTATATCATTCGATATCCATATTCTTGTAACCAGAAATCATTTGTTTTTATCCCCCAAATCCCTCCTTAAAGGCACTATCTTGGAATTTAATACTGCCAATATTATTCATGCAGTTAATACGAATCTATTGTTACCTGATTTGCTTAAATCCATCTATCCATTCGGAACTTATGAGGGAACAAGAAACATACATTCATACGTACGCGTTGAAAACATAAACCTCTTTTTCATGCCGCAGTCAGTCAAAAAAAAAATAAAAAAAAAATGCTACATTTTTAAACTGAAAGCCGATAACGTATATTACGAAAAAGACCATTTGTATTGAACAATGACGAACTAGCCAAATATCTGGCAATCAATGAGTAAATATGGATGTGTGTGTTGTTTTGTTTTTTTAAAACCTTTATAACATGATAGATGCCCGTCTGCATTAAACTTAGATAGCTCCTAAGTTGATACTTAAGTCTCTAGGACGTGCTTAGGAACAAAAATTGCGTTGCGCTAAACTTAGGTCAATGCCTAAATGCTTAAGACAATGCAGAGTAAGTCAGTAATTATGTGTGACGTAGTTAAGGCATGTCATAACTATGTTTATGCCAAGTAGAGTTTAGTGCAGACGTGCATTATTGTAGTTATATTTAAGCAGTATTCAAACTAAAACAGATTTATCGTACGTTTGAGCAAGAAGGTACATCATTACTCAGTAAAAAAATAAACAAATCACACATTTGTTTACATTTCCAAAAATATCAATTCATAAAACTTTCCTGCGACCTCGGAAAAAGTTTATTATTCCACTGAGAAATCACGGAACGCTAAAAGTTTCAAGATCTTCATATATGACGTCATCACAACATATCTTAGTTCCAAGGACCTCATTATTATGAGGTTGATTTGTTTATTTTCAAGGGATCTGACCTAAACAATTATTAAAAACAGAGAAATAAACAGAACTTACAAGTTTAGGCATTTTTTGTTTTTGCCCACGCTTTTCGTAATTTATTAATAATGAACCTTAAGAAATTCTTTTTCGGTTATAACGTGTGATAGCTAGGTCTATTATTCCCCAAAGTATTATCTATTTTTGTACTTAATTTTATGAAAATAGATTCCAGGGCTGAAAGCATGCGTTTGTTGGGACTTCCGTTCCTTATTTTATCTTAATTGAGGCTGAAATTTCATAAATCCTTTTCATTCTACTAGAACCTAAATACAAAGTTATACTTTGCCTTTCTAACTTGCTTCCAAACTTTATTTAGCTTTAGTTGGCTTAGCTGTACCGCTTCTGAATTAATGTCGTAAAGGTGAGTAACCCTAGTTCTAACACCACGAACTCGCTTGATTTTTGTGTCCTGAAAATGTTTTTCTTATCTCGTGTATTGTCATCATTGAACTTATCTTTACTTTTCATAAGGTAAGTTGTAACCAAAGCGGGTAAATTCAAAAGAAACATAAAACTACACTCAATTTAGTTTGTAACTTAGTTTTTTCTAATTGTTAAAGTCGTCGTTGCGACGACGCGACGCAACGCAACGCATAAATGTGGCCTCACTCTAAAGCAAAGAATTTCTATGTTTCATATTACAATTGGATATCATAAAAATTACTAGCTCAATGAAATATTTAATATTGAAATTTCTAAATATTGCATCTATGTTTGTCCAAATATTCAAAATTGCAAAACTGATAATATTTGCACAACATCTCTTTATAATATTGTTTCATTTCTCAATGCATGTCAATTAAAATATTTATCAACAATGGGTATTCAAATATTATATTAACAATAGGTAAACTTCATATTTTTCAAAACGAAAAAAAAAAAAGAATTTTTAAACCCAGGCATTTTCTGATGTATTTTAATTTGTTTCATTATGCACCACACAACATTAAATTCAATTCGATCAAAACTTAATTGAATTAAACAATTTATCAAAATATTGTGTATGTATTGTGGTGTACAGAGCACGATTGGAGGGTCATGTCGGAAGGGGTCACCGTAGGCGAACGTATTCCGACCAAATTGGCAACATACCTAAAAGGGCCAAGTTAAAAGTACCCGATCATGTATGAAATGATTGATGAACGTGGAGGAAACTAAGAGGTATGTCTGGATCGGAGCAGTTGGCGTTTCTTAGTCTTGGCCTACCCCTCTGAAGAACAAACCTATGGAACTGCCCTAAGCATGTACTTTTGTTGTATACCTACGTAAACAAATCGGGTAATAAACATGGCGGATTAGTTAGGTAGATTCTTACCGGTGAAAGGTTAGGTTTGGCCTGTTTTTGCTTTGGCATAGCCCACAACCTAATACAGAACACTTCATAGTCTCTTAATATTATGTTTTTAGTGCTATCGCTATGGGCACACGCTTTATTTCTGACTAAAATAACAAAAATCTCTCGACGGCACTTCCACAACTAAACAACACGGAATACTAAAATGGCGTCATTCGGCAGCAAAAGTACATCGAAAATATTGACAACGGTACTGACAAACAGAGTGTTTATCCGAAAACACAAATTTTCATACGCAAGAATATTCGTGCGAGAAAGAGACATAACTATTTTGTCGTCCTATATCAAATAGATTTTTTTATTCACTTCCATATGTTTGTTCCTCTGAGGCCTACCCTAAAGAGAGACAGGTGTGATGTTATGTATGTATGTTATTTACGAGAATTCATTATTCATAGTATTGATTTTCAATTCAATATTAATGTGCATAACATAAAGCAAATCAAATGAGATATACAACTATTATTCAAGTAATAAATTCAGCATGTAGCACGGGGTATGTAAGGACATTTCGAGGTATTTTATGCATTAATACGTAATAAGTTTTGTTTATAAGACACTGTATATCTAATGAAAAATGGATTTATTATTTTTAAATGAAAAATGAAGTCGTTGTGGCGCCGCGGTTACTGTGCATATCGAACGATATCGCAAGTTAAGCGCGCTCGGCGCGGCCGGTATTAGGATGGGTAACCGCCGATCATTTATTTCTCACGGCGACTTCCATCCATGCTTCGGAGGGCACGTTAAGCAGACGGTCCCGGGTGCTGTGTATTTGTATACAGTAGTCGTTAGGGTTTGTCAGAAGCCATTTCGGCACCCCGAAAATTCTGAAATCCACCAACCAGCACTGGGCCAGCTTGGTAGATAACGGCCTAAACCTCCTCGTCACCCAGAGGAGAGATTCATAGTCCTGCAGTGGGTTCATTACACGGAGTTGTGATGATGATGGTGAAATGAAAAATTGCAGAATCTAGACGGCCATCGACGTAAGGTTTCTTGTATAACAATCATGTTGATGTTTTTGAAGAAATTGAACCTACATTCTTTTACAACCGGACGCTGACAAAACTTCCATTCTTATGTGATGAAATTATCATTTGAACTTAGCGTTTCGATAGTTCCTTTTTGACGTTCACTATTTTTTCCTTATTGAACCAAGTGTTCCTAGTTCCAAGAAAGAGGAGACATGCCTCAACATACGCCTCGACATTTGAAGTTGGGAAGTTCTAATCTAAGTTCTATCTAGCTGCAATAAAATAATAGTCTTCCGTGCAAAGGAAAACATAGAATGTGCCAGCTGCTTCCTTTCCAGGGCATACTTTAAAAGTCAGTTAAGGAACAGAAGTTTTATCGAAGGTTTATTTATGTAGACCATAGGATGACCCCCTGTTACTGCAATAGTCTATCTCCACCATTATAATGCTTCCGATTTTGTCAAATGTGACATCGATTCCATGGTTATAGAATAGTTTTTACATGTCTATGATAGTAAGCTTTGAAGTCATTAAATACATCGAAATCATAACATACTAAAACTAAATATTCGAAAATTTGCATACTAATGGGAAAACGGGTCTCAGTATACTTTCAAGATTGTAATGATAAAGCACGGTACTGACTAAGCAAAGACAGTGATCGTTTTCTGATATTCTCTATACGAACATAATGGAACTACCCATAGTACTTTTAATAATTATGTTGCATTGTTCTTTTAATAATAATGCTCCTACCTAACTTCAAAACTTCACGCCTGTATCCCTTATGTGGTAGGCAGAACCCCTGAGTTTATAAAACAATCTGATGTCACGATTGACATTGATGGTATTATAATGATGGAGAGTGATTTTGCAGTGATAGGGGGTCAGCCTATCGCCCACGATAGCGCCTATAAAAAGTATGCCCGGGAAGGGAAGAAGCTGGCATATTCTATGTTTTATTTTCGCTCCCAATCCAGCAATTATGTTCTTCAGTCGCTCGTGACCAAGGGGTCTGCAAAGACACCGAAACGTCGAGTTAAAATTTAAAATGTAAATATAAAAATATTGTAAAAAAAATAAATATAATAATTAATATAAAAAAGTGTTTTATTTAATTATGTTCCTGTGTATATCAATCATTATTTCTAGTTGAACAACGCTCGACCCTGAGTCAATACACGGATTTTGTAGGTAGAAAAATGAAATGTTGAAACGTTGGATTTTGTAGAAAAAATGTTGTTAGTATTGATGTGAAGAGGCTGCCCGCTAGAGGTGATGCGCTAATTAAAATTACGACACACCTTTATACAGGGTTGTCGTAATCTATACTAATATATAAAGCTGAAGAGTTTGTTTTTTTGTTTGTTTGTTTGTTTGAACGCGCTTATCTCAGAAACTAAAAGTGGGATTTGAAAAATTCTTTTTGCATTTGATAGCCCAACTCTTGAGAAAGGTTATATTTTATCCTGAAATTCCCACGGGATCAAAAGTTACGCAGGTAAAACTGCGTGCGGTGGCTAGTGAATGGATAACCCATTATTTAGAATTGGTCCGGATGTAAGACTGTACGAAAATCTTATATTTTTGACAGTATACTCAGCCTGATGAAAATGGCGGAGACTTTTATATTTTTCAAAAAGTTTCCTACCTTTTTCGTTCATTTCGCTGCCATTTCATCAAATTTAGGTGTTTTTGAGTAATTTTTTCTGAATTATATTTTAATGAATAGTATTATTGAATTTTGATACAATTGTATGCGTTTCTAACGTTAAACATTATCAAGATTGTTGTTATAAAACCATTTTTTTCAACTTTTTTCATAGTGTCAACTTAAGTCATCTTCTTCGTTAAAAAAAAATCGAGCTATAGCTGCTCATAATCTTATAATTTGTCTTGTATGTGCAGATTATAAAAAAGTATAACAAACAACGCAAAGTTACAGAAGCAATATCACTTATCAAGGTCAGAATTTATTTTTTCAAGTAATGTTATAATTGTTGTAAAACTTGACACACGCACTATTGGGCCACTCATAAGGACAATCAAAAAAACCAGAATAAGACACAACTCCACGTTAATAATGTTATGAAAGCAAACGAATTTAAAATTTTAAGGCACTAATAGTATCAAACGAATAACCAGTTGCGATAAATTATTACGAAACTGAAAAGGATCGCGAAGTAAAAAATGGACAAAAACAGAAATACGAGGAAACTCCCTGAAAAAAGGGCGATTGATGTTCACTGTTACTAGGCAGATGCACAGATTTCCTTTCACGTCCACGATGCGTGAAAACGTTAGCATGTTTTGCTTAGTTTTCTTTTTGACAATTCTGGTTAGTAGCTTGATCTAGTTTAGAACATCTATAAATAAAAGTAAAAAATTTTAATTTTCCGATAATGTTTTAATACATACATACATAACTTCACGCTTGTATCCCTAATGGGGTAGGCAGAACACCAGTATGTATGTATGTATGTATGTATATGTATTATGATGGAGTGAGACTGTTGCAGTGACAGGGGGTCAGCCTATCGGCAACAATAAACGTTTTTTTTTCTAAATTTTCCGGTTATGTTTTATTTTTTAAATGTTTTAAAAGGATGTAAAACTATTTCATAATCATTTTATTCTACTACTTTATTATTTTACTAGCTTTTGCCCGCAACTTCGTACGCGCATAAACATTGTTTATGTTTAACACAACCAGTCATTGAAGAACCTTTATATCAAGTATTACATCCATGCACTGAAGAAATAATTGTTCATACAAACTAAAAAGTCCAATATTTTGTGTTCCCATGGGAATGGCGGGAACTTCTTTCAAAACACTAACATTTACTCAACTTATTGTTTTTAATATAAAACATATTGAAAAAGTTATACGGATGCTATTTTCAATACATCCCAAAAGTTAAATCATAAAAAATGGAATTCATGGAAAAAAATCGTTACTTTGTTTGAGCTAATCTCGTCTGACATGTCATATTTTAAAAAAGTCTTTTTAGATGAATTTAAAAAAAAATTGGCATTCGTTACAATAAGCGACGAGGTAGTATGAAAGTATGATTAAATAACACTGTGAAATCCGCTAACATCGTTTTTTATTAAATTTATTTTTTCATTTAATTTCAAAGTAAAGTTTGCCTTATCATACACTAGTGTGGTTACTGGTCGCATTTTAAACCATAGATGAATATAAGTACTAAAGTATAGACGGTTGCGTCTTGCGGTTTTTGCACTTTAGCGCCATACAGTATCCACTCTAGGAACCTTTTTGACCAAAACAACCCTAGAATGCAGCCCGCCCGTACCGCCACTTTCAAATTTTCAGAAATTCGTAGTACCAGTTATTACTATTGCGCAATCATAATTCGATTCGAGTAACGAGTCAAATTTAAACTGCGCAATACTAATAAGTTGAAATGAATAAAGCATGATGCTATGCGAGTTGGGAGTAGTCAAAAAATATGCATCTCAGATAATTATTTATTTTTTCTTAATTATTTGTGTTTGATATAATAATTATGGGCCATAGATTTTTTCGGGTCGTTTTCGTCAAACTCCATGCTTTTGCCACACAAATTGTTCACCTCCTTGCACCAGTCATTCAAAATCAATGCTATTCCTTTTCTTAACTCACTATCTCACTAGAAAGTTAGCATCCTATGTAAAAATATCACTTCACAAAAGTAAAATCTTCGATTTGAGATCGTAAAAACGCGAGGAGTGAACACTCTACTCAACGTACTTTGTAGAAAACACTGACAAAAGAATTCAGCGACAAAAAATACACAGAAAAATAAGCAAATGCAACGAGGGCAAAAAGATTGGTTGAATACTGTACTATAGATACGCTGCCTGGTACTATAGATATATCGATATCGAACGCAGCAAAAAATACGAAAAGTTCCAGTAGTGCCCGGTGCGTAGCGCTAGTAGTAATAGAATTTTGGTATTTGTATGGAAGACAAACTAGCATGTTTTAAACACACTTCAATAAGATTCAAAAGACTTTTCAGAAGGATTATAATACTCATACCTATGTAAGGATAACTAAAAGTCGCTCAGCGAGCATTGGAAAAGGGCTATGCTCGGAGTTTCCCTGCGGGATCTAATAAGAAATTAGGAGATTCGCAGGCGAACCAAAGTCACCGACATAGACAGAAGAGTTGCTAAACTGAGCTGGCAATGGGCAAGGTAAAAAGCTCGTAGAACGGATGGCCGTTGGGGCGGAAAGGTTCTCGAGTGGCGACCACGTACTGGGAGACGCAGCATAGGCAGGCCTCCCGCAAGGTGGACCGACGATCTGGTCAAAGTCGCCGGTAAATGCTGGATGAGGGCAGCACGGGACCGATTTGTGTGGAGAACCTTGGGGGAAACCTATGTCCAGCAGTGGACGTCTCCTAGTTGAATGATAAGTGAACACATTTAAAGAAAAAAATACTCAATTTGTAAATCTTCTTCAAAATCGATTAGTAACGAGACTAATCAAGTCAAATTTACAAGTTTAAGTCAAAATCATATTTCATACAAAATTTGAGAAAAACTTAAGAAAATATTATATTTTTTGTATTGATCAATGAATCTATTCAGATTTACAAGTTACACGAAATCATTTTCTATATATTGTTTTAAGGAAGGGGATAATAAAAATCAATCTCCGTTATAAGAAGTTACTCAACAGGGTAGATTTTCAAGCATCAATGAGTTTTGCCCTCGATTAGAGATATTTAGGTCAGTAGGTAATTTTCAATAAGGGACATACAACACAGTACAGTACTTAGGTAAAAATTACTGATTTTGTTTGTAATTTATAGCGTACGGCCTTTTCTGAAATATTTTAATATAATAAAATCGGATGAATAAGGATTTGTTTCCGTTTCTTTGTATCTGGGGCTAGAATGTGAGCAAAAGGATATATTGAAGAGGATTTGTATACAAACAAATAGTAATCACTTAATTTCAGATAGAAATCGTATTAAAAAAGCTTTATTGAAAACTAGCTGTTGCGCGCGGTGTTACCCGCGTAATTTCTAATCCCGCGGGAATTTCGGAATAAAAATAGTCTATGTGCTATTATAGACTGTACACTATCACTATGCCAAATTTCATCCAAATCCGTTTAGCCGTTCTCCCGTGATTGAGGAACAAACATCCAAACTTTCAAATTTATATTAGTGAGGTAGCCATGCCAACTTTGACAGTAGCAAAAATGTCAAGGATGGCGAAATGCAAAGACGAACCTGCATGCCGGTTGCCATATACATTAAACTTTAACATTTTCGTGCGCCATTATTTAAGCTTGTTGTAATTTTTCGATATTTTTATCGAGACCAGCATGATTTAAGGTCTAGTGTATATTTAATGAAAAGTATGATTTGGAAACCTTGCCTTCGCGACACACATTCGTAGTACTACGTCGTAGTATTATCAATGAAATGCCGCGTCGTAGTAGCTGTGTTCATCAACAGCGACTCAAATAGTCCAAAAGTTTTTGATGCTATACCTTTATTTTTTTGCACTGAGTGATACTAAAATAAATATACAGGTACGATTATATCGTATCAAAGAAAATAACATTAAAATTTGGCTGGTGACTAAAAAATAATCCTGTATTTGCTAGTTTCTTAAATCACATGCTAGATAATATGTTTTCTGCTTATTCTTTTAGGTTTCAAATTAGTTATTTAATTCATCTCATGCTTGTTGATATGTTGGTAAACAAATATTTTCATAAACAATCTTATCTTACTAATATTATTGACGACCACTTTGGCGGTGGGATAAACCTGTCTGCCTCAGACGCCAGTGGTTGCGGAATCGATTCCCGCACGGAACAAGAAAAAAAAATGTTCCGTGTCCGGTTGTTTATCTATTTATGTATTTATATTCTAGGTTCCCCCTAGTTCGCTATATGGTATCCCATAACACAAGCTTTACTTACTTTGGGGCCATGTAGTGGGTGTAATTGTCTGGGGATTTTATTTTATTATTACGCATACTTATGACCACACGCCTTTCGGCGGAAAAGACCCGACAATCGGACCAGTCGGTCGGGTATCAGGGCAAGAGAGAAAGAAACCGGCGAAATGTAAAAGTAAATGTAAATGTAAAAGTTTGGATGTATGAATGGATTTGTTCCTCAATCACAGCAGTACGCCTTAACGGAATTGAATGAAATTTGGCATAGTGATAGTGTACAGCTTGCAGTAGCAAATACGCTACTTTTCATTCCGATATTCCCTACTCTTTAATAATAAACGTTCTTTCAAACGGTTAAAACTACAGTTTTAATATTTCCAGTCTTGGAAAATACTATTATTTAGTCCAAGATAATACGATCTTTGTGAGCTGTATATCCCTACTAAACTTTATGTTAATTTAAAAGGTGCGTGAAACTTTTTGAAAAATTTGAGTTTGAAAAAGCACTTGCTTCTTGAACAGAAGCTATTACAATTTACTGTTACTTTACCAAGTTCATTAGTAGGGCTATTAGAGCCAAATTGTCTTTAAAAGTACATGAGCAAATTGGTATTAAAGTGTGTCTGAGGAATTCCCCAGTGTCTTGTTTTCCGAGAGAAAATCTTTTTCTTTTCGCTTGAAAACAAACTCATTGTTTCTAAAACCTAAATATGTAATATTGTATTGAGGTCGTTTGTTGTACTTATTTATATTTATAAATAAGATTGTTTCCAAAATATTAAATGTTTCGTGTGATATATTTAAATGAATTATGAATTACCTCATAATAAAGCTTTAAAGTAAGCTATACAAAAGTTTGTAGCTGGCTGTGTCATGAATTATAGGCATACATAAAACAATGGTCTAAAGAGAGTGTCAAAAATACATATTACACATTATTTAACTCAGTAACCTTTTTGACGACCACTTTGGCGTTGGGGTAAACCAACCAAGGCAGATACCTCAGAAGCACGTGGTTGCGGGTTCGATTCCCGTACGGAACCAGAAAAAAAAAATGTTCCGTGTCTGGGTGTTTATCTATTTATGTATTTATATTCTAGGTTCCCCCTAGTTCGCTATATGGTATCCCATAACACAAGCTATGCTTACTTTGGGGCCATGTAGTTCATGTGATTGTCTGGGGATTTTATTTATTATTATTTATTATTTATAACCTGGTTAATTCTACTTTAACGCTACTACTCGCGCTTGTTCTACATACAACTCATTCGTCAAGACAGCTGTTGACCCTAAGCCCGATATATTCCATTACTCCGTTTCAGTTTTTTCGTATTTGGTAGCTTACAGCCCGTTCACACATGATCCGTTTTACTGGAAACGTTTTACCGGATACGAGTTTTTTTTATCGATGGCGCATGGAGTTGTGTGAACGACTTTACATACATGTAATTACAAAAGAGGTATCCAGTAAAACGTATCATGTGTGAACGGATTGTTACGCATTACTTCCGGCATCCATCATCCGCCATTTGATAAAAATATTTTTAGGTTTCTAGAACTGGATATAGTGCGTTACTGCTCTAACGATGCAAGAATTTCTTTTAATAACCAGATAACACGCGTTACACTTTTTTTAGCATCTTTAATTCCTACTTGATTGATAGTTTTTAAATGGGCTTTAGGCCTTAGTCTTTGGTCTATGGCGCTCATTCGTTCAGAGTGAGGTTAGCTATCAGCCGGAGGTTTATAACGCCCTTGAGCAATAACTCGGTAATCGAAAAATCAAAATTTTACAGGAGAAAAGATTTACTGATTTAATGAAATATCTTTTCGTCAAATGGGACTATTTTGGTCATTGAGATATTAAATGAAAGCAATTTTTTTGTCATTTTTTGATTAGTATAAAATTCCTGTCATTCAAAACTTAGTTATTAATGAAAATATATGATACTCAAAATTCTATAAATAAAAAATTACATCAATAGCACTTTAGGGGTTCTTGCAGTTTATTACATAACAGTTATAGTACTTACAAGTAAATTTATCAAATAACTTATTTCGTAACTTTATATTATGGGCTTCTAGAACGTTATTTTTTATTTTAGGCATAACACAACACGTGATTTTACGCGGATATTGTGGTAATATCAAATAATTTTCAAAACGGTATTGATAGGCAACATAGTTATTGCGAGCAAAAATAGAATACCGATTGTTTTAAAAGTATTTATTTGTTGAAAATTCTGAAAACCTATAGTTTTATCAGGATATTTTTTTTTTTAATTGCAACCTTCGTATGCTTTTCCGGAATATTAGAATTATTTACGCCAATAACTCAGTAAACGCATCTCACCAAAATTTTATATAAATACTTTTGTATAGGTCTATAACATGTTTTTTGCCGACATATTTCTGAATTCAAATTCCCAACAATGAACTTATTAGTCCTGATATTTTTGTAAATATTATTAGGAAAAATCTGAAAAACATTGTTAAGATGTATTCCAGCCCATAGATGCCGAAAATGACATAACAGCATAAAGCCTATAATAGTACATTACCGAGTTCATGTTTGGGGGCATCGAAAATACTCTGTACTCGTTACATGTTTTTCTTTTTGATTTGTGATGTCGAAAATATCAATGCTGTTGTCGTGTGATTAAGAGAGGCCCCAGATTTATGTTTACCCTAAGGCTGTAGTCCTCTATAAAGTTTGGTTTAATTGGGGAGTTGTCTTTTTGTTGAATGCGAATTCTATGGTGAATCAGTCGTTTCTATTTTTGGTTGTTTTCCTTTCTTCTGCAGGACCACCACGATTTTCAGAGGAATTCTTAAGATTCCACAATAAGAAACCCACATTGTTCGTATGTATCATCTTGTCCATCTTCCACGTGACCATATTTTCCTTATTTTGTACTGAAGGATCATATGTTGATCACATGTGTTTTGTAACAGGGTTTCTCCTCTGTCTCTATTTTCCCTTTTTACATCCTTAGATTTCATTAGAAAAAGACATCAGGAGTGTCAAGTGGGAACATGTAGTTACCTTATACCCATGAAAGTAGCTGCTCTCGGTATTTCAAGGAATGTAGTCTGATTATGGAAAAGAAAGTGTTTATTCTAAATTTCCAGGGAAACAAGGTATTCAATTATAACTTTTTTTTAAATAAAGACCTAATTAAGCGATTACTTTGTTATAAGATATAAGTAATGTAAACTTTCAATATGTGAAATCTCAATATATACAACTGTGCTCCAAAACTTTCTTGTTTGATTTCATAGAATGTCTATGTTCTTGTTTGTGTGTTGAGAGGAACTGGCGTTAATTTTTTATAAATTTTGTTTGCTTTCACACCTCTGAGTAGGCCATCCACGACCCGAGGAAGAGCTATCCTCGCTACCACTTAAGACACTTCCATCTGTTCTGGGGATAATCCAGCCTAGTGGCAAGTGACTTTCAACTTCAACGCCCCTTCACACCCCAGAGAAAACAGTCGCACACAATGACTGTACGATATTTTTACTGATAAAAAGATGTGTATTGTGTTTATTATTAAGGAAACATAAATTAAAACCATTTAAAATACTTAGGAAAGATACGGTATGGTAGCACGAAATCCCTTTTTTATAAATTCATGTCATCATTGAAATCATTGAACGAGCATAAACAGTAGGTATGGCACCCATAATATATAACAAAATACCACGCTCAATAAGGGAAATATCTGACAGGAAATTATTTAAATCGGCACTCAATAGCTTTCTAGCCGAAAAAGCTTATTATGATATTAATGAATTTTAAAATGACATGAGATGTAAATAATATTAACTGTACATTTAATGTTCTGCCTACTTATATAAATAATAATAAATATTTTGAAATTATAATTATTATTTCACCTTCTTCAATTTCATAATGTATTTAATTATCTTAAAAAAATATTTTTTCTTAACAATTTGTAATAAGCTTTATTTAATTTTGACATGAAACTGTAATTTGATATTCATATGCCTATGTGGTGAACCGTAGCTGTAAATGACATCAATGTAATACCTATGGCTATAAATAAATGAATGAATTGAATTGAATTGAAAATTGACTCCTTCCAAAGCCTAGTTCAATAATTATTAGATTCTTCGCTAGTTACAATCAATATTCAAAAATTTAAATTCTCTTAATTATTCATCTAAACTTATCTCCATAATAATCTTTGAAAATGCTTATCTGGCATTATGGTCAATGATTTTTGCATTAAATCGCTTATTTTATCAAGGAGTTCCCACGGGACCTAAATATATGCACTCCATTTATTAAAAAAAAGCCACGAAAAATAAGATTTTCACTCAGATTAATGGCGTTTCACTATAATTTTATAAACTAAGTAAAGCTTGGTAAAGTTAAGCTTTAGGTTACCATGTAGCAAACTAGTGGTGAACCTAGAACATAATATTTACTAATCTATGAAACCCATAAAAACACTTTAGACCCGAATCAGTTTTTTCTTTAAAATTGTGCGATGATCTAACACGATCACTCATGAATTACGTAAAAGCAACTTATACCTTTTAGTTTCGGAGCTATACAGCGTGACTATAGGAAGGGAGCGTGTAAATGACATCATTTGCGAGTATTTAAATTCTACTTTCTAAAGTCAGATAATTTTGTATTTTTTTGAAATTTTCCCAAAAGTTTGCCTTTAGACTCGAACAACTTACCAACCTCACAAGTACCTAATGGCTACAGAAAACAAAGCACTTTAGCATGATTTAGAGGTCAATTAAGTGCAATTAAAGTTTTTTTACAAATCACCACGAGTCCTAATATGCCAGAACAAATAGTCCCAGAAGAATGGAATAGGGTTGACCTTAGCGTAAAAAAGACAATACATAAAAGCCTATTTCCTTACCTTTCAACAATGTACCTTTACTTTGTAATTGGCAATAAATCAAACGAAAAACGGGTATCGTCATTCACTTAAGAGAATTTTGCATGAAATTGAAAAATGTTTTTGTTTTAAAAGTGGTATTCTCGGAAAGCTAATGGACTAAAAAACCACGGCGGTTTTTTTTTCACCCTTTTGTAATTTTTTTAAGGGCAATATCTTTTTTCTGAGAATTTATTTCCGGCTAAAAGCGATGTAACTTAAACACAGGCACATATTTATTACTTATTAATGATAATTTATAAAAATATGGATTAATAAAAAGTTGTGCGAGTCTTAATGCAAACTTTCGGGAAAAAATCAAAAATGTACAAAATTATGCCTATCTCCAAAACTGTTAGACTTAACCTATAGAAAGTCGTCTTTAAATACTTGCAAATGATAACATCTACACGCTCTGTTCCTATGGCGGGTCTTGTGCTAGTCACCCTGTATAACGGAGGAAATATAACGCGACAAATACAAAATAAATACATCTTTTATTTTAGAAAAATAAAGAATGAGGTACCCAACACACATTGGTTCTAAACACAATTTAACTTTCAACATAATGCTTCCACACTTACAATAAAAAACTCATTTTTATCGTAGTTTAGTCAGCATTTTAACATAACTGCGGAGCCATGAGGATTTATGAACACTTACGGGCCTTTTCGTCCTGAGATAAATTTTTTGAAATTTAGGAAAGATTTTAGAGGTTTCTAGTTTTGAAACTCCTCTATTGTAGAATGAAAATAACATACTTTATGAGTTTACATACAAAATTCAACAGATAGAAGAATGTTGGAATGAACTGGGTAGTCAAACGTTTCAAAACGTCAAAGTTTTTGACGGAAAAATATACCTACTTAATTTTTTTTATGTAGGAGCGATTATATTTAGAAAGAGACTTTAAGTTAAGGGTGGTTGTTTATCAGGTTGACCCCGAATAGTTCTATAATCGAACGAAAGTTACTCGGATTAGTCGTACTTTAGGAAATACATTATTCATCATCATCACAACTCTTTGTAATGAGCCCACTGCAATGCATTAGTCTCTCCCCTCCCCTGGGTGACGAGGAGGTTTAGGCCATAATCCACCAAGCTGGTCCAGTGCTGGGTGGTAGATGCCAGAACTTTCGGGGCGCCTTAATTCGCCTTCTGACAAACCCTAACGACCAAGTACCCGGGACCGACTGCTTAACGTGCCCTCCGAAGCACGGATGTCGTCGTGAGAAATGAATGGTCGTCGGTCACCCATCCAAGTACCGAACGTGCCGAACGTTGCTTAACATGTGATATCGTATGATACACGCATTAACCATGGCGCCACGACGAAGACACAATTATCAAGAGGCAATAGACATATTCTTAACTGATCGTACTGGGACAAAGAGCAGTCGTGTGCGTATAGAGCGTTTCTATTATATATTACGCATATCAAGAAACAGAGTTGAAAACAGTCAATTCACTATAGACCAATTGCTACTATAATGCTTAGTAGGCGGTTTATAAACTTCTTCGTGGAAAACCTTGGGGGAGGCCTTTGTCCAGTTGTGGACGTCTCCTGGCTGAATGATGATGATGATGAAAAGGAATTAAAAGTGCAATACTCCTATTCGTAATTTAATGTTATGATAGAGTGCTAACAAGCACATGAGTTCAGATTATATCAATTAATAGGTGTCATCGCTTATGGCAATTAAAGGGGGAACTACATATTCATAACTGATCATTGAGAGGCAGACACAAAGTCACTTGCTTTACAAATCTTTTTAAATCTTTATCAACGTAGAGATCACGGGGTAGAATTACTCAGAACGGTAAGACATACGCAATAAGGTACGGATCACAATTACTATTATACCCAGTAAGCAATCAATAATACAAGAACATCACTAACCCACTTGTGTTTCCATACAAAACCCCCTTACTTACATGTAAACAATACACGCAATAAACCAGGAATAAATAGCAAACAGAAATAATTTAATCAATACGATTCCATTGTTTCATCAACAATAGTTCGATTATAGGGGACTGAATTATTAGTTTCGAGATGATATTTGACCCATTTCCACTTTTATCCCGAAAACAATACAGTCCTCTTTGATTTTAACCAAATAACATTACGTTTATTTATATTTTATCTCCGGCAACTGTTTATATGGAAATTTTACGATTTAATGTGGGATATAAAAACTTTATTTGCATTTCTGTTTTTAAATATTTTAAATGTTCATTAAATATGAGATAAAATACTAGGTATTTTCTGAATAAAACCATAATATCGGGTATTATACATATCGTAATTAGTGGCGGAGCCGATATGGGTGCTAATAGTATAGGCTAATTCCAGTCAAAATTATTATTGGACCTAATGTCCTAAAGTTAATCCTTTCCAAGATATAATATCTATACTAATATTATAAAGTTGAAGGGTTTGATTGTTTGTTTGGTTGAACGCGCTAATCTCTGAAACTGCTGATTCGAATTGAAAAATTATTTTTGTATTCGATAGTTCATTTACTAATAGGAGCGAAGTTACAAAGGAAAATGTTGTGAAAACGGGGAAAATTATTCAATTTTGAGAGCCTCCATTGCGTACCCTGCGTAAAAGGTTTAAGTAACGCAAACATAATATATGACGGAATCATTCCTGTTTAAAAATTCTAAAAAAGTCCGCCACAACATATACCTATCTTTTAAGATTGACTCACAATAACCATTTTTATGGTTATGATTCGTGATAGAAGATCAAACGAACTTCTTAAGTGAAGTTCGATCGATATTATATGAGTTGCTTCATTCGAAGATATATTCATTTACCAAGTAGTCCCTTTGACTCACACGGTAGCACGCACGAATTTAAGAGTTATGAAATGACTAAAAAGGTCAAAACACGTGTTTTCGATCGTTTTAGTTTAAATTTTTCACACCAGTCTGGATCCATAGGATGCGCCTCTGTCGAGCTCATTATTTTAGAGTTCTTAATTTTATAGTTATGGCAAAACTTTAAGGGCAATAGTTTACTACATTGACAGGGCGGGTGGGACCTTAATGTATATCTTCGAATGAAGCAACTCATATAATATCGATCGAACTTCACTTAAGAAGTTCGTTTGATCTTCTATTATATTTCGTTGCTTCATTCTTCAGATATATTCATTTACCAAGTAGATGTTCAGAGCATGAGGTAAAGTTTTGCTTTATAAAAATTCATTAACTAATATTCAACAGTTGTTTAATCAACTCAATGTAAATGTATAACTTTGAAACATTTTGTTTATATGCATACTGAATAAAATTACTTAAAGTAAATTAATAATTAAGGATCAATAAAGGAGTTTACTTCTACATTTGATTGAAAAACTGCCCTTCCAAAATTACTTTTATTGATCGACCATGGGGCGGTTATAAAACTTAGCGAATGTTTGAGACTGAGCGGTCCTGCAGGCCGTGCTGCGAATGGCTAGCAGCGATAGGCCGCCACGCGCTCTGGCCGCGGACGTTGCTGCGCGTGCCGCGTACTGTGAGCGCTGAACGCCGCGCGCCGCCGCCACGCCCGCGCCGCTAGACCCCATGACATGCTTTATCCGGCGACTGATAGTCGGTGAGATCGTTGTTTTGTAAGGTCGCTTTGGTTTGACTATAAGGCAATCTACACGCTCTGGCCTAAGTTAACTCGTTACAAATAACTAATTTTCTAAAGCTAATGCAGGGCATATACAGGAATGGCATGTTCATGGAAATATGGCAAAACTAGAGTTGGTTACTAGCAGTAGCTGAAATTATAATCAAATCCAAATTCCCTATTTTGATTTCATTTGCAAAAATTATAAGAGAAATTGCACACGGTGTGCTAGTGGCCTAAAAGCCAGTAAAAATACCAGTTACTGTGTGTGTACTTTGCTCAAGAGTTAAATAACTATTGGGATACCATTTTGAAATATAATCTTAAAACGACTTGAAGATCTTAATCTTAAACCAAGTGTAATTGTGTTATGTTGGTAATGGCCTTAACCTAAGGTAATGGATTAATTAGTTCATGTGATCCTATATTGTTTCCTAATAATAAGGCCAACCTATGACTATTTACTATATCTATTAACTGTTTTTATTAGTTTTACTTTAATTGTTCCTTAAAAAATGATAAAATTCAGTGAAATCGAACGATTAAAGATATCTCCACTGTTATTGTGACAATAATTCTAGTACCGATACGTTGTACCGTGCTACGTTGTACTGAGCTTAAGTTTTGTTAGAAAGCGACGAGACCACGACTAGGTACTGTGGTGACCGCCTACACGTCTTCTCTTAATGAAACCGAGCCGGGAAGACTCGCTGGTTCGTTCTGGAAAGATAAATAATTTCTTTTCAAAATCGTTAGCTCAGTAAAAGAGCACTCGTTCGGCAAGCCAGAGGTCCCAGGTTCATGTACTGATCGGGTCTTTTTTTTTTTTTTTATTTATTTTTCCCGTTACCTATTTAAGAATAATTGAGCATTATTAAATGCAAAAATTTCAAAACGGCTTGAATGTTTTAATTTAAAGCAATTTGGAGAGAGAGTAAACGCGTCTATAACCGTAGCTTCAAGATCTCATTACCAAGAAACCTATAGTGAGCATTTAACATTGGTGCGAGAAGCAAACAGATTTACTTGAGGTTGACTGAAAATTTTGATACGCATAATTGGGTAGTGCTGTATTTTTTCCCGAGTTGATATACGGAGCAAATAGTCAAATATTCATTTTCTCAAACTATTACCAAATACTTTTAGCTAATGCATTTAAATGAGGAAATCGAATTCCTCCCATTAAATTAATATATATATAGTACCAACATACAGCGCAAACGTGTTTATCCTTCGCAAAACACTGTAACCCAGGCTGTGACGCAAATATTCGCTAAATATTTCTATGACAAGATGTCTTTCACATGTTTTTCCACCACTGTAAATCTTCTAAAATCTTACTATGTATTTGAATTTTTTTTTCGTTATTATTGCTATTTTTGAGAGCTTTGTATCTATCCTTTCGAAAGTTTGAGTGGTAGTATAATCACTAATATTTAACCGTTGGACAGGCTGAAGTTAATGGTTAGTTAGTTGTGAATTGTGCTAATTCTCTGATGGTGCAACACCTTACTTTTTAAAATTTGTTCCTTACTTTTTAAAACTGAATTTAGGATGGCAACACAGATTTGAGATAGTGAACACTGATTGAAACTGGTTGATTCGATATATGTTTTTATACGTGTTGTTATTTATGACAAATTGTTTACTTCGTATTTCACTTTTTTCTTGCAAAATCACTGGTTATATTTCCACGGAGCAGTATTAATTATCTTTACTAATATTTGCAATTCACTTTGAGTTAATTTTAATATGTTGATATGCGACTTTGTTATAACTTTTCCAAAAATCTTTAAGAGACCTCGTAAACACTGTATTCATTTGACAGATCCGAGTTGAAGTCCTCAAATTCATAAGTTTGTGGTAAAAACTGAAATCGTAATTATTTACGATGTTCCTTTAATATAGGAACTAAAAGATAAGATTCTCTGAAATTAATGCAAGCTAAAAAGGACTTTTTTGTCACTATGCTCAGGGAGGTTCTAAAATGTTCTTTTAAAATGTGATTTGTTATTAAGGAATTTATAAAATTTGTATAAGATTTAAAATAAATCTTTTGTCTCCATTTGATTTTGGTGCAAAAAATATATTCGGAACAAACTGATCAGACTGAGAAGAGCAGGAGACTATTGCTCCTAGATTAATTGATTTATCTATGGAGAGAGCCTATCTCGAAAGCCTGATTTTATTTAGGAGCAAAATTGTTTATAGGAGTTACGATTTGTATAACTTGACAGATTTTTGGAAATGAGACGCCTTTGGAGATCCACTTTAAACTAACAGAGTCATTGGTAATAGCTGTACCAGAATTATAAAAATACGCCATTTTATTGATTTATTTATTTATACTTCATTGCACACTTACAAAATAATAAAAGGAAAAGAATACATTAGAACAAAAACAGTTTTGAAAGGTACAATAGGCGGCCTTATCGCTATAAAGCCATGTACCTGCGTTAACGATGGGCTAGGTAGGGATCATTGTCTCGTTGATATCGTCCACCGAGTTCGGGGGCGTAGCGCTGACAATAATACTGTTGCGTAGTTGCGAGCCGATATTCGGTCCAGTTACCTTGAAACCGCGGGCGTGGGTTCGCTTGACATGTGGATATTTTAGGCATGTCAACATGCTTTTTTATCCCTTTCTTCATTTTCCAATATGTTAACAAATCTAGACCTTCATGGCAGTTTCGTTCTTGTTTCAGTTTCAAAAAAAAAAATGTAAATCAGACAGAACTCTGCAATTCTCCACTAGGAAATTTATTATGTTTACTTTAATATCCAACTAAAGAATAGTCATAGCTTGGCTTATGGCTTGTTGTTCCGAGCCCAAGTGCTAACCTTCAAATTTTTGGTTTCAGACTAAGGGTTTTCAATAATCTGGTTGATCTTAAACCTCTCTGGGTAGCCCTTTGCGCAATAACGGCAGCCATCTTTGAGTTAAATCTTGGTGAATACATTCGCCATGTTTAGGGCCTTTGTTAACGGGAACTACCAGAACCGTTAAGATTTAAATTGGAAGCGTTTGTATTTCCGCTTGAATTATTGCTGTTTCAGATGGATCTTTTGGTTACAGTTGACGTTCTATCTCCGAAATCTAGTTTAGTTTTTGCTTCCATGCTGGACTGGGAGCGAAAGAAAAACATAGAATGCGCCAGCTGGTTCTCTTCCCGGGCAAGGGACAGAGGTTTTAAAGGCGTTTTTGTGGGCGATAGGCGGACCACCTATCACTCCAATAGTCTCTCCATCTTTATAATACCTCCAAATTTGTCAAAAGTGACATCAGATGGTCTTGTAACCTCTGGTGTTCTGCCTACCCCATAAGGGATACAGGCGTGACGTTATGCATGCATGCATGCGTATTAGTTTTTATTTGACCTCCGTGTCGATTTATCAAATCAACATCCTGGGTACTACCTCCGTGTCGATTTAAAAAATCAACATCCTGGGTATTTTATCCTTCGTGTTAACGCTAGTTATAAGTTCCTGAAGATATTAAACAGTTTCCTTGAATATCGTTGTATTTGAATACCTCCGTGTCGATTTGTAAAATCAACATCCGGGTACCGCCTCCGTGTCGATTTAAAAAATCAACATCCGGGTGTTTTATTCTTCGCGTTAACGCTAGGTTAAGATCCTGGAGACATTAGATGCTTTTCTTGAATATTGTCTGTATGAAATCACTCGTCTATGATTTTTTCCGCTCCAACCTTCTAAGCTTGCGTTTATAATATTCTTCTTTTCTTCGGCCGTCTTCTTCGGCATTTTTATGACAGGTGTACTTGCTACCGCGCACGAAAAAGGAATGAGCTCGACAGAGGCGCATCCTATGGATCCAGACTGGTGTGAAAAATTTTAACTAAAACGATCGAAAACACGTGTTTTGACCTTTTTAGTCATTTCATAACTCTTAAATTCGTGCGTGCTACCGTGTGAGTCAAAGGGACTACTTGGTAAATGAATATATCTGAAGAATGAAGCAACGAAATATAATTGAAATTAATGTATTAATTTGCGATGGAGTTTCATCAATATACTATTAAACCTTATCCAATTTAATACATTATTTATCATAATTGTAAACAAAATTGTCTTTGACTCACTTGATTTCAATCAGTATCTTGGGAGATATCGTAATTTCAAAATAACTCTACAATAAAATAGGTAGGTATGTTCGTTAAAACGCGGGCGCCCGAGCGAGTGATTCGCTGTCATGGCCGCCGCTCGAGCTGTTAATTCTCCGAGATACCTACCGAATCTGGCTGCCTATGGCCATATTCCCTCAACTTTTATTATTTCACTTGGAAATAGGAGTTATCTGAATGAACCACCAAATGTGTGTAACGGTTCGGAGTCAGACTACTTACAAGTTTAATTTCTGCGCAATAACTTTCTATTCCTACTTTATTTTCGAATCGGTGACTAAGCCCGAGCTTGACCTCATTGTTACCTGATGGTACCTAAGTGTTAATGAGGTCGAAGATGATAGCAAACGGGCTTATAATAGAAATGGCTCTTCATACAAAGTTTTCGTTACGCATAACCGCTGCAGTGGTGATATTTGGCGGCAAATTTCAGTCAGGCGAGACGGTCAGTCCACCAAGTGGGGCTCACTCGGATTAGTCACTTTTCACAACTGTTGGGTTATTCTAAGGGTAAATTAGGGGTGATAACTAAATTAATGTCAAATTCAATTAATGCTAAGTATTTCACATGAGCAGGTAAAAGCTACGAAAGCTACAACTACGGTCGGTATAAGAATTGTAAGTTGTAACTTCAATGACATGACGTTGAATATTGAAATGCTTTATAGGTACGCCTAGTAGCTAATTCTACTGTTCGTAGAATAAACAAACATACATACATAACTTCACACCTGTATAACTCATGAGATAGGCAGAACACCAGAGGCTATAAAACCATATGATAAAGAAAGAATATTGCAGTGACAAGGGGTCAGCCTTTCGCCCACAAAAATGCCAATAAAATCTCTATCCCTTAAATGACTCTTACAGTATGCCCGGGAAGACAAGCAGCTGGTACATTCTGTGATTTTCTGTTACTCTCAGTCCAGCGTGGAAGTGACGAACGAACAGTTTTTTTTTTATATTGAAGCGTGGCATTAGTAGATAAGAGGTTAAAGCGTTAGGATTGCCAAAAAAAAACTAAACCATAGTAAAATTAAACATGGGAATAGGAATTCTAAGGAAATGCTCCTGGTAAAAGTACTGGCGGCTTATAAAAGGTGGGACTTAAATAATAAATTCGAAAGATAGTTAATATGTAGTAGAAAAGTTTGCTATGTTGACAGGGCTATTTCGACGAAATTTAGAATAGTTTAAGTTTAAATTTCAAAGAGGATAACATAATATTATATGTATATCCAACACCGATAACAAGTATTCACGCGGACGAAGTCGCGGGCAACAGCTAGTATATTATATACAGTGTGTTAAGTATCGGATTTCCGATGCTGCACCCACGTACTTATAGTTTATTAAATTTCATCGACAAAATACTATACAATGAGGGGTTGCACCCTTCACCCCTCTGAATGACAGCCATTTTAAAATTTGATGCCTCGTATTTCAACTATATAGTTCATTGAAACTATTTTTGTTTTTAATGTTCATGTCGCCCCAATACACAAATGTGGTTTTATTTGTAAGATTATGATATTTGCTGGTATTTAAAGTAATCGTTGTTAAGAAATAATGCACGATAATCCATTAAATCCTATAGTTTAGCCGAAAAACTTGGAAAAATTACACTAATATGTAAGTTAATGTGCGTTTCCTAAAAAACCAGCCCCTTACATAATCTTTTTTCCATTCACTTTGTTCGCGAAATGGAATGCAATATTGCGCTGGTAAAACCGCGCGCAACAGCTAGTTAATTAAAATAAAACAAAACGGACCCTGTATATAGTCCGCCTATAATAGTCAATTATATTTTAATAGCAGATTAAGAATGATGAGTGGAAAAAAAAAATTCAAATATATTTTCCATAAATTAAAATTTCAAAACCCTTATCAGTGAGTAAAATTTAAGTTTAATCTTTATTTTATGACTACATACAATAAGATGGAATCTTTTTTATTACTTGCTGTGCAGTCATAAGCTACAGATAAAAACTTCAATTTTGATCACTTAGAAGAATCTTGAAATTTTAATTTATGAAAAAGGCTAAAAAAAAAAAATTTTTTTTTCGAAATTCAGATTCACTCATTCTAAATTAAAAAAAATATTAAAATTATGTGACTACCCTATATAAAAAAAAATATGCACATTTCTTGTCGCTCACCTTAGAAACAGGAGGCTCACAAGTTGAGTTTTCCTTTTAACTTATTTCGACAACAGTAATTGGATTTACTTTTCACGGCCTTAGTCACGACACCATCGAATCTGCCTTGACATATATACGGTAATCAAAATCTGATTAGATAATTAAGTGAAGCAGATTTTTATCTTAAGTGTTTTTTTACATTAAATACGAGAGATAAGATTTAAAAAACTTTGTATCTCTTGTATTTATTGGTTAAGTGCGTTTTTTGACCTTTCTGATAGTTTAATTATATTTATCTTTTTTGGTTCCATGCTGAACTGGGAGCGAAAGAAAAACATAGAAGGTGCCAGCTGCTTCTCTTACCGGGTATACTGTTTTATTGGCGTTTTTGCGGGCAATAGGCTGATTCCCTGTCACTGCAATAGTCTCTCACCACCATTATGATACCTCCAAATTTGTCAAATGTGACATCAGATGGTTTTACAGCTGTTGGTGTTGCCTACTCTTAAGGGATACGTGAAGTTATGTATGTATGTATGTATCTTTTTTGGTAAGCGGCGTGGAAAGCGTTTAAAGTGTAGTGATTCTGAGTTGGAGAGTAAGTTCCTTCCTTAGTTCTAGAAAAGAGAATCTGTATCTTTATTTTTTGTTTTTTGTTTTATTTTATGTATAATGAATAGAGTCAACTGTATTGTTTTGTGTCCAAATTCAATTTGTTTTATTTCCTATGTAATTAAGGGTAAGACTGAAAACCAGCGCTGTCAGGTGTTTTTATTTTATCATGAACTTTGTCTTTAAGAAACCAGTAGGTACGTTGAAAGTAGAAACATACAACAAGCGGCCCGATCTTAAACTTAAAGACACTGTCAGCTCATTTTGTCTTAACCCTGAACGCTACACTCGAAACTGAGAAACAGATGGAAGTGATGTTTATGACTTTTCCCACCTATCAATCTGACGCCTGAAAAGTCAGTGTTTTTAAGCATGATAAGCAAAATATTCCTAAAATATCAATTTTTTTACGGGTTAAACCATGCAAAGCTGCTTGTTAAGTAAGTATTAGTTCGATGTTTATATGTTATTTTAGTTTATCATTATTTATTATTATTCTAATATAGTAATTCAATATTCTTATATACATAAGTATGGAATGAGAATGGATAAATATTTAATACCTGAATATATCAACGGCATGCCACAGAATCTACAAGAGCTGTATGCCAACGAATCTAAATATCGTTGTACATTTAAAAAAAACATAAATATTTAACAGTGTAATGTCAACAATTTAATTGTGTAATGTTAATTAACAACTTAAACTGAGAAAAGACTCACCTCACCCAGATAAACCGTAATGGTTTTTGTGGTTCGGTAACGTATGTTTTATAATGTACCTTTTTTTTCATTTTGAACAATAAACTAAAAAAATATATATATCTATCTTATACTTATAATAAATCTGTAGAGAGGTCAATTCTGTACATGAAATATATTTTCAAAATAACTATCAGGGGGTGATTAGTGATCGATACTGATGCCAAAAATGCAATCAGTAAAATTTTTGTCTGTCTGTCTGTCTGTGTATGTTCCTTATAGAAACAAAAACTTCTAGACGGATTTTGGTAAACTTATTCTTCATATCAGTCCTATGTGTAACATTGTCGCTTGTATTTTTTTGCTGATTAAAATTGTAAAAGTTTATAAATTCCCAAAAATAAGTTTTGAAAAACCTGTATTCTTGAACAGTGCGTGCGTAAAAGTGTAGGCAGTGATTAACTAGAATCGTAAATGTAAAATCTTGTTGATAAACATTGAGCTAGCTTCGCAGTGAAATCACAAAGGATTTAAAGTTTTGGATTTCGAGTGTCATATTAGTGTTTTATTCTACTGTTTTAGTGTAACTATTTAAAAAAAAAATAAGAGTAGTTAAGAAAAATTGATAGAATTAAATAGCTATAAAAATAAAACTTTGATACAGCGCCATCTATCATTTCGTGTAAGAACCTCTTGAACTTGATAGATACTTCTTTGATCTCATTAGAAAATCGAAATGAGTAAATGCGGTGCTTGCATTGACGCTAACCAACAGGTGACGCTACTTGTTATAAGTGCAAAAGTATTTATCACAAGCTTTGTGTTGCGCTTAATAACTCGAAGCCGGCACCTAAGCAATGGCAATGCCCAACATGCGTGACAAAAATACCAAGACACGACAACACTAACACACCTGTCAAGGTTCATTTAGAAGATTCGCTTGATACTCAGGATTTCTTGTTGAATAAAGAGCAAGTAACAATGGGCGACTTAATAGAACAAATGAGCCTATTTCACCTAGAAATCAAACAAATTGGTAAAGTCATTTCTACATTCCGTAATGATATGCTGGAACTAAAAGAGGACATAAAAATCTGCAAAAGCAACAGCGAGCTAGCCATCGAAAAAATTAAAAAGGTAGAGGAACGCATCGAGTTATGTGAGAATCATAATAATGAAAAGATAGCTGAGTTCGAGACTACTTTGATAAATATCATAAATCAAAATAACATCAGAGAACAAGAACTTATGAAGAATGACTTAGAAGTGTTCGGTATTCCAGAGAAAAGCGGCGAGAACCCTTGTCATATCATACAAGTGGTTGCCACCAAGTTAGGGTGTCAGCTAGAAGCAACCGACATAGTGGACGTTTACCGCGAAGGGCCGCGCCGCATCGTCACCAGCGGCGCTGAGCCCGCCCGCCCGCGCCCGCTCGTGCTGCGTGTCTGCCGACGCGACGTGCGAGACCGTCTACTGCGGGACGCGCGCACGCGCCGAAACCTCACCACCCAGGACATGGCTCTTAACTGTAAGACTAGCAAAGTCTACATCAATGAAAGACTGACAGGCGAGAACAAAAAGATTCTGAATAAAACCAAGACGGAAGCTAAATTAAAGGGTTGGAAGTACGTCTGGGTTAAAGACGGGAAAGTTCTAGTTCGTCGGGAAGAGGGCGGTAAGGTGCTTCGCATCTATAAACAAGAGGATATTGTTAAGGTTTTTGGATAGCATCACATGTCTGCATACACACTAACTACTTAAAGAAAATTAATAACAATCATCTACTAAAGTTTAAGTACTTTCTCTGCCTTAATTTAAAGTTTAAATATTTTGTCAATAATATTAAATTATTTGTTTACTATAATTTATCGAGTGTGAAAAAACAACAAAACGTTTATTCCTTATCATATATATTAATGTATCACTTGGAACTCACTAACACAAACATTAAAGTTATTTTCTTAAATAAATTAATATTTAAAAAAGAAACATGTAATTTAGATTTAAATTCTTCAAAACAAACACCTCATGTATTGTTTAGTTATAATCAACTTTATTTTATAGTTATTATTGTAAAAAACCCTACAACTTATACAGCACTCATGTCTTCACCACCATCATACTATTACAATATTTTACAATGGTGTTTTCACACAAACATATTTTTTTCACAATGCCTATACTATACAAATATGCACTATTACACACCTTTACTTTTTGTAGAAAAGAACAATAAATATGTATATATTCATCCTATTATATATTTTCTATCTTCTTTGCAGCACTGTTGGTTTTCAAAAATGCAAATTACAATTATTGTGTTATTTTTAATAATGATTTTATTGATTTTTTATACAACAAGCTTTATAATTCTCAAAGCAAAATATATGTTTATAGCTTTGCGTGAATTACTCTTTTATAATTCAACATATCTATATAAAATCACTGTTGAAATTATGACTATGAATAATGCAACTAAAAATGAACAGTCTAAATAACAATATTAATGAAGATTTAGATAATAGTGGTCAAATTTTTTGCCATCGTATGAATGACCCTTTAGAGTATATGCAGCTTGTTGGTCAAAACAATAATGAAAAGCCTTTCACTGTTTTAAATATAAACATTTGTAGCATAAACCATAACTTAGATAGACTCGTGGTCTTCCTATCAAAGTTTTCTTATAAGTTAGATGTTATCGTCCTAACTGAATGTTGGACGAATAATAATCATTCTGGTGATCCATCGACTTTAAACGGTTATCAAATGTTCTATTCCAAAATTAGACTTAACCAAAACGATGGTGTTGTAGTATACGTTGCTTCAGAACTATCCGTAACCGTCTCTGAACCCATACTACAAGAAGGTAACTGTTTGATTGTTGACATTGATAGCAAATATACTGTTATTTGCTCATATAGACCACCGGCATTTAGTAATCCTCAAAATTATATAATATCATTAAATAACTTACTAAGTGGTCTTAACAGAAACAATTTGATACTGACTGGTGATATTAACATCAATCTCCTAGATGAAAACTTGGCGTCTGTACAGGACTATTTGGATGTTATGGCTATGCATGGTCTACATCAGGGTGTAAATCGTCCCACTAGAATAATATCGAACTCTTGCTTAGATCACTCTATGGTCAAATCCAAAAGAGTCTTTCATACATATATTTTTGAACCGATCACTGATCATTGTCCTGTACTTTTATCCATACAAAAACCTAACATAAAAAAAAAATATTGCTTACAAGAAAGAATTAGTACTTATATGGACAAGATAGTAGAAGGTATAAATATGATTCAGTGGGAAGAATTTTACGCCTTCACTTGTGCTAATAAAGCCACAAAGTTCTTAGTAACAAATATACAAAATATTATTAAAGCAAATACAAGACGTACTAAAATAAGCAAAAGAATGCTCCCATTGAAACCATGGATAACTAGTAGTATTATAAAGTGTATTAGGAAAAGAAATAACTTACATAAAAAACTAAAATCAAATAACACAGAAGTAGAGTTACGGGAATACTATAAAAAATACAGAAACATATGCAACAAATTAATTAAAGATCAAAAAACTTTTTATTATAAAAACATACTTGAAAGCTCACCAAACTTAAAAGAAACATGGAAAATCGTTAAAGAGGTAGGAAACCTACAAAAAGTACGAGAAAATTGCAGTGACCTAATTCGAATAAAAGACAATGCTAAAGAGTCATTAAATGAAATAAATAATTATTTCACAAATATAGGAAGTAAACTAGCAAATGAAACACTCACTAAAATATCTGACACAGCACCCAACTTAGCCAAAAAATCTAAATCCAGCACTACACCAGAGAAGTCTTTATTTCTTACACCTACAGACGCTAAAGAAGTTAGTAGTATAGTCGACACATTGAAAAAGACTCGTGCCTACGGTGATGATAATATTCCGACTGATGTTGTGATCATGAACAAAAAAGTATTGTGTGGCCCCATTGCCTTTATATGCAACTTGAGTTTCGAAACAAGCACATTTCCTGATAGTTTTAAAATAGCTATTATCTGTCCCGTATTTAAGGCAGGTGATAAGGCTTTGCCGTCTTATTATCGCCCCATTTCTTTGTTACCAGTTCTATCGAAAATCCTTGAAAAACTTGCAAATAAAAAGCTAATGAACTTCTTAGAGAGTAATAAACTTTTGGCCAATAACCAATACGGCTTTCGAGCAAAACGATCCACTGAGGATGCAGTCCTTCATTTAACCTCGTTAGTCA
Source organism: Stenoptilia bipunctidactyla (assembly GCA_944452665.1). NCBI lineage: Eukaryota > Metazoa > Arthropoda > Insecta > Lepidoptera > Pterophoridae > Stenoptilia > Stenoptilia bipunctidactyla. The sequence continues at coordinate 3,872,832 of OX101748.1, read as the reverse complement.
CAGAAAACCTTGACAAAGGTAATAAATGCGTGGGTGTCTTTTTAGATCTCCAAAAAGCATTCGACACAGTGTCAATTCCTATTTTGTTAACACGTCTGGAGAATCTTGGAATCCGAGGAGGCCCACTTGCATGGTTCGAAAGTTACCTTAGCGGAAGAGAACAACTAGTACGAGTCGAATTGCATTCAAGTGACCGCTCTCATTGTACTTATGGCGTACCTCAAGGGAGTACACTCGGACCAACTCTTTTCCTTTGTTATATAAATGACTTGTGCAAGTTACCTATTCCGGGCGCGGATGTTTTGGTATTTGCTGACGATACTGCTGTTATTTTTCACGGATCTACCTGGGAGGATGTACGTCGAAGGTGCGAGTCAGGTATGGCAGTTATAACAACTTGGTTAGAAAACAGCATTTTAACTTTAAACACTTCTAAAACAAAATACATCTGTTTTAACATGACGAATGCCACTAATCCACCAACTAACTACGATATTAAAATTCATACATTCCCATGTAATCGTAAGATGGTTCCGGACTTGTGTCTTTGCGCTAACTTGGTACAGGTGAACAGTATACGATATCTTGGTGTTATAATAGATTGGCGGCTCAGTTGGGAAGAACACATAATTCAGCTATCAAAACGCACCAGGAAATTAATTTACGTTTTTAAAAATTTGAGATCCGTTGCAAGTACATGTCTATTAGTCCAAATATATAAAGCTATATGCGAATGTGTTCTTTCCTACTGTATATGTGCATGGGGAGGAGCTGCGAAAACGCACTTGATTGTGGTTGAAAGAGCTCAAAGGGTAGTTTTGAAAGTCATGTTCTGCCTTCCAATGCTATTTCCAACGTGGGAGCTATTTAATAAAGCTGGAGTACTCTCATTAAGAAAATTGTTTATTCTCCATTCAATCAAGAGGTACCATACTAAAACTATTCCATTCTTGCCACCAAACAGCAATCGTAGAACACATCTTAGACTACCTGATCTGAAAAGTACATTTGCAAGAAGGCATTATAATTATCAGGCACCGCGTTTGTATAATCTATTGGAAAATAAAGAGAAAACACGTAAATACAAATGTACTAAACTTAAATTATTTATTTGCACATATCTTTCACATTTAGATTATGATGGTGTTGAAAACATGATAGACACATAATATTTTTCACACTCACACACAAAACCAATTCCGCTCATATTAAGACACCAATTTTATATCAGCTATGGTAAAATCACTCAAGATGAACCTGGTGATCTGTAACACAGGAGTCATCCTATTTCAGACACCAGCTCCTAGCACACTGATTTACTTTTGTTGTCTCTAGTTTAAGAAAAAATGTGTATGGAGAAATAAAATTTTATTTTATTTTATTTATTTTATACTCCTGAGCAGGTTATAGTATACTTATTACCACGCTACAATCAATAGAAGCAGAGCAGTGAAGGGAAATGTTGGAAAAACGGGAGAAGTTACTTCATTTTTTAAGCTTCCGTCGCGAGTGCAGTCTTAATGGTTAAAGCTACATAGAAATCATGTATGACAGAAATATTCTTCATAAAATTATATAAAAATATCCCACAGTTATGTCTATATTTTATGGTTGACTCACAATAACACGTGTAAATCCCGATAGCTTAGCAGTTCGGAGCTTTCTGATTATATTTGTTTACTCTTACGTTTATAATACTCTCACTCATCCCTAATTAAAAAAACAATATTATTACCTATTCAATAAAAAAATATATCATAGAAATCGGTATAGAAACACCAAACTTATACATGAAATACGCGATGGGTTATTACCATCGCGCGTGAATACTGAATGATATAAGGATTATTTTTGCGTAACGGTTGCCGCGCTCGACGCGGCTCGCGGCGGTAGGGTATAAAAAGGCGGGAGGCAAGCGCAAGCTTTTGCGCGATTAAATATAGGTAGGTACAGAAGGAACAAGCGTTACATTACCTGTCAAATTTCCCCAACCAATTTTAACTTATTATCGAGGGCATAGAGTTTAAATTCAAGTAAAAAAATTTGACAGATTTGTAACGCTTGATGTACTGCCTTCTGTACATACAGAGATAATATGGAAATCAAGGTTTTGTTTATTTCATGATCGTTTTTGCCTCTTGGAAGTCAGAAACCTTAAATTTCTTCGGAATAACAAATTACATTAATATTGGCTTAGCCGTTTGGCAGTGAAAAGCAGCCATACATAACTATAGGCAGTATTGTCTGTACACTGATAATGGCTGGATGGATGGATTTTTGCTATTCTTTCACGCAAAAACTACTTAGCTTTACCTAGAATATCAATAAGCTAAGTATTAAGTTACTAAGAATTAAATAAAACACTTTTTCACCGGATTAATGGCGTATAATTTATATTTTAAATTTTAACTCGACGTTTCGGTGTCTTTGCAGACCCCGTGGTCACGAGCGACTGTTAAAATTTATGATGTAAATATACGCGATAAATTCGGTTAAAAAGTGTTTTATTTAATAGTCATACATAATAGTCATCGCGAAAACTTAAGACAATATTGAAATTTAAGGCACTTTGGCACCCGATTTGTTTATAACGCTATGTGCCTTTGTAATGTACCTAATAGATAGTTACCTACCTATGTTTGTGGTTAGGAGTTATACATATTATATGGGCGAAGATTCTTCATTTTTATTTTTGTTATTAAAGATAGTTAGGGCCTTGGAGAAGAAAATAACCTACTCGAAATACTAATTCAATACAGACGAAGTCGCGGGCATCATCTATGTAATATACCTACTTACTTATACGTTTTCACAAAACCTAGGTAAAACTGCGGATCACTGCTTTGTTGTAACAGTTTTTGAAGTAATTCTGTCTGTTTATCTATCAGTAACGCTTTCACAGCTAAACTACTGAGTCGATTTTGACGAAATTTAGAATAAGGTAAGTTTTAACTTCAAGGAGGATATAATAATAGTATTTATCCAACTCTAATAAACGGTATCCACGCGGACGAAGTCGCGGGTCACAGCTAGTTTCTTAATATAAACAGGAAAGAAGGAATTTTCATTTGATGTTTCAATGTCACTTCGGTATTCGTAGCCATGTGTATTTTATCTATACAAATATAATAAACCTGAAGGTTGTGTTTATTTGCACGCACTAATCTATGTTCTACCGGTATACAAATAAAAAAGGAAATATCCGAAAAGTAACGCAATGTTTTAAACAGGAACTTAAAAATATAGGGAAAATAAATACTCATAACTGAAAGAAAACATTCAAACTCATGAAAAATATATTAAGTTTTTACAAACATTTGGCATTCAAAAGAGATTGACTTTTTAGTTATTGAGTCTGAAAGGACGAATCTTTGTGTAAGAAGGGCGTCAATACTTTCAGCTCTGGTAAAAAAGCTTCAGATGAAAATTACGAAATGAGTAGTTTATTACGACCTACTTCAATCTTTAGAATCGAAAACTAGAGTAGAACGAGAGGGAAAAAAGCCAGTGGAAATAACAACTCTTGGTAGATTTTTTTTAAATGCTAATGAAATAAACAACCTGTAAAATAAAAATAAAATGCTATTTTTATAGGTTAATTTATAAAAAAGACGTGAGGCACTCGAAGACTGCCGCGGTAAAGCTATTGCATAGCATTTTTTATCAACTTATGCAATTATAATTATTTATTTATTTTATTAATGCAGTAATGTTTATCTAATATGAAGTTCCACAAGTTCCTAGTAGATGGCGCTGATTGTTTATTAAAGCCCGCATGTAAAGTTATGAAATCAAAGTATCACCGCTTTGCCGATCGGAGTGGGGGGTGTTAGGTTTTTTCGTTACGGAATTTCTGGATTCGGTCCCCACGCTCGAGGCCCGCGATAGAAGCTATGCAATAGCTTAAAAGGCTACATTTATCACGAAATTCTTGTACCTAAGATTAAAAGTTGAAAACTCGACACTACTTCTTACTCATACTATAAATGTGAAAGTTTGTATTTACATACATACATAACCTCAAGTCTGTCTCCCTTTGGGGTAGGCAGAGACAAGGGAACACCAATTGCTGCGATCCAGGCATACCTCTTTAGCTTCTTCCACGTTCATCAATCTTTTCACACATGATCGCCAGTTACGGGTACTTTTGACTAGGCCCTTTCTCGAAATGTCACCAATTTGATCGGCATACGTTCTCCTAGGCCGGCCCCTTCCAACAACACCATCCATTATTGTTCTGTAAACCTCTTTCGTAAATCTACTTTCACTCATCTTTTCCAAATGCCCAAACCTTCGTAGCATACCCTTTTCAATCTTAGTCACTACATCCTCTTTCAGTCCGCATCTCTTTCTTATTTCACTGTTGCGCACCCTATCACTGTTTGGATGTTTGTTCCTTAATCAAGAGAGAACGGCTCAAAATTTGGCATAGTGACAGTGTACAGTCTGGAATAGCACATAGGCTACTTTTTATCCCGAAATTCCCGCGGGATTCGAAATTGCGCGGGTAAAACCGCGCGTAACAGCTAGTATTTAATAAAACTGAGCTGTTTCTTTGTTTTCTTGAATGCGCTTTTTGATTTTCATTTTTCTTATTAAAATGAAAGTTGCCTGGAAATGTTTGAAATAAGGCTAAATATAAAGTATTTGATTCCAATTGAATACATTATGACAAAATATTCCTTATTTTTTTTATGGTTTAAACCATGCAAAGCTGCTTGTTAAGTAAGTATAGTTGACGACCGGCTGGTGTAGTAGTAACATACATTGCCTTCTATGCCAGATGTCCTGGGTTCGAATTCCGGCGGCGGCGGATATCGGTGTGATGAACACAGATACTAGCCGTCAAGTCATGGATGTTCTTATGTTTATTTAAGTTTATTCTAATAAAAAATATATAGTTATTCAATATGTATGTTTATATGTATATTTCTTAAGTATATCAGTTATCTAGTATCCATAACACAAGTTCTTTAAGAAACTTAATTTTGGCTAGATGATGTCGTGTGTGTGTCAGAAATATTTATTTATTTAAACCCTCAATCAAAGTTTGAGTTGCTATTGAGAAGGGTCTTCTCTAAAAGGTTATTCATGATATATTAGTAGCTAGTTAATTAAATTTCATACAACGCCTACAATGTATCTTACTTGTATTATAAAGGCAGAACGGCTCAACGGATTTGTATGGAATTTGGCAAAGTGTACGGGCTGGAAAAGCAAGCTTTATACTCGTATAATTTCATCCCGCGGGATTCTAGATTCCGCGAATAGAACCACGCGAAACAGCTAGTTGTATAGTCCAGGTTGACTGGTGACAAATTTTAGTTACTGAAGGAGAGCACTCTGTAGTCGATTCTGATCATAATTATGTAACAAAAGTAGGTACTTCATTTTTCCATTAGAATTCCCTATAAATAAATACTAGTAGTATTACTATTTGTAATGTTACTATTTAGTTGACATACAACTGAGTTGATCGTGGCACGTGACCTGGCACGCGGATCGCTTCCAACGCTAGCGTAACCATGCGTTGCGTAATCAATTCTTTACCTTTCGGTTAAGTTTACTCAGTAAATAATAAACTTTATTTTTTTGTGTTATTTTTTCTCTCCAAGTATGATCTGAAAATATCACGTCCTTAAATTTCAAGTGACCCATAAGTCACCTTGTATATATCTACTTCTTTATTTGTAGTTTAAACTGTGGTAAGTGAAAAATAGTTTAAAAATTACAGCACACGTGTTTGTGGAAGAAATGGCACTTTATTAAAAATTTCCGGACCACTTTACCACCAGAGTGGTAATATTTGGCAACCATCTCTATATGAAGTTGGTCACTAGCCAGACGAACCTTAAATAGAACCAACAAGTGAGGGAGTGGCATGAGTTCCCTCTCAGAACACTATTATCCAGAGATATTAGGAAATTCTAAGCTGATCAAAACAGAAAATTAAAGTATGAAAAACAACAAAATCTCAAGGTTTGCTTATTCTTATTTCATCAATCATGAATGAAGTCGTCGTGGCGCTGTGGTTACTGTGTGAATCGTACGATATCACAGATTAAGCAACGTTTGGTGCGATCGGTGCTTGGATGGGTGACCGCCGACCATTCATTTTTCACGACGACTTCGGTGCTTCGGCGGGCACGTTAAGCAGACGGTCCCGGGTGCTGTATACTTGTAAACAGTAGTCGTTAGGGTTTATCAGAAGCCACTTTGGCGCCCTGAAAATTCTGACATCCACCACTCAGCACTGAGCCAGCTTAGTGGATTATGTATATGAGCCTATACCTCCTCGTCACCCAGGGGAGAGACTTATGCCCTGCAGTGGGCTCATTTCAAGGAGTTGTGATGATGATGATTTCATCAAAATAACTGTCACTAGTTTCAAGTTAATTCTCCAACATAACTACGGAACTGACTTTTAACCCCATAATAATTTAGTGATATAAAACTCTTCTTAATTCTTCCATATTTGACTGGGAGCAAGAGAAAAATTTAGAATATGCCAGCTCTTCCCGAGCATACTATAAAAGTCAGTTGAGAGGTTTTATTGGAGTTTTTGTGGGTAGTAGACTGACCCCCTGTCCCTGCAATAGTCTCTCTCCATCATTACAATTATATCTCCAATATCAAAAGTGACGTCAGATTTTTTCTAGCCTCTGGTGTTCTGCCTACTCCATAAGGGTACAGGCGTGAAGTTGTTATGTATTTGTTACCGGAAAATAATAAGAACCTTAAGTTTATAAATAACACGTTTCATTTTAGTATGGACGTCTGGCCAGCACCTGTGCCAAAGAAAATAGTTGTGGAATACCATTATGAAAACACTTAAAATAACTGTTAATTAAATTATTAGTTACTTTTCGTGTACATTAAGAAAAATTACTTGAATCGACAATGACCACAGGTGACTGACGACGCCATATTGAAGTCATATTTTAACTGACATTCCTATTTTTTTGATTTCTGCCTAGACGTAAAATATGATTTCAATAAAAAAAACTAGAAAAGCAAACTTAATTCATAAAATATTGTGTATTTTTGATAGATATTAGTAGTGGTGAAATGTCACTTCCGTACATTAAGTATGTTGACCTTTCAAGATCATCTCTCATGAACCGTTTTCTAACTTTTTGTTTTAAAACTCGTATGCTTCGTAGTGATAATATATTTTTTTAAGTTTGTGTTATTTTTTTATACATTCCAAAAACAAAAGACAAATCTCTATAAGTTTGGAACACATTTTATTGATAGATTGAGTACGAACATACAGTAAGTACTTCCGGCCATTTTGGATAACTGTGGAGATTTATGGCAATACCGTCGTTTTGTTTTTTCGTTTGTATACCTAAATTACTGATCCAACTTTAAATGTTGTATTTTTGTTTGATTTGTGAATAATTTTCACGATCCTTAAATTTGGCACAGGTTGCGGCCAAGAATGCAATGGAACCTTTCCTCTTAAATTTATAAATTTTCGTAAGATTCTAAACGGTTCTACCAATCACAGAAGAGCTTTTAATTTTAAGATTTTGTAAAATACGGAAAATATACATTGCTCGCTGATTGGTCAAGAAGATAAATTATTCCAAAATTTGGCTTATTTACACTAATGGTTTAAAATGCTTCGCCGGCCGCTGCCGCGGCACCGCTCACTTCGATCGCTCGGCTCGCGCACGTATATTACTCGTACTATATACAACCTAACTGCTCCACCTCGCTGCGCTCATCGTCGCACCTTACCATTCCGATAAGGCCTTCCCGAGGATTTTGTTTTTTGAAGTTAGAACACGTGACTAATTAAACCAATCAGAGCTTACTTATTATTTTACGAGTGAGTTCGGTAACTTTATCAATTTGCGAAAATATAGGCGTAAAATAATACGATTTGTTTCCGGTTTAGAATCCTACGGAAGTTTATAAACCGCGCAAATTTATAAAGGACATGACCAAAAGCAGTCTCAAAATGTTGCACGTATGAAAACTAAATAATTATAGAAATTATTGGTTTATTTTTTACAAGCTTTTTACGTCAGAAATTTGGTATTCGCATTCGGAATTCGCATCCGGAATGTTGATGTGTTTTATACCTTTGTATACATTAGGTAGGTAACTTATTTATTTGTCCTATAGATCTGGGACAAATCGAAGTTAATAAAATATGATCTCTATCTGCCTGAAGTTGTTTTATTTCCATGTTGTCACATCAATTCTGTAAGGCCATAAAAATACGATAATTATATTTTATTTTTCAATAAGAAACTGTTGAATTAGAAACTCTTGTTTTGTTTTTAACTAACTCTGTTTTTTTGTAACTACATGAGTGATTTATGGTCATTTTATAAGTTGCGAGTAGTTACGACATAATTTCTAGGTTATCACAGAATTTGTTGGATTACTTCAAAGCTCGGGTACTTGTGTGAAAATTAATACTTTTATTTAATAGTTTATAAAACGTAGTCTATAACAAATAAAGATTTATTATCATTCAACTTGAGACGGATTACCATACATCGTTGGTCATGATTATTTACGCAATTTATTATTTTCCGGTGATATAAATAATATACCTTCTTAACTAGCTGACATATCAAACCAAAAAAAAACTCTCAAACAGTGAGTTTCTGAGTTACGGGTTCAAACAAATAAACAAACAAATTCCTAACCTTTATGTTAATAAAATAGAGGAAGCTATAAAGTCAATATTAGTTTGACTCTGATTCTATAATGATTCCTGTAACTTGAGAGTAAGCTCTATTGGCATGTAAAAATACTGCAATACCGAATGAGTGGATCCCTTCCAAACTTCATTTTCAATATATCCTGTTTCCAGAACAATACCTATTCGAATTCTTGGAAGGATCACAATTTGTATTGATTAAGGTTATTGCCCTCCTAAAATAGTCTGAGGTTCGAAGAGTTTGAGTGGATTAAATAAAACACTTTTTAACCGGATTTATCGCGTTTATTTACATTTTAAATTTGACTGAGTGCTCGTGACCACGGGGTCTGCAAAGACACCGAAACGTCGAGTCAAAATTTAAAATGTAAATATACGCGATAAATCCGGTTAAAAAGTGTTTTATTTAATAGTATGAATCGCGAAAACTTAAGACAATATTATTAGTTTGAGTGGATTTTTTGTGATGAAGACATATGTGATGTTATGGATGTTTGTAACTATATTTAAGGCTATTTCTCATATATGTGTATCAACAATGCATACTCATATAAGTATATATATTCGTCATTATATTCGTTAACTTGTATCCATAACACAAATTCTTCAAGAAACTTTTAATAGCCGATTAATCTCCTTCAAGGATTCAAAGATTTTATAAAAATCTTAAATACCATTCTAATCCAACATGTCATTTTAGATGTTAACTTTCGCTACAAACAAACAAACATACTCTTCAGCTTTACTTTGTTACAATATGGTAATAACGAGCTATTCTACGCTACTTCGTATTTACTGTGGGAATTCCAGAAATAACCTTTGTACCAAGTTCACATCTATGCACTAAAAGAATTAGATTTGTCATACAAACTAAAAAGTCCTATTTTACCGTTTCCGTGGGAATTTTGGTAATTCCTTCCATAATACAAACAGACGTCCATTAAAGATCCTTATTATCAAGAATCACATCTGTGCACTCGAGAAAAATATTTTTCATACAAACCGAAAGTCCAACATTTCCCGATCTCTTTTGAGATGAAAAGAGTGATGTTCATAGCTGACCCGCCAGACTTTTGTCAACTCATGAAATGTATTAAAACAACATATAGTGCAAATAAAAGATCATTTTCAGTTCATTCCAAATCATTTACTTATATTATAAATAAATAGAAACCGCAGCATGGATTTTAATATTTCATCCTCTCAAGTTACTCAATAGACTACTAGTATCATCCACTTGAAATGAAAATCCCGATATCATTTCTAAGAAATTAAATCAAGTCTTCACCAATAGTTTAGATATAAATAGGCATTTCAATGGCAATATCATGTTTATACATTCACATACCTAAGAATAAGTAGTTTAACAGGTCAGAGACTGTATGGACCGTGAACATTATACCCTTTCGCCTTTTAGAATGTATGTTTCAAATTTCAGCTCTACGTTTGTACGTTTCACAAAGATACATAAAAACAGAAAATACAATTATAAAAAAAAATTGACAATATGGTAACCTTTACCTTTACCTTTTTTCCTGCAAGCCTGCATGTGCATTAATGAAGTATATTCCAATAGTCTCTAGAGGACAGAACAAAACTGCGGAACTTGACTCACGTTTTTTTAATACCCAAGTGACTATGTGCTTCAAACGTTTTCATGGACGAGAAGTTTAACAAAATGGCGAGAAGGATTTTAATATCCCCATTGAGTATTCTTTCTGTTATCGAGTTTCCAAATTAATTAATCTGTTTAATTTTGATATAGGGAAACTTTTTAAAATTTCAAGTGATTTTGTCGCGTTTGAATACATAATATAAAAAATAGACTTCTGGCCCTAATTTGGTTTTTTCATAATCAAATGCTTTTAATATTAGAAAAATGACATATTAACTTAAATATATTAATAAATAATAAATAAAATCCCCAGACAATCACCCCAACTACATGGCCTCCAATTAAGCATAGCTTGTGTTACGAGATACCATGTAGTGAACTAGGGGGGAACCTAGAATATAAAATACATATATAGATAAACACCCAGACACGCAACACATTTTTTACTTGTTCCGTGTGGGAATCGAACCCGCAACCGTTTGAGGCAGATAGGTTTACCCCACCGCCAAAGTGGTCGTCGAATTATTAATCGTGGTAAATAAATATACACATTGAATGTTTGACGTAAAGTCTAATATTCATTACTTAATTTATATTCATCATACTCGTATACCTTTCGTCCTGGATTCAAACCTCTAGCAAAAGTTTTCTGCTACTCCAGGAAGCCGTTCGCAATTTTTCAATAACATACACTAGAACAATCATAGCTTCCATGCTGGATTGGGAGCGAAAGAAAAACATAGAATGTACTAGCTGCTTCTCTTCCCGGGCATACTGTAAAAGTCAGTAAAGGGACAGAGGTTTTATGGCCATTTTTGTGGGCGATAGGCTGACCCGCTGTCAATAGCCTCTCTCCATCATTATAAAACCTCATTTGTTAAACGTGACATCAGATGGTCTTATAACCACTGGTGGTCAGCCTACCCCATAAGGGATACAGGCGTGAAGTTATGTATGTATACACTAGAACAACTAACTCACAGTTAAGTAAATAACCAACAACAAAGAAACTCATTATCATCACCAACCAGGAGACGTCCACTGCTTTCCTTAAGTCCTGCGCTTCCCTCATCTAGCGTTTACCGGTGATTGCCACCAGATCGTCGTTCCACCTTGCGAAGGGCCGTACACTGAGTCTCGGAGTATTGGCATGGTCTCTCTAAATTATAAATTAATACCATACTTACATACATAACTTTACGCCTGTATCCCTTATGGGGTAGGCAGAACACCAGAGGCTATGAAACCATCTGATGGCATGTTTTACAAATTTGGAGGTATTATTATGATGGAGTGAGACTATTGCAGTGAAAAATAAATCCTCCGTCCCTTAACTGACTTTTACAGTTTGCCTGGGAAGAGAAGTGGCTGGCACATTCTATGTTTTGCTTTCGCTTCCAGTCCAGACTGGAAGTTGTTTGTTTTGAGACTCAAATTTCTAAATTCACTGAAAAAAATTTATGTATCTAGACCTTGACTTCAAAAGTTATATCTTTAGGTCAATTGATGGTTTCTTATCAAGTACTCAAATTAAAACTTATGTAAACAGATAAAGAGATATATTTTCATATCACTGAGACGTACTACACCATGAAGGTCTTATTATCAATGTGCTGTAATTACTTTGACCCTAATTTAATCGGTCTTTTGTAATTTAAGGTATAAATGGAAGGGATTCAGTTAACTGTATACAGTTAGTGAGATTCTTTCACGATGATAGAAAAGTTGTTTGTTTTGTTTGTGATTGGATCAGTCGGTAAGTTTTGTAACAATAATAAACAAAAATTCTATAGTAATTGTTTACTTGAAAGTTAGATATAATTCTTGGAAATATTTTGCCTTAAGTTACTTTTTACTTTGTAGGTAAACAAGCCTGTTTCGTACGAATTCAGTTTCGAAGAAAATACTTAAATTGTTGCTTTCTTCAACCCTGATCAAATCAATTTTAGTGAAATTTATATAAAATTCTCCTAGATAAATATCAAATCAACGATTTTATGATACCTAGTGTCTTACCTTCGAAAATTTATAACAGATCTAGTCTTAAGTGAAATGTTTATAATTTTATTCTGAGAAATAGGTTGTTTTAACATGTTCTTAAAAAAAATTAATGAAACAATTTAATAAGCTTCAAATACTTCATAACGTTAAACTATAATTAACATTGATCTCATGTCGGATATTGATTAAATGGTACCCTTAAAGTAAACTTACAAATTTACAGTCAGTTGCGAAGTGTAATGTATACTTATAAAATGTATACACTTCGCAACTTATTCAACCTTTAAAAGGTTGACATTCTAATTTAAAAGTATACATTTCAAAAGACGTGATTGTACATAATATAAAAATTGTTTTAGGTTGCGGGGTACAAATTTACCACCTCTTGCCACATAAGCCAGATTTTAAATTAAATAATAGGTTTTTAATTGATTTAACTAAGAATAACCCTATGACATTTGCTTAAGGCACATAATAACAGACATTAAAAAGCAGTGAAAATTTAATATTTATATTTAATATCGTTTCCAGTATCCTTGCCAGCTCAAAAATCTCTTGAAGATGTTCGCATAGTTGGCGGTGAAGATATCGACATCACAGCTGTACCATTTCAGGTGTCTATACTAAATAGAGGTAGACATTCTTGTGGAGGAGCCATAATAGCAAGTGACTTGATCTTAACTGCAGCTCACTGTGTTGTCAAGTAAGCGAAATAAAATAATAAAACTCAACTAGTGTTAGTTAGGTATATATTGTAAGAAATCGACTATATTCTGAAATGATTCACTTACATATTACTGTTAAAAATTGATATCAATAGTTTATTATGGAGCTTTTAATCTCATGTTATTGTCGGAGATTCTCCGATGTCTAACTATACCCTGGCAAAGAAGTCAATGCAGTAACGTGAAAAATCAAAATGTTAAATAGAAAAATAATGTTACCCGTTTAAAACTTCGTAGTGTAAGTACTGAATGAGAATGATTGAAAATGAACGAGTCTTTTTCATTCGTTTTACATATTTTAAATTGTTGAATTTAACCCGTGAGAAGGCACGACCTAAAAAGTTACACGAGTAGGCGAATGTGAGCGAAATGCTCACCGTCTTTCAGGTGACTTTTTATTAAAATCAAAAAGGAATTATAATATTATAATAAATTAAAAGTCTGTTTTTAATGATATAAATTGTTTTGTTCCAAAAAATCCAAACTTATGAACCAACTAAGAATCGCTTAAACTTTGGCTCTTACTTTTGACTATTCGTTAGATAATAAAGAAAAAATCGAAAGTTTTATTCGTCTATGTAATCTCGGTATATGTCTTAGTATCTATTATGGCATAAACTGCACATTAATCTCACACACTCGGTGCAGAGTAATTTCTTACCCAAAGTGCATGCTTTATTGGAACGCATATTTTTCCTAATATTGTCCTAAGTTTTCACGATTCATAATTTAAATAAAACTACTTTTTAACCAGATTAATCGCGTATAATTTATATTTTACATTTTAACTCGAAATGTCGGTGTCTTTGCAGACCCCGTGGTCACGAGCGACTCCGGTTAGAATCCGGTTAGCCTATTTTTCCTCCTGGAACAAAGTTCTTACCTATATTTTCCGACATAAAATGAAATCCAACGTCTTAATTCGTGTAAATTGTTATGTTTTGTATCATCCAAAGACTGTTTAATGTCGGTTTCGTGGGGCTTGTACATGACGGAACAGTTTTGGACTGAAACTTTAGGATCAAAAGATTCTCCTTCTTGGGAATCGAGAACTTCTACCAAGCAAAAATTGCAGAAGCTTATCGGTCGTTCATTTTTTTAATTTTCATGCTGAAAATAACGTACATAATATCTAAACAATAAATCCACCGAAATAGTTAATATTTACATACGCAAAGGGAAAATAATCAATAAAAAAGATATATTTACAACAATAAAATACTAACGCGAATAGTTGCATAATGAACAAAATGCCGAGCTACACCATGCACTTCACACAAACACCTTGCTACGTGAATGCAGCGGCATTGACCAGTGTCAAGTGTTGTCATGGAGGATGGGGTGAATTGTTAGGAAGGTACTGTGAAGATTTTACTCCTAGCGTGTCGCTAAAATTGAAATAAACCGCAAAAAAAATTGCGTAAGCAAAATGCTCATAGCGCGACTTCTCACAGGTTAAGGTGTTTACTTTATCGTCAAAGTAACTTTAATGATAATAATGAATTACCAAACATACCTAGTACTTTTAAAAGGTTACAGTCGAAGTAAAATCGACTCGATAATTTCTTTATTTTTATCTTTTTATTGTTTAAAATGAAATTATTAAAAGAGTTGTCCTTTGCTAACAAAACTATAAAGAAATCAATATTTTGGCGTATATTGCGATGTAATTATAAAAATAATTCATTCATTCATTTAAACCACATCGCTATTTATTTTTTTCCCTAACCCCCCGTTCACACATGGTACGTTTTACTGGATACGTTTTACCGGATACGTTTTTTTTTTCATCGATGGCGCATGGAGTAGTATGGGCGACTTCACATATGGCACAGTATTCGGTATACGTATTTTCGATACAAAAAAGGTATCCAGTAAAACGTATCCAGTAAAACGTATCATGTGTGAACGGGCTGGGTGGGCACAATGGAACTGTCATTTTACTGCATTTAATTAATTGCCAGGGTATAGTTTCAAGCTTTTATAGAGTCCTTATTTAGGGTTGAGAGAAGTCGTGGCTATGCTTCGCCTCACCGAGTGCGAGGACAACTCCGACAATAAACTATAAAGCCACATAATAAAGTACACTTACAACTGATTAGTAAAAAACTAGAAAGGAACTTCACCAAACTATGATGCCCTTTCTCCTTTGCCGATAGTTCTTCTTTATTTTACATCGAAAACAAATTAAATTAGAATACCATCAACATGATCTAAGTCAATTAAATGCGCATTATAAATACAAATAACCTAGATCTAAATTTGAGAAAAGAGCAGAAAAGTTCTCGAGAGGCGGCCACGTATTGGGAGACGCAGCGTAGGCAGGCCCCCCGCAAGATGGACCGACAATCTGGTCGAAGTCACCGGTAAACGCTGAATGAGGACGGCGCGGGACCGAGCGACGAGGAAAACCTTTGGGGAGGGCTATGTTCAGCAGTGGACGTCTACTTGCTCAAATATAAATTTTAACAACAAAATGAATAATTAAATTAAATAAAATAAACAGTGTTTCTCGTATATCTTGTATAATATATAAAAAAATGCTAAAGAATTTGATCAGAAATATATTTCACACTAGCTGCTGCCCGCGACGTCGTCTGCGTGAACGCTATGCAGCACCAAACGCACCTACGATTATAACACTGCTAGCGTGATAATATGTAGCCTATATGTTGACCCGACTTCTTAACTATCTTCATGCCAAATTTGAAGTAAATCCATGCAGTTCTTTTTGAGTTTATCCCGGAAAGACAAACAGACAAACAGACAAACAGACAAACAGACAAACAGACAAACAGACAAACAGACAAAAATTTTAAAAACTATATTTTTTGTTTCTGTTTCGATTGTAGATCATACCCCAAGTATTCTTTTAAAAAAATATTCAATGTACAGTTTTGACTTTCCTACCATTTTATTATATGTATAGATATTTTCAGTGCGAAACCAGCAGATCTGCAAATTCGGATCGGATCTTCCTCAATCTTAGAAGGCGGTATACTTGTCCAAGTTGGCGATCTCATATGGCACAAAAGTTTTAACTTCGCTCAAATGGATAGCGATATTGCCGTTCTATGGCTTTCAAATTCATTAGTCTTTGACGACAGAGTAGCTCCTATTCCATTGGTGAAAGCTGGTGAAGAAATTGTTGACGGTGGAGTTACTATGGTAACGGGATGGGGTTCTTTGAAGGTTGGTACCAAAGAGGTTTTTGTGGAAAAGCTAAGTTATTGAAGTTATTTGTGGTGTTACTTTGTGGTTCAATCATAAATAAAAACACAACATTGTGAAATTCAGAATTCTATTAAGACTTAAATTTGAATTCAATAAAGATATCAACGATGACTTTGGCGATGGGGAAAATCTGTCTGCCTCAGACGCCAGTGGTTGCGGGTTCGATTCCTGCCCAGAACAAGAAAAAAAAATGTTCCGGGTCTGGGTGTCTATCTTTACCGGGTGACTGGTGACAAATTTTAGATACTGAAGGAGAGCACTCTGTACTCGATTCTGATCATAAATATGTAATAAAAGTAGGTACTTATTTTTTCACTAGAATTCTCTATAAATAAATATTACTTTGCTACTATTTACTTTACATACAAGTAAGTCAATCGCGGCACGTGACCTGGCACGCGGATTGCTGCCAACTTTGCGTAATCAATTCCTTAACTTTCGGTTAAGTTTACTCAGTAAATAATTAATATTTACTTTTTATTATATTTTTCTCTTCATGTATGATCTCAAACTATCACGTCCTTGAATTTCAAAAGTGACCCACCAGTCACCCTGTATTTGTATTTATATTCTAGGTTACCCACTAGTCCGCTACATGGTTTTTCATTACACGAACTTCGCTTACTTTGTGGCCATGTAGTTTGTGTAATTGAATGGGGATTTCATTTTATTTATTACTAGCTTTTGCTTGCGACTTCGTACACGCTTATGATCTAAAATAATGTTTAAACATTATTTATATTTAACACATCACTCATAGAAGAACTTTTATGCCAAGTATCACATCTGTGCACTCAAGGAATAAGATTTTTCATACAAACTAAAAAGTCCAATAATTCCCGTTCCGTGAGAATTTCGGGAATTCCTGCAATGGTACATACATACACCTATTGATGAACCTTTGTACTAAGTATCACCTCCATGCACTCAAGGAAAACGATTTTTTCATACAAACTAAAAAATCATATATTTCCCGTTCTGGTGAGAATCTGGGAATTCCTTTCATAAAACAACCAGTGACTCTTTGGGGAACTTTTGTGTTAAGTATCATTACCATGCACTTCAGATATAATATTTCTCATTAAATAGTCTTATAGATTCCGTTCCCGTGAGAATTTCGGGAATTCCTCCCTTAGTGCTCCCCCACAACCTCTAAGGATTGTATGTTCCAAATTTCAGCTCTCTACAGCTATTGGTTATGGCTGTACGTTGTCTGTCAGTCACTCAATCAGTAATGGCTCTGCCATTTCCATTTTATAAATTAAGAAGATTATTATCAATGCTAAGAGTCTCCTTAGATCTTTGGATTTTATTATTCAAAACACGGTTATAACATGTAAGCTTGATATTGCTTCAAAACCGAGAAGAAAAGGTCCTTATTCATCTCTGAAAGTTCACTCAGAAACTTGCTTAATAGGTATCTAATTTAAGGATCAATATCGCTAAGCAAACGTTTACCTTAAAAATTACTATTTCAAACAAATACCTATGAACATGGTTCCTACAAAACTAGGGGAAACAGATATACCAAAAGGCTGAATTCTATTTTATTTTGAGTTTTTAGGATCATTTGAAGAAAATACTGATTTTATTTTGCAATGAAAAACTTTGCTTTGACGGTTTTTGCTAATCCTGAAAGCACCAGGATAAAACCTAGTCATAAATTAATAAATATGCCATTCCCACCACAAACATAAAAAAAAAAAAAACTGAAAAAGAGAACTGCTTTTTATTTTAGGATATGCATTTCTGAAAAACTGGAATTTTATAGAAGTTGAGTGATTATACTTCTTTACGAGTCAAATAAAGCTTAAGAGTTTGTTTTTTCAATTGAAATTAAAAATCATTTTTCAAAAGTAGTCAATATTTTCAGCATGTTTTGAGAAATATAAAATGACCTGTAGTATGGCTGCAAACTGGACGGCAGCGACAGCGGTGCGGGCAGCAACGCGGGGAATCAGGGCCGTTTTCGACGCCAGCGGGCGTGAGAGCGATTTGTCGCGATTTCGTACAAACTCAATACTTTCTGTCGTGTCGCGGAAATCGCTGCCCGCGTCGATGTCGCTCTCGCTGTCACTGTCGCTGCCGTCCAGTTTGCAGCGAAATGGCAGATTTTAATGTGATTTGCACCAGTTTATCCAGTCCACTTTATCGGCTATTGAACATCACGAAACATTAACTATGAACCAAAACGGTTCCTGTCAAAAAAATAAGCGAAAATAGATACATATTTGGAAAGATCTCAGCTGCTTAAACAGGCCAAGTTAAATCCAAACTAGATAGCCGACTACAGCTAGTTTGTAATTTAAAGCAATGCGTACTAAATTAATATTATTTCAACATTACAGGAAGGCGGTGGGTCTTCAACTTCCCTACAAATGGTTCTTGTGCCAAAAGTAAACAGTGCGACTTGCAACCGAGCTTATTCACCAAATTATAAGATAACTCCGCGGATGCTGTGTGCTGGGATTTATATTGGAGGGAAAGATGCTTGTCAGGTAAATATGATAATCAACAAATGCAGAGCATTAAAAAACCAACTTCACGTGAACACTTTGGCCGACTAATAGTGTCATCCACGTAAACATTCTCTGAAATCATACATATTGTTTCTCAAAAATTTTAAACTTTCAATGAAGTACCCAACCGATTTCGATGAAATTTATATGAGACCTACTTTGAAGTATCTTCTATCATATGAAATAAGAAATTTTAAAATCAATTCATGATTGTCCGAAATATCGTGTAACAAAGACACAAAAAAAAACATGCAGAGGAATTGAGAACCTTCTCTTTTTTAGAAGGCGGTTGAAAAAGAAGTACAAGGGATGATTAAAACAACTCGTAAATAACGTAACAAATGTGTTGTGCAAGGTGATTAATTCAAATAATTTTGTAAAAAAATATTGTTTTAAATTCACGCCTGTCTCCCTGTGGGGTTATGTATGTATGTATGTATTGTTTTCTAAAAAAAATCATCATAATTCAACGAGGAGACGCCCACAGCTGGACGTAGACTTGGCTTAGTGGCCATCAAAATAAGATAATCAAGAATTCACTCATCTAATATCGCATCTAATATGGTACTTTTTTCGACGATCACTGCAGCAATGCTGCAGCACTGTTGTCAGTTTTGATCCCCACACAATACAAACATTTCTTTGCATAAACATGTATTTTTAAATTGAACAAGGTGTTATATATATGTAATTAAAAAAATAAACATATATACAGGGTCCGTTTTTAATAGTCAATTATATTTTAAAAGCAGATTAGGAATTATGAGTGGGTCTGAATTTCAAAAAAATATATTTTTCATAAATTAAAATTTAAAAATTCTTCTCTGTGAGTAAAATTTAAGATTAATCTACATTTAATGACTACATACAATTATATGGAAACGTTTTTATTACTTGACTACACAGAGTCATAAACTACAGATCAAACTTAAATTTTGATCACTTAAAAGAATTTTGAAATTTTAATTTCCGGCAAAAAAAAATTTTTTTTTTTTCACTCTTCAGTCTTAATCTGCTATTAAAATATTATTGACTTTTATATGGCGACTATATTATTTAGGAGCTCTCTTCGTTTAGTAACAGTTAAAATAAACACTTTTCTAATTACAGGGTGATAGTGGTGGACCTCTGGTTTACAAAGGCAAGCTAGCTGGCATTGTTTCATGGGGGCTAGGTTGTGCAAGACCCAAGTACCCAGGAGTCTACGCCAAAATATCTGCGTTAAGAGACTGGATTGACGAAAGTGTTGACTATCTAAGACATAAGCATGTGTTGAGATTAGTATAAGTTTGCGAAGACTGGTTAGGATTTTGTATTTTTCTAAATTTGTTTTGTATTAATCTGATTTGTAATTGTATATAGTTGGGTTGTGAATAAAGATGTATCCTATTATTTTATTTGTATTTTATTCTGTTATACCCAGCGCGACGAACCTTGATCCCTATGACACTGTCAGTAATTTCCACAATACAACCTTACCAACCGTATCAACCTTATCATACCGTAAGGTATGATTCAAGAAATAATAATAATAATAATAATAAAACTCTTTATTGTACACCAACATAGTTACACAGATTAAATTAAAATAACAATCACAATTAACATACAAAGGGCGGCCTTATCGCCGAAGCGTGATTTCTGCCAGGCAACCCAGGCATTGATGGAAAAGGATGTGGGCGAGGTGTACGGCTCGTAAGCATAAACTACATACGAATAATTACATACACATACATAAACGTGTACATAAATACTTATGTACTTTATAAATAAACTAGCTGCTGCCCGCGACGTCGTCTGCGTGAACGCTATGCAGCACCAAACGCACCTACGATTATAACACTGCTAGCGTGATAATATGTAGCCTATATGTTGACCCGACTTCTTAACTATCTTCATGCCAAATTTGAAGTAAATCCATGCAGTACTTTTTGAGTTTATCCCGGAAAGACAAACAGACAAACAGACAAACAGACAAAAATTCTAAAAACTATATTTTTTGTTTCTGTTTCGATTGTAGATCATACCCCAAGTATTCTTTTAAAAAAATATTCAATGTACAGTTTTGACTTTCCTACCATTTTATTATATGTATAGATACTACATCAATACACATATAAATATAGGTTAAGATGGACAGTGTTTCACCTGGTAATGCCGTTTAAGCATTCGTTTAAAGATGCGCGGTGTGCGCGCCAAACGGATCTCAATCGGGAGCTCGTTCCATAACGACACCGCTCGAATAAAAAAGGACTTGCCTAAAAATGTGGACGTATGCGATGGTGTCGCCAGGAGTAAATTCGATGAGGAACGCAAGTTACGGTCGTTGTTGGTATAACGGTACTTTAAACGGTCTTTCAGATACGTAGGTATCGCTTTATCGTACAGAATACGGTAGACTACAGAAAGAATGTGAGTATTCCGGCGAAGGCGAATAGGAAGCCACTTGAGATTTGTCCGGAAGTCAGATATGTGATCGTATTTGCGTAATCCAAATACAAACCTTATGCATAGATTTTGTAGGCGCTCAAGTTTATTCAGAAGTTCTTCAGTTAAGTCTAGATAGCTGGCGTCGGCATAGTCGAGAATGGGTAATAGGAGAGATTGTGCAAGCGTAATTTTAGTGGCAATAGGGAGGAAATTACGAAGACGCTTGAGCGAATTCGCCGCGGCAAACATCTTCCTGCTCAACTCAGTTACTTGTGGTTTCCAAGACAACGTGCGGTCAAAAATAATACCCAAGTTTTTAACAGTCTCGCTGTATGGATTAGAGATCCCGTTAAACACTATAAAAGGAACTGAGCTCCAGTCAACTCGTGAAATCATTTTAGGACTTCCAATGATAATAGTTTGTGTCTTATGTGGGTTGACTGTTAATCCATGATTATAACTCCAGTCCGGTATCCGTTTTAAATCAGCGTTGTGTAACTGGATAGTGTTTGGTAGGTTCTCGAGGCTACTTTGTGTATAAATTTGAAGATCGTCCGCATACAGATGGTAAGAAGAAGATATATTGAGAGAAATCGAATTGATGAATAGAGCAAACAGGAGAGGAGACAACACGCCACCTTGCGGCACACCGGTTTTAATATCACACCAATCAGAGAATTCCGACTCAGTAGATATTCGTTGCCGGCGCCCATGCAAGTAAGAATGAAACCAGCCAATAGTCGATGGAGACATGTTAAAAGAACGCAGCATTTGCAAAAGGATGTCAAAATCAACTGAATTGAAAGCGTTACTAAAATCTAACAGGGTTAGTACAGTAAGCTTTTTCTGCTCCATACCTATACGAATATCTTCTGTGATATTAAGCAATGCAGTAGTCGTACTATGCCCAGGACGGAAGCCAGATTGGAGGGGATTCAGTAATTTGTGTTCTTGCAAAAAAGTGCTGAGTTGTTGGTGAACGAGTCCCTCAAGTACTTTGGAAAGGAAAGGTAAGATGGCAATAGGACGATAATCAGAAAAGGAAGAAGGATTGGTTTTTTTGGGGAGAGGTATGATGTTTGCGTCCTTCCATGTATCAGGAAAGACACCATTAAGAACACAGTTATTGAGGATACAGGTTATTACAGGAAGGATGATGTCGAGGATAGGAATGAGCATTTTACGACTAATGCAGTCTGATCCAATGGCATTGGAGGCAATAGAGAGCATGGTCCTTTTAACACCACATTCTGAAAATTGACTTATTGAAAAGGATGGATTATTTGGCATAGGTAAACTAGATATGTGATTCAAAGTGTTGGTTTTTGTAGCAGCGTCTATAGAGCTGGAAGAAGTAAAATGATTATTTAATGAGTTAAGGTTGACATTTTTCAGAGAGCTATCACTCTTAGATTTACCAATACCCAAAGTTCTAAGAAATTTCCAAACTTTAGCTGAATCGCCGTTTGAAACTGATTTGTGAATATGGCGTCGTTGTGCATCCCTACACATCGTTTTGCAGCGATTCCTCAAATTTTTATACAGCGATGCATTCTCATCAGTTGGATTCTTTTTCATCTTGACTTTTGATCAAATACCCTATGAAGTAACTTTTGCACAACCTAAATGTAAAGTGTGATTAAGATAATTTCTTGTAAATGTTATGAATTGTTATAATTCCAACGGAATATCATTGTATTGGAATATAGCTACGTATAATAAATAAATGCCATTTTTAGACGCCTCCAATACGATTCAAATGTAAGGGTGACGGCACTACAAGGTTGTGTTGTGGAAATTACCCTCAGTGTCATAGGGATCAAGGTTCGCCGCGCCGGCTATAGTAAGGATTGTGTTTTATGATGGTACGATATTTAAAACAAAAGTTTAATAAATAAATACACTAACTAACACATCCACTAGATGCTCCTAAAGTAAGCTTTTAATAATGAAATGAAATGATAATGAAATGAAATAATAATGAAATCCCCAGACAATCACACCAACTACACGGCCCCAAACTAAGCAAAGCTTGTGATATGGGATACCATGTAGCGAACTAGGGGGAGACCTAGAATATAAATACATATATGGATAAACCCCCAGACCCGTAACATTTTTTTTCTTGTTCCGTGCGGTAATCTAACCCGCGACCACTGGTGTCTGAGGCAGACAGTGTTACCTCATTGCGAAAGCGGTCGTCAATAAGCTTGTGTTATGGAACAATAAAGGCCATACAATAAAGGGCCTGTCTTAGTAATAATTTAAACACCAGTCAGTTTATAAAAATAAATAGAAAACATTACGATGGGTCTAAAAGAAGAAGAAGACGAGAAAAAAGATGGAGATATGTCATAGTAAAAGACATGACATCTTGCAATGTTACAGTCAACGACGCGTCCATCCAACCGTGCGAGATGAAACGAAAGGACAAGGAAAGCAGACCCCATAATAAGGGACGGAAATAATAAATGCTGTGAAGAGAGAGAGACAGAGTTTCACAAGCTGGTCAGGTTCTTTCCGGACTTGAACCCAGGAACTCTCACGCTCCCGCCAAACGTTCGACTACTACATTATGTATGTTTAAATATGTTTTCAGCTGACTAAATTTTCTACACCGAAGATTTCCCCCGCGTCAAAAAAAAAGGTCTAACATCCTGTTAAGTTTGACGAGATCAGGCACTGAAAAGATTATTCAAAAAGCACTACTTAATTAAAGAAGAAAAAGTTGAGTTTAAAATGTATTTTCATCAATACAGTGAACTTAAATAAAAGTAATAAATATTTCATTCTTAACAAGTCCCCTTCCATCTACATCTTTGTTGATTTTTCTCTATAAACTTTATATTTTGTTACAACTTATAACTATTAAAGTGCTTTTAATCAAAAACACAACACAATCGTGGGAAACTAAAACACGAAACTCAATTACAGCAATGAAAAAACAGACGTAATTTAAAACAGAATAAAACATCCAAGCATATCCATGTTATTCCACCGCAAATCGAGCATCCTTGTTTAAAATTTAACACTCTGTATTCGCAGCCAGAATTTACGCCATCGCTGATCCTTCTCATATCAACA